>JAZKJV010000819.1:0-468464 GCA_037367405.1 Ottelia alismoides | reverse complement strand
TTCGTTGAGGCCCCTCGGGACATGCAAAAAGTGTGGTGGCAACCGCCAATTTGGTGGCTTTCGAACTTCTCGAGGACGATTCGCATCCCTCTGCTAACTCCTTTTTGGTCGGCAGATTCTGTTCGCCCCGGACTCTTCCTCGCATGTGTCAAGGCTCCCTTTGATTCCAGCTTTCGGATCCGGTGATATCGGTTCATGGGCCTCTTCCGGGTATTATCGGATCGGCAGTTATCGGATCCAAGTATGGCTTCGGAGCAACTATTTTGGGCACCCGATCACTTGTGTCCCCAGCCCATCAATTCGGTGGCCTTTTATTACGAGGCCCATCTGGAAGATTTGCTATCTCCTTCTATTATTGATGACGGCTGCCTCCTCTTCTGCTAATTGAAGACTCTGCCCATTCTTTGGTGATTGCGGGGACACTTTGCCTCTCTCCCCTTCTCCGGGGATGTCCTCTCCTCGGGCTACTGCTGGTGCTGGGTCTCCTGGAGGGGAGGTGGCTACCCCCTCAGGTGGTGCTATTGTGCTTGCGGGATACTCCCCCCATTCTCGCTTTGGGAGAAGCTACAGTCGAAGGCGGCCCTCTCGACCTGGAGTCTCTCTCATTTCTTCTTGTCAGACGCTGCGCGAGGCGGTGGCGGAGGTGGCAGGCCTCCTCCCGCTCGAGGACCGATCCTTGGCGGTCTATGATGCTTCCTTACTGGTTCGCTGCGATACTTGGGCACCTTTTACGTTTAAATGAAGATATTTGTCCTGGAACGTACATGGTCTTGGGGACCCTGACCGTAGGCGCATATTGGGCTCGCGCCTCGTTGAGTGGGATTGTGACATCGCTTTCATTCAAGAATCAAAGCTGTCGGCGTTGGATGATGATTTATGGCGGTCTTTTGGAGCTGGATTTCTGGATGTATTTCGCTCTTTAGATGCGTCTGGTGCAAGGGGTGGTGTTATCGTGGCTTGGCGTTCTTCGCGGTACTCCTTCTCTTCTATGTGGGTGGGCCGTCACTCCCTCTCCGTGGTATTGACTTCCTCTGCTTCTAATGCTTGCGTGGCTTTTACTTGCTTTTACGCGCCTATTTGTCATATCACTCGCCGCGAACTCTGGGCGGACTTACGTGAGGACACTATTGCTTTTGGGGACATTCCATGGCTGCTGGGGGGTGACTTCAATGTCACATTGCTATCGCAGGATCGCCCTCGGGGTCGCGGAGGGCAGGACCCGGGCTCTACTGAATTTATGGACCTCATTAATGATTTGACTCTCGAACCACTTGTCCCAAATGACATTTCTTACACATGGAGGAATAATTCTACCAGGTCGCGGATCGACAGATTTTTGGCGAATAACCACTTGATGGAGACCTTCCCTTTATGCGGGGTGTCCTCTAGACCGCGGTCTTTCTCGGATCACAGCCCCATTATTTGGGAGTCTGGCGATGATATTCATCCTCGTGGCATATTTCCGTTATGAGAGGTGTTGGCTCCTCGAGCCGGGCTTCAAGGAACTCGTGCGAACTCATTGGGCTCAGGCAACTTTTCCGGGCAGTGCTGCCCGTCGCTTTGACCTTAAACTATCTTCGCTCAGAAGGCTCTTGGCTGCTTTTAAAAAGGAATCTCGTATTGCTCGTAGCGCCACTCGCAAGGCGGCTGACGAGGTGATATTGCGCTTGGATCTCGTTGAGAACGAGAGGGACTTGACTCAGGATGAGTTAGCCGCGCGTGCGGCGGTCGCGGACAAGGTCAAGGTGGAGGCCCGGAAGCGTTTGATTGAATGGCGCCAGCGCTCTCGGTTGCGGTGGTTGAAGGAGGGGGACGCCAACACTGCTTTTTCCACATGGTTGCTAGTGGTCGTCGGCGTACTAATTCTATCTCTTCTCTGATGGTAATGGCTCCCTCGTCCAGGGGGAGAGGGAGTTGGGCGAAGCCCTGGGAGCGTACTTTAAGGATAATTTTGGGCGTCGGTCCACGCGCACGTGGCGTTGGTCGGGGAGTGGCGCTTCCTTGCTCCCTCAGCAGGATGCGATGGCCCTTATTTGGCCTATTTCTATGGAGGAGCTCAAGTGGGCTGTATGGGATCTCAATTCCGAGGCCGCACCGGGACCCGATGGCTTCCCCCGTTTCTTTTTATAGGACTTCTGGGACGTGATTGCTAATGACGTTATGGACGTCGCCAGCGAGTTTTGTGACGACAATCGGGGATTCGACAGAATAAACAGGGCTCTTATTGTTCTCATTCCGAAGTCTCCTACCGCTAACCGTATCGAGGATTTCAGGCCGATATCCGTATCTAATGCCATCTACCTCATCATTGCTAAGGTCCTGGCTCGGCGACTCGCTCCACTTTTGGACTCCCTCATCTCGCCTACTCAAGCCGCTTTTGTTCGTGGTCGGCAAATTAGTGATTGCTATGCGGTGGCTTCGGAGATTATTGAGGCTTGGAGGAAGAACTGTACGAAGGGGATCCTCTGGAAGATTGACTTCGCGAAGGCCTACGATTCCATGGATTGGCGTTTTCTATGGTCGGTTCTTAAGCGGAGGGGCTTCCCTCGCTTTGGATCTCTTGGGTGCGTCGTTGTGTCACCACGGCCTCACGTTCTATCCTTCTCAACGGGCGCTTGGCTGGGGCTCCTTCCAGCCTCGGAGGGGGGTGCGGCAGGGGTGCCCCCTTGCTCCTCTGTTATTCGTTTGGCTGCGGACGTCTTGCCTCGCATGATTCACAATGTGGCTGCGGCGGGTCTTACTCGCGGGTGCTCTCTTGGCCCCTTTCATATCACTATTATACAGTTCGCTGATGACACCATCTGTTTTATCGAGGGCGGTGCCTCCAACGTGGCGGGTATGGCTACCACTTTGGATCTTTTCAGCGACATTCGGGGCTCCTCATCAACCAATTAATCCAGGCTTGTTCCCTTTAATACTCAGTTAGCGGAGGTCGGGAGTGCGAGCGGCTCCTGGGTTGCCCTCCGGGTGATCTCCCTCTGGATTATCTGGGCTTGCCTTTGACGGTGGGTCGTGCTCGCATCCGTGATTGGAGGGCAGTGGTTGAGAAGATGGAGGCTCGGTTGGCCGGGTGGCGTGCGGCTCTTCTATCTCGTGGTGGTCGGTTAGTACTCCTCAAGTCCGTTTTATCTTCGATCCCAATCTATTTCTTTTCCGTCCGAGGAATGCCAAAGGGGATCCGCCGAAGATTGGAAACGTGTATGCGGGGCTTCCTCTGGGGTAAGAAGGGGGAAGGGAGAAGGGGCGTGCACTTGGTGGGCTGGGATGAGGTTACTCGGCCAAAGCAGGAGGGGGGGTTGGGCGTGAGGAGGGTGGAGGTGGTGAATGAGGCCCTTCTGCTCAAATGGGTGGCTAGGTTATGGGGGCGGGAGGAGAATTTCATGCTCAATTTTTTGAGGGAGGCGGTGGGAGTCGACCGGTTCTTTGATTCGAGGGGCCGTGTGCTGGGCCTTTCTTCTTCCTTCGCGGTTGGCGTCGTTGATGCCCTTAACTGAAACCGATCCCTTTTTGGCCTTAAGCTTGGAGATGGTACTTTGCTTCGCTTCTGGGGGGACGACTGGACCGGAAGGGGTCCTCTCCAGGAACTTTTCCCCCGTTTATTCGCGCTGGCGACGGACAAAGTTGCGGCCGTGGCTTCGTGCTGGGATGGTGCTTCTTGGTGCCCCACGTTTGCGGCTAACCTATCGGACCGGCGACTGGAGGATTTCATCGCTCTCTTGGCTGTTCTCGCGGACGCCCTCACGCCTTCACTTGGCCGTGATCATCTGCTATGGAAAGATGGCTCCTTCTCCACCCGTGTGGCTTACCAAGCTCTTTTTCCACCATCTGTCGGGGCTGACGCATCACTCTTGCGTGACTGTAGATTTTTCTGGGGACTCAAGCTACCTGAACGCATTGGCATATTCCTTTGGCTCTTTCGGCGCGGCAGACTGTTAACTCGTAGCCGGTGTGCCTCGTTGTTTCCCAACGCCACTTCCATCTGTGGCCTCTGCGACATGTAGACAGAAACTATTGAGCATCTCTTTCTACACTGTGACCGTATTCATGGGCTCTGGGCTGACCTGGGCTGGCTTAACATGTCGTCATTGGTATCCTTCTGTGATAGCTTGGTTAGTTCTCGGGGCAGAGCTCGGGCGGTCCTGCTTATTCCGATTGCACGGCTTTGGAGCATTTGGCTTGGAAGAAATGAAGCTCTCTTTGCTCGGCAGAGGTTCTACACCGAGAATATACGTTTATCGGCCTCGCGCTTCCTTCATGATTGGTGTGCTGGGTAGGGTCTCCTCTTTGTAAGTGGGGGTATATCCTCTCGATACCTCCCGATTTGTGTTTCTTCTTTGTTTGCTGTTCGCCCTCCCCTTGAAGTATTTTCTTCAACTCTTATTTAATGCATCGGGGCGAGCACCTTTGAGTGCGTCCCCCTTTTTGAGCGTCAAAAAAAAAGACTGGGACAAATGCCTCATGTCGTGTATGGCTATCTGGGACTGTATCCACGAAGATAGCTAATGATATACTGAGTCAGCCTACTGCAAAGGATATGTGGGACATTCTTGCCGTGACATACTCTCCGACAAAGAATGAGTCGAAGATATTCCAGCTCCAGTATGATATCTTCACATCGAAGCAGAATGGTCGCCCTCTTCATACCCTCTACACTTCTTTGAGGGGTATGTTCGAGAAGTTACATGGCTACATACCCTTAACCGCTACACCCGTGCAGCTCAAGGCATACAGAGACTCTGTGATGACTAGGGTATTTCTAGCAGCCCTGGATCCGGAGTATGATGCAGCTCGTGCCCAGATCCTCACTGATGCTACTATACCTCCTATGGACGAGGCGTATTGAAGATTGAGTAGACTATCTATATCCTCTGGTAGTACTTTACAACATCAGACGTCTTCAGCTATGGCAACGTCACGTGGTAGAGGCAATCATACATTATTTCGTGGCAGGGGAAGTTCCAACCACGACAGAGGAGGGGCTGTTCGACCCCGTCAACCGTGTACCTACTGCCACAGGACATGCCACTATGAGGAAACCTGCTATTCTAAGCATGGGTTTCCTGCATCAGCCAGAGTTGCAAAGCAGACACAACAGACTGGGAGTCCATCACCTGCATCTGATCAGAGGTTTGACGAGCTTGTAGCACGACTGAGAGAGATTATGCATGGCACGTCTGGATCCACTAACTCTCCTTCAGGATCCTCAGAGGTTGCTGCCTCAGCATCCACGTCTACATCAGGTATAGAATATGCTTTTACTAGTTGCTACAGGGCAGACTTATCTGAATGGATCATGGATTTCAGCGCATCCCATCATCTCTGTGGTAACAGAGGTCAGTTTAGTGATTTTCGTCCTACTCAGCCTGGACGATCAGTTGTGATAGCAGATGGAACACATTCCCCCATCACTGATCAGGGGGAGGTGCAGTTGACGTCTACATTGAGGCTTCCGAATGTTCTATATGCTCTTGATTTTTCTACGAATCTATTATCAATTAGTCAAATAACCAAAGATTTACATTGTCTTGCCATATTTGATCCATCTGCTCTTGTGTTTCAGGACATACTCACGGGCAGAGTGATTGGAACTGACCGTGAGCAAGGGGGCCTTTACAGACTAGTACAATCTCCGTATGCTGGCGCCTCTTCTTCTCTCCGTACTGGATCTGTTTCTCCATATATGCGGCATCTGCGATTTGGTCATCTTCCTCTGCAAAAGCTGATTCGTGTTTTTCCACAAATTTCTCCTCGCTCCATTTTTCAGTGCGAGGCCTACCAACTTGGGAAGCATCATCGGTCCACTTTCCAGAGTCGTCAGGGTTCAAGTAGTCATAGTCTGTTTGAGTTGCTCCATTTCGATATTTGGGGTCCTAGCCGTGTCCCAGATCATCAAGGACACAGATTTTATCTTGTTGCGGTTGATGAGTTTTTTCGATTGTCTTAGGTTTTTCTTCTTAAGAACAAGCCTAATGCTGGTCCTGTTATTCAGTCTTTTATTAATGAAATAAAGACGTTTTTCTGCAAAAGTCAAGTTCATACATTTTGATAATGCATTGGAGTTTTGTAGTACTCAACTTTCTCAATTTCTTAGGTCTCATGGTATTGTACATCAGACATCATGTGCATATACTTCCCAACAAAATGGTGTGACCGAAAGGAAACAGCGCCATCTTTTGGATGTTACCAGAACCCTTTTAATTTAGAGTCGTGCTCCTCATTCCTATTAGGGAGATGCGGTTCTAACTGCTTGTTACCTGGTAAATCGTATGCCTTCTTCAGTGCTTGGGGAGAAGATCCCGTTCTTGATTGCGTTTCCCGAGACGGATCTTTTCTCGCTTACGCCTCGTATTTTTAGTTATGTAGCATTTGTTCATCAACTCTATCCTGGTCTTGACAAGCTCTCTCCCAAAGCTGTCAAATGTGTGTTTGTTGGGTATTCCAAAACCCAAAAGGGATATCGCTGTTTCGACCCTGTTCGACGAAGGTACTATGTCAGTGCTGATGTCACCTTCTTTGAGTCCGTTATGTATTTTTCTCCCACAGGTGATAGGCTTACTCCTTCAGAGGATGGAGAAGAGATCTATATGCCTCCTCCTCCGTCATTATCATGTTCTACTCCATCTTCGCCTCCACCACCACCACCGCCTCTACCACCACCACCGTCTCCTATTATCTTTCCACAGGTCTACCAGTGAAGGCCCCATACTCATGCGCCTTCTCCATCATCCAGCACGCCCAAGGTATGTACTGAGCATTTGAGTTCTTCTGATGGCACGGGTAATTTGCATGTACAGACTGAGGCACATGGTGCAGATACTATCTCTACTACTCCTGTCGAGGATCTGGATATGCCTATTGCACTTCGGCGGCAGAAACGAGCATGCACTATGCACCCCATTGGTTCTCATGTTTCCTTGGAGCGTCTTTCCAAAGACTTTCAGTACTTTGTTATGGGGTTGTCTGCTGTATAGATACCACGTACATATCAGGAGGCACTGCAAAGTAGTCAGTGACGTCTGGCTATAGAGGAGGAGATGGCGGCGTTATAGTCACGAGGTACGTGGAATGTGGTCCATGCTCCACCAGGTGCGTCTGTTGTTGGGAGCAAGTGGGTATTTACTATAAAGCGTCGGGCTGATGGTACAGTAGATAGATACAAGGCCAGGCTGGTTACTCGTGGGTTTACCCAGACCTATGGAGTGGATTATCAGGATACCTTTTCTCCTGTCGCATGTCACTCTACCTTGCGGATCCTTATTGCTGTTGATGTGGTACGCGATTGGCCACTTTTCCAATTAGATGTCAAGAATGCTTTCTTGTATGGTGATCTACAAGAAGAGGTTTACATGCAACAACCACATGGGTTTGCTGCTGAGGGGGAGTCCAGTATGGTGTGCTGCCTTCATAAGGCTATATATGGCCTTAAGCAGAGTCCGAGGGCTTGGTTTCAGAAGCTCTCAGAATTGATTGAACAGAAGGGGTTTGTCAGATTTACTGTAGATCATACTATCTTTGTAAAGAGAAACCATAGAGGTATTGTAGTCATTTTGGTTTATGTTGATGACATTATTATCACTGGCAACGATGAACATGGCATTCAAGCAGCTAAGGATTTCTTGGACAACAGTTTGTTACAAGGACCTTGGCACGCTTCGTTACTTCCTTGGCCTGGAGTTTGCACGAAATCAACAGGGTATGGTTATGACACAAAGGAAGTATGTCACTGATCTTCTATCTAAGACATGTATGAAATCAACAGGGCATTCAAGCTACTACCCCGATGGATCCTAATGAGAAGCTCCATGATGATGAATATGAGGAGGTGGACAAGAGATGGTACAGAGAGCTGGTAGGAAAATTATTATATGTTACTATTACCAAGCCTGATATATCATTCACTGTGAGTAGAGTAAGTCAATTCATGGAGCAACCCAGACATGCGTACATGGATGCAATATTCATGATCTTGAGATATCTGAAGTCATCTCCAGGTGCATGTCTTCTGTTTAGAAGAGATACGTCTCTCTCGGTTACAGGATGTGGAAATGCAGATTATGCTGGGTGTCCTAAGGACAAGAAGTCTACTTCAGGCTTCATTGTGTTTGTTGGAAACTCATTGGTCTCATGGAAGAGTAAGAAACAAACTGCTGTTGCTCGATCTAGTGCGGAATCAGAATATAGGGCAATGGCCCAAGGTAGTACGGAGATGATGTGGTGGGTCAAATATGTCTTGATCGATTTAACGATTAAAGTGTCTCTTCCTATGCATCTCAAATGTGACAATCAGGCAGCCTTGTTCATAGCTAATTATCCAACATTTCATGAAAGGACAAACCTTTATCAATCTTTTGATCCTATCAACAGATAAATGATCAAGCCTTTGATGCCAAATCATGTTAGAATGATTTCCATCCTCTCTGGTTCTTTTAAGGTTTTATTAGTGGTAGTAACATTCATGACAGATTCATCAATGCACAATTCATAGAGTCACTATCCATAATATATTTATCATAATGACTTATGACAAGTTTATTACAGAATAGGAACGAATATCCAATTCTAACAAGCTTAGATACAAATATAAGGTTCCTTCTAGCATCCGGAACATAAAGAAACTCTGTAAGTACAAGGATTCTCCTACTAGATAATGATATTACAGGTCCTGACGACGATTGTTGCAATAGTTGCATTAGATCCCATCTAGATGACTACTTCCCCTTCATCAAGACTACTAGTTTCCTAAGGCAGATGTTATCTATTTTCGATTCTTTATATGTAAATTTTCTAATTTATATGGATTTTTAAAACAGAAAATAAGTCAAAACATGGAATATAATAAATATCTGAATTTTTTAGGGTTTAACAAAGATATATCAGTTCAAAATTAACCCATACCTATTACTAATATGTAATATTGATAATAAAGAAAATTTATAAATAGAAAAATATATTTTTGGATTTTTATATAATTTTGCATTTTTATACAATTTATAAGGTTTTGTCTTTTTATGTTTTATATTTTGTATTTTTTAGTGATTTTTGGATATGTTGTAAACTATAATATAATATAGATAATATTTTTTTGGATTGTTAAAGTTGCTTTTGAATTTTTTAGATTTTTAAATGCTGACTATCATAATGGATACCATTGACCATGGTTGAGATTGTCAAAGTTCTCTCAACGAATTTCCTTCTTTGATTCCTTCGGTTGCCGCCATGTGTTTTGCTTCTATAGTTGATAATGTCAAGGTGTGTTGCGTTGCTTTCTAAGAAATTGTACATCTGCTAATAGTGAACACAGTCTATCATAGATCTCTTTTTGTCAGTCACCTGCATAGTCAACATCAAGAAAGCCAACTAGTCAATCTTCAGTCTTTCGAAAGGCAAGACAAAAACCAATGGTGCTTTATAGGTATCTCAGAATCCAATTCAAAGTCAATGACTTTTTTCAGGATTTCACATATATCTTCCCGCAACACTAACTGTTTGGGTGATGTATGTTCGAGTGCAAATTATGACATGCACGACTATTCCTAGCATTGCTAATATTTATAACTCGTGATATACACTGATGCTCGTCCTCCATCCATGGAGATAACTCTACGAAAAACATGAAATGAGAGTTAACTCGAATCTTCTCAGGTTTGACGTTTGTCACCAAAGTACTGCAAATCTTTTGCAGGCAACTACTCTGGCTCTAAACTTAGCTTCTTAGTCTTGTGATCTCTATGTATTTCCATGCCGAGCATCTTCTTGGCTACACTAAGGTCATTCATTTCAAATTTTCCCATGTTAGGCCTTCATCCTATTTACTATAGATTTTTTTTCTGAATGATACCAACAAATTATCAACATTAATCACTAGAAAAATAAATGAGCCATCATCTAGGTGTCTAAAATAAGCGTAACCATCATAACTGTTGCTAGAAAAACCTTATGCAATCATGAATAAGTTGAAGCATTTGTACCATTGTCTATGTATAAAATGTTGAAAGCAAAATTGTTTCAGAGATAAAGAATTATAAATCGTGGAAGAACACTGGGATATTACGTGGAACCCTACTCCATAAGGAGCGGGATGAAACCACAAGAGAAGGCCTTTCAACGGTCGGATACTCTATTATTTCTCTCTTTCTCGTCTATTACAGGTGGTGTGAGGCTTCTTATATAGCTCCACCAGTGAGAATGAATTCCACTCATAGTAGATGTGGGTTTAAACCTATGGATGTAGTAATTGGACCCTGGAGGGATCCAATTACCTATATCTACATATGACACATACTCTAACACTCCCCCTCAAGCTGGAGCATGCAATCCTCAGCTTGGGCAAATAAAAACAAATATCTCACTCACACAATACAAGATACTACAGAGAATATCATCTCAATACATACTCTATTGGCTGCCCCATGAGTACACTGCTTCTCATGCTGTGCTGATGAGGAGGAACTGAAGTGCTGGAGTGTGAAATGAACTAGGTCTCCTCACTGCATAATGTATGCTCTGTAATGCGTCTGTCAGAGTCCCTGAAACTGGAATAAATCTCCTCATCGAAGAACGTGTGCTTTGTACTGTGCAGAGTCACTGAAACTGGAATGAGTCTCCTTATTGAGAACTTTGATCTACAACTACTCCATCTCTTTGAAGGGCCAAACTGGAGAAAGCCGTGGAAACATCTTCGTTGGAGTCCACAAATGCTGGATAATGGAGCCTGAAAAAGAGTCACCTCGTCGGGAAACTTGATCTCTCCCATACTGGCTCAGAATATTAGATCTCTACTCCGGAGTCTTTATGAATCCACATGACAATTATATATCCACACTGGCTCAGAGAATGAGATCTTTACTTTGGAATCCTTATGGATCCTCATGAAAACCCTGAGTCTAAATGAAGACGGGAACCTCTCCCATAATGATCGCATACTTGTGCACCTCGAACTGGTAGAGTTTAAAATCTGGACTGGAATTTGAACAGGAGAATATGAATCTGACTTGTGGAGTTTGATTATGAACTTTTAAGTTTATATATTACTCTCCCTTTCTCCCAGACTTGTCGACATACGAATTTTCTGGATCTTTGTTTTTTGGATTTAAGTCCGAGATTGACCCAAGATAGATCTGAATGACGACAAAGAATCTATGTATCATACCCTACTTAATGTGGGAAAAGGCTTTGTTGATGTATGACTTCTCTCTATTTTTCTGGTACGCTATCCTTTTTCCAAAAAAGTTTTTTTTTAAATCACGCCCAATTCGGGCCCAAAAAAACTTGCATGCCATCCTTTTCTTTTCTATGAGCTCCCTTTTCTTTTTCTTTTAGGGATATTTACACCCATAACCTTGAGTAGTTTCGTAATTACCCCAGAAATCCTCGATATTCACGAATTACATACAAGACCTTGAGTAATACTTAACTCTTACACCGGGAACCCCGAGTTAATTTTCATTCAATTTTCCGTCAACTATGACTGTATCCGTCAAGGATTTTATATTTTATACCCTTAAACTTTTAGTTATTAACAAATAAGACAAATGTCCCCTCCCTCCTCCTTCCCCTTCCTCCTCCCAGCACACCCACCCAAGTCGAGGTCTCCCGCCGGCCGCCCCGCCTCCCCCAGCTTGCCCCCCTCCCCTCCGGGCAACCCCACGCCCGCGCCTCCTCCTGGGATCGAGCCATACCCAGGGCCATGCTCGCGCCTTCTGGGATGGAGCTCCAGGGCAACCCCCCGTTCGAAGGTCCAGGCCTCGCCCGCGCCTCGACACGCCTCCTCCTCCCGCAGGTCCAGGCCCTGCACCCTCCCCTCCCCCCCCCGGGATGGAGCTCCAGGCGGTCGCACCTCCCCCCCCCCCTGATTGGGATGGAGCTCCAAGGCAGCACGCGCCCGCCCGGCGCGCCTCCTCCGCCCGCAGGACGCGACTCCTCCGCCCGCAGGATGCGCCTCCTCCTTCCCGTGCCCGCCCGACGTGCCTCCTTCGCCCGTAGGTCCAGCCCCCCCCCCCCCCCCCCCCCCCCCCCCCCCCTTGCGCCTCCTAGGATGGAGCTCCAGGGCAACCCCCGCCGGTGCCTCCTCCGCCTGCTCCAACCGTATGCGAGCCCTCTTCCCTCTCCCCGCCTGCCTTCATGCGAGCTCCATGCCCTCTCCCCGCCTGCCTCTGCTCCCGAGGAGGCTCCCGGATCACCCCCCCCCCTTCCCCGGTCGTGCCAATCCCTGCAACCCGAACCTACCCCCTTCCCCGGTTGCGCCAATCCCGGACCCTCCACTGCCTGCGAGCTCGCCACCCCCGCGCGCCTGCAACCCGAACCCACCCCCCTTCCCCAGTCGTGCCAATCCCTGCAACCCGAACCCCCCTCCCCCCGCCTGCAACCCGAAATCACCACCCTTCCCCGGTCGCACCTGCAATCGCAGACCCTCTCCCCTACCCTCCACCGCCTGCAAGCTTCCCTCGACGTCTGCAATCAGAAACCCACCCCCTCCAGTCCATGGGTCATTCTTCTTTTTTTCCCCTCTTTTGACTTAATTTTTATCCATTGGATCGATGGCTAGGTTAGATTAACTCAACTGTATGGTTGGGTTAATGGTTGAAACTAACGGAAGGTTATGGATGTAAGACGGAGTAATTACTCGGGGTTTCTTATGTAATTCACGATTATTATGGGTATCCGGGGTAATTACGGAACTACTCAGGGTTATGGGTGTAAATATCCCTTTCTTTTAAAACATGCCGACCCAATTAGTCTCTCCTTTTTTTACGAATCTACAACAATAGCCCACATGGGCCCATAACAATAGATGTCCAATCGAGCCTGGACTTGGCATCCACTCTTCTTTTCAATTGCTAACCGTAGGCTCTGAAATTTCACTCGTTTTTTAAAAGCAGAGAACATGGGCACTAGGTTTGCTATTTAGGGTTCCCCAATCGAGTACCCATCACACGAAAACTCGCTGCCCCTCGATATGGCTTCTTTAGCAGACATCTGTGTCGTTGTTTGATGGGGCGTCTTCATCGGACATCTGTGCCACTGCCTAATAAAGGCCTCAGAGATGGTGACAACGTTGTCACCTATTGAAGATGAAGGCCTCATGCCTCTTGCGCTGGAGCTTCAGCGATGGCTGAAGGTGGTCCACGTTGAAGAACCATTGGTCAAAGAATCGGCATGGCTTCGGTGATGGTTGAACAACCTCGGTATTGGAGTGTGCCTTGAGTAATACCCTCATCCGAGCACCATGACTTCTCATGAGGAGGAAATAGGGCATCATCGCCTCATGAGTGAAGCAGAGAAGGGGCGACACTGCTGAAGACTTCAACTCGCACTGAGGATGGGGCGGTGCTGCTGGAAGAGGATGGATCGTGCAACCACATGTAGATCGGAGAAGGATTCTCTTGGAGAGAGCCTAAGTCTCTCTAGAATTAGCTGATGCCTTCTTTTCTTCTTCGAATTAGGGTTGTGATTGTGATGATTGGAGTTGTTGATAGTGCTGCTTGGAAGAATTAGAGGTTTAGAAAGAAACCATGATTATTTTTCAGAATTGTTGACAACAATCTTCGGAAACATGTATAAAGCAATGGAACTTGCTGCAATCGATGGTAAAGAACTTCAAACAGATGTTTAACACAACGAAATAATAAATTTGCAAGAATACTCAGAATTGAACTGTAGAACCAAATCGCTCTGATCATTGTTAACGAAGTGTGCAGAAATAGGATTTTAGAGCTTGATCTTGAACAATCACGAACATGGACTTCATAGAAGATCGTTACGAATAAATCATCAAAAAATCGAATCTTCAAGAACGAAAAATCCAAGAACGGATCTTGTGCTCTAATACCATGAAGAAAATGATGAACATGGAAGCACGAAGATAAAGCAATATAAACAATGGAGGAACACTGAGATTTTACGTGGAACCTTACTTCATAAGAAGTGGGATGAAACTACAGGAGAAGGCCTCTCAACGACATGATATTATGTAATTTCTCTCTCATCTTTTACAGGTGGTGTGGGGCTTCTTATATAGCCCCACCAATAAGACCGAGTCCCACTCACAGTAGATGTTGGACTAAACTTGTGGATGTGGTGATTGGACCCTCGAGGGATCCAATTCCCATCTCTACATATGACACATACTCTAACTTTCTAGGGGATTGCTTCAAGTCTTCGACCCATAAAGATACTTCTTTATCAAGCACATCCAATCTTCCTTTCCATACACTTCAAAGTTTTTAGATTGACACATGTAAGTATGCTCTTTAAGTTCTCCATGTAAGAAGGTTATTTTCACATTTAGTTGCTTCAGCTCCAAATCATTCACAACAAAAATCGTTAGAAGAATCCGAATGAAGGTGCGCTTTACAACATGTGAAAATATATCATTGTAGTTAATATCTTCCATTTGGATGAAGCCTTTTGGCAACTAGTTTTACCTTGTATTTCACATCAACAACACCAACGATGCCTTCTTTTTTTTCATAGATCCATTTGCAGCCAATGACCTTTTGTCAACGTGGTGGAGAAGCAAGAGTCCACGTCTGATTTTTATGAAGAGATTCTATCTCCTCGTCGTCACTGCAAATCAATCCACAGAATACTATGATGAAAGAACTTTTGACAAAAATCCTCGTCTATGTGCTATGCACTCTCATCATCCCTTGTTGTACTTCTTCTGAGTCAGATAAATAACCTTGTGGCTAGACTGGGTCAATATCGAGCTCCACCGGCTTATTGGTACTCACATTTGCATCTGCTTTAAAAGAACGAACACCATATTTCTTCTAGGAAAATAACATGGGAAATTCATTACATACGACACTCTTCTCAATCATTAATTTAGGTGATTTTGGATCAAGACGCTACAATCAATATCCCTTCACCTTAGAGACATACAAAAAAAAATGCATTTAACAAATCCAAGTTCCGACTTTCCTTGGATGACATGTGTATATGTAGGACAACAAAAACTCTTCAAATTAGAATAATTCGGAAGATGTCTAAATCATGCCTCTTCTGGTGTGAGGTTGTCCAGAACCGACGAAGGAGAGTGATTTAAACGGAATGCCGCTATAGCAACTGCTTTGGCCTAAAAATCCTTTGTCGAGCATGCATCGAAAAGCATGCATCCTCTCTAGAGTTTAGTTTATGGGTTTTGCGACTCCATTTTGTTGTGGAGTATGTCTAACTATTTAATATCTAGTAATGCCCTTGTCTTTGCAAATATTATTGAATTTTATAGAGCATAATTCTTAGCCATTATCTATTCACAACTTCTTAATCTTTCTTCCAGTCTGCTTCTCTAGCAATGCCTTGCATTGCTTGAAGCATGTGAATACTTCCTTGGATTCAAGACAAAACCTTTCTGGAGTAATCATGGATGAAAGTCATCTATCATGCACTACATTTGGAGGGAACTTGAGCTGACCCCTATAGATCGGAGTGAGCATAGTCTAAAGTGCACTTAGCAACCTTTTTTGTGTTTGCTTGCTAAGAATGCAGTTGTTGAGATGTTAGTTATCTTTATTATTGTTTTCTCATTTTCTATTTCTTTTGTTCTCTTATTGTAATTTGCCCAATAGATTCCTCTCCTATATAAGAGAACCCTAGGGCCTCCCTTAAATGAATCAAGTCTTTTCCCTTCTACATGGTATCAGAGCGACAGTCCTAGATCGGAGCCTGACCTAAAATTCCCATCCCCATCCTCGAGCCCTTCCGTGTGCCGACGCACCTTCCTCGAGTTATGCGCGCCGCCACCCCTTACTCGAGTTCTGCACGCCGCCGCCCCTTCCTCAAGTTCTACGCTTCGCCCCTCCCTTCTTGGGATCCGCACGCAGCGCGCATGAATCCCTTGGGACTAGCACGTGCAGCTGGATTGAGTTCACCCCGTACAGTCCCTTCGCACGCAAGGGTGCTGCTGCATCCCCTTGCGCGCTGCTGCAACCCCTTCGCATGCAAGGTTGCTGCAGCACCCCCTTTTTAGGCGCTGCTACATTGGACTGCATCTCCTCGCATGCTACAGTAGCATGATTTAGGCGTTGCTGCATCCAAATTATGCGCTAGGACATCCCTTGCGCATCACAAGGTCTGTTTTGGGCGCTACAACAGTTCCTTCGCGCGCTACAGCAATCTGATTTTGGTCGGAAAAGCGATTTCAGTCGTATAAATCACATTTTCCGGTCCTAGTGCGCATCAAGGATTGATGAGGGTGATTGTATGAGTCTACACGTACAACCAATCCTCCGTATGAGCATGTAGACTAATTCATATCGGTCTACTCTCCAGTTCAGTTCTGTTATTCGGCCGTTTTACAATCATGTCAGAGAACAAGGGTGACATCTTTTCGTCTGAAGTCTTCAAGGGCTCGGCTCCCATCGCTAAGATGGATGGGACCAACTATGAGTTGTGGTCCATGCAGTTTCTCACCCTCATGCAGTGCAACAACAATGAGCACATCCAGACAGATCCAGAGCCAACATGTAAGACTGGGGCAAAAGCTTCTTGGAAGCAAGATGACACATATGCGCGTGTTTGCTTATGTGAGACTCTCACCACAGAGATAGCCAATGATATTCTGAACCAGCCCACCGCCAAGGCGATCTGGGACACTTTGGCTTTCACCTATGCTTAAGCAAAGAATGAGGCCAAGATTCTTCAGCTACAGTTTGACATCTACAAGGCCAAGCAGAATGATCGTCCTCTGCATGTGTACTACAGTTCACTCTGTGGCATGTTTGAGAAGCTTCATAGCTATATGCCTATTACGACATCTCTTGAGCATCAGAAGGCATGTAGGAACTCCACGATGGCTGGAGTTTTCATGGCTGGCCTTGATACAAAGTATGATGCAGCACGTACTCAGCTTCTTACCGGAGCTACCATACCTCTCTTGGAGGAGGCCTATAGCCGTCTCAGTCGGATTATCGCTATATGCCTATTACGACATCTCTTGAGCATCAGAAGGTATATAGGAACTCCACGATGCCTGGAGTTTTCATGGCCGGCCTTGATACAAAGTATGATGCAACACGTACTCATCTTCTTGCTAGAGCTACCATACCTCCCTTGTAGGAGGCCTATAGCCGTCTCAGTCGGATTATCGTGCCTCCTACGTCCACTCCTCAACCCTCGTCAGCCATGGCCATCTCTCGTGGTCGAGGAGTGACGACCCAGTCTAGAGGACACACTCCTCGTGGCAGAGGAGGTAGACGTCCACGTGGCCCTTGCACCTTTTGTCGTCGATTGGGACATGTAGAGGATACATGCTTCTAGAAGCATGATATCCCGTTTCTGATCGCATAGCAGAACAGATTGAGCCTTCAGATACACTTGCTTCTCAGGCCAATCCTCGCCTGGATGATATATTCTCTCGTATTCGAGAGATGATGACTCATGTTGCAGGACCCCCACTACAGATACAACAGCTGCATCCAGAGCCTCTTCGAGCTCCTTAGGTATCACTTATGCTTTCATTGGTAGTACGACTGCAGATGTGACAGAGTGGATTATGGACTCTGGTGCTTCCCATCATCTTTGTGGAGATGGAACACAACTAAGGTCCTATAGGACCATACCACCTGGTAGATGGGTTGTCATTGCAAATGGCGACCCCTTACCTATTACAGGACAGGGGGAGGAGCAACTGACACCATCTATGTATCTTCAGAATGTCTTATATGCTCCTGACTTTCAGATGAATTTACTTTCCATTAGTCAGATTACTAAGGATATGCATTGTTATGCTATCTTTGACCCTTCGTCGCTTGTGTTCTGTACATACTCACGGGCATGGTAATTGGATGTGGCTGTGAGCATCGGGGACTCTACAGACTTGTCCAACCTTCTCATGTTGGCGTTTCTACTATTCCTACTTAACCAATCTCTCCATATTTATGGCACTTTAGTTTTGAACATCTTCCTCTGCAGAAGCTATGTCATATTCTCCCTCAGATTTCCACGAGATCCTCTTTTCAGTGTGAGGCATGCCAGCTTGGGAAGCATCACCGTTCCTCTTTTCCATCCCGTCAGAGTCGGATCAGTTCTCAGCTATTTGAGCTCCTTCATTTAGACATTTGGGGTTCAAGTCGTGTTCCCGATCACCAGGGACACCATTTTTATTTGGTTGTGGTCGATGATTTTTCTAGACTTTCCTGGGTCTTTTTATTGAAAAATAAGTCTGAAGTTGGATCTGTGATCAAATATTTTATTAATGAAATAAAGAATATCTTTTCTGCTAATGTCAAATATCTTCGCTCTGATAATGCCTTAGAGTTCTGCACCTTACAGCTTTTTGAGTTTCTTAGATCTCTTGGCATTGTTCACCAGACCTCATGTTCCTATGCTTCCCAGCAGAACGGTGTTGCTGAGCACAAACATCGTCACTTACTCGACGTGACCAGAACCTTGTTGATACAGAGTCGTGCTCCTCACGCTTACTGTGGTGATGCTTTCCTTACTGCATGTTATTTGGTGAACTGCGTGCCCTCGTCTGTGTTGAGAGAGAAGATTCCTTTTTCGATTGCATTTTGTAGATATATGTTATTCACTTATGTTTCTCTTTTGTTATTTGTCTTTCTCGTTGGACTCTTTATTTAATTTACCCATAGGCTACTCTCCTATATAAGAGAGCCTAAGGCTGATGGAATAAACAAGTTTTCTCATTTTCCCAACATGGTATCAGAGCGACGGTCCTAGACCGGAGTTCTCGAGCCAAAGAAACCCTAACCCTAGCCCCACCGTCGAGCCCCTCTCTCTCTCTCTCCCTCCGCGCACCTCCGATCTCGCGCCTCGGCCTCCAGCGCACCTTCGGTCTCGCGCCTCGGCCTCCAGCGCACCTCCGGTCTCGCGCATCGGCCTCCAGCGCGCCCTGCGCCTTGCGCCTCCCTCGCGCCTTGCGCCTTCCGCGTGCGCCTGCGCCTCCCGTGCGCCTCCGGTCTCGCGCATTCGGCCTCGCGTGCGCCGTGCGCCTCCCGCGCGCTCTGCGCCTTCTACGCGCCGTGCGCCAGACCGCGCGTGTTCCTAGCGCCTTCAGCCTCGCACTTCTGTCCAGTCACCGACCTCGCGCCCCTGCGTGCATCGGGCTGTGAGATCTGTGAGCCCTTGTGCAAGATTTGCGCACGTGCTCTTTGTCCTGGATCTACGTGTGACCCCCTAAAGGTCTTGATTCTCGTGCACGCAGAACCCTAAGTCAAGCGCGCACACATCCAAAGTAATGGGTTTGGTTGCTTGAAGTCTACACATGCAACTAAACCCGTTTATGTCCGTGTAGACGATCATATCTTCAGTCTACCACTCCAGTCTTCTGTTATCAGTATGTCCGAAAGCAAGGCAGATATTCCATCTATAGGCGCCTTTCGAGGTCCAGCGCCGATTGTGAAGATGGATGGTTCGAACTATGAACTGTGGGCTCTGCAGTTCATGAGTATGATGAAGTCAACCGGTAAGAAACACATTCTTACTGAAGAAGAGCCTGCTGAGAAGACTGGAGTTAATGCCTCATGGGAGGCAGATGATGCATATGCCAAAGTGGCTATCTGGAACCCTGGCAATCGAGATTGCCAATGATATTCTTCATCAGCCCACAACCAAAGCAATGTGGAATATTCTGGCTGCTACATATTCTCAAGCGAAGAATGAGACAGATTCTGCAACTCCAGCATGACATATTTACTATCAAGCAGAATGGACGTCCTCTACACTCACTGTACACATCTCTACGAGGAATGTTTGAGAAGCTTTATAGCTTCATGCCCCTGACAACCACACCAGAGCAACAAAAGACCTACCAGAATGCTACTATGGTAGGAGTTTTCCTCGCTGCCTTGATCCGGAGTATGAGGTAGCACGTTCCCAGATCTTGGCGGATTCTTTTATTCCTCCTATGGAGGAAGCTTTTCACAGATTGAGCCGCATCACTGTCCCTTCTACGACTACGAATCAGACTGCTTCAGCCATGACAGCCAATCGAGGTCGTGGAGGTGACCATCATCAGGCTCATAGCTGCGGCCCTCGTGGCAGAGGAGGCCGTGTTCGGCCAACGTGTACCTTTTGCCATCGCACTGGACATACCGAAGACACATGCTATTCTAAGCATGGATTTCCTGCATCTGCTCGAGTCGTTGAGCAGATCGAGCCTCCATCTGCTGCTTCTTTGGATCAGCGCTTTGATGATTTTGTCGCGTGTCTAAGGGGCATCATTCCTCCATCTGGCACAACACCTACTACTGAGAACCACTCTGATGTTGCCGCATCCGCCTCTGCATCTACCAGTGCATCAGGTAGCACACATGCATTTACTAGTAGTGGATCAGATACTTTAGCATGAATTATGGACTCTGGCGCCACACATCATCTATGTGGCGATCAAAGTCTACTTACAGGATACATACATATCTCTCCAGGTTGAACAGTGGCCATTGCTAATGGTACACATTCCCCGATTACTGGTCAGGGGGATATTAGACTGACTTCATCTATGCATCTCAAGAATGTGTTACACGCACCTGATTTTTCAATGAATTTGTTGTCTATCAGTCAAATACAAAGGATTTACAGTGTCGGGCAATTTTTGATCCATCTTCTCTTGTTTTTCAGGACATCCTTACGGGCAACGTGATTGGGCGTGGCTATAAGCAAGGAGGCCTCTATCGCCTCAGTCAGACTCCTTTTGTTGGAACCTCATCTCTACCTGCTAGACCCATCTCTCCTCTACTATGGCACTTGCGCTTTGGACATCTACCGCTTCAGAAACTGCTTCGTGTGTTACCTCAGGTTTCGCCTCACATGTCTATTCAATGTGAGGCTTATCAGTTGGCAAAGCATCATCGGTCTACCTTTCCCGGTCGTCAGTGTCGGAGTAGTACCTCCAAGTTTGAGTTGTTTCACATCAATATCTGAGGTCCGAGTCATGTTCCTGATCATCAGGGACACAGGTTCTATATAGTTATTGTGGATGATTTCTCTCGTGTGTCATGGGTATTTTTGTTAAAGAATAAATCTGAAGCAGGGAATATTATCATCAATTTTCTTAATGAGATTCGTAATGTTTTTTCTGCATCTGTTAAAATTGTGAGAAGTGATAATGCCCTGGAATTGTGTACTCATGTCCTATCTAGTTACTTCTCATCCCAAGGGATCATCCATCAGACATCCTGTGCCTATACCTCCCAACAGAATGGGGTTGCTGAAAGGAAACATCGCCATTTGCTGGATGTAACCAGGTCGCTCCTTATACAGAGTCATACTCCTCACTCTTTCTAAGGTGATGCTGTACTTACAGCATGTTACCTAATCAATCGTATGCCGTTATCTGTTCTAGGTGAGAAGATTCCTTTCTCTCTTATCTTTCCTGGAAAAGAATTGTTCTCCCTTACTCCTCGTGTGTTCGGTTCGGTTGCTTTTGTCCACCAGTTGTCTCCCGGGACTGACAAGCTCTCTTCTAGGACTGTCAAGTGTGTCTTTGTTGGGTACTCCAGAACTCAGAAGGGGTACAAGTGTTACGATCTATTGCATAGGCGGTACCTTGTCAGTGCTGATGTTACATTTTTTGAATATGTTATGTATTTCTCAGCCTCAGGTGATCAGTTGCTACCCCCTGCTAATACGGATGCCATTTACATGTCACCACCACCATCATCATCAACACCACCACCACTAGAACCGTTACCATCTTCTATACCTCTTGTTACTATACCGGTTTCACCATTACCATTTCATTATACCCGTCGGCCTGCCTCAGCTCATGGTCATCGCTCATCACCTAGCTCGCCTAAGGTATGTTCTGAAGATATTACTATTGATGGATCTGATGATTTTTCTGAGCAGGATGTGTCACAGAGGCCAGACGAGGACACAAATGATTTAGATGTTCCTATAGCTCTACGAAAGTCGAAACAGAGCTGCGCATCATATCCTTTAGCAGCTTCTGTGTCATTTGATCGTCTAACTGGAGATTTCAGGAATTTCGTCGTCGCATTGTCAGCAGTGGCTATTCCACGGAATTACCAAGACGCACTGAAGGATAGCAAATGGTGTCTAGCCATGGAGGAAGAAATGGCAGCTCTTCAGTCTAGAGGAACTTGGAGTCTGGTTCCTGCACCTGCCGATGTGTCTCCAGTGAGCTGCAAGTGGGTATTTACAGTCAAGCAGAATGCAAACGGCAGTATTGACAGATACAAGGCTCGTCTTGTTGCTCGTGGCTTTACACAGACATATGAGGTGGATTATCTTGATACATTCTCACCGGTGGCCCGCCATTCCACTCTACGGATCCTGCTTTCTGTTGCAGTCACTCGTGATTGGCCACTATAGCAATTGGATGTGAAGAATGCGTTCTTATATGGTGACTTACAGGAGGAAGTCTACATACAACAGCCACCTGGTTTTGCTATTGAGGGGGAGTATCCTAAGGTGTGCAGACTTCATAAGGCTATATATGGTCTTAAGCAGAGCCCCAGAGCGTGGTTCCAGAAGCTCTCAGATCTCTTTGAGAAACAGGGATACAAACGTTCTAATGCTGATCATTCCTTATTTGTACAAAGGACTTCCAGAGGCATCATTGCAATCATGGTCTATGTAGACGACATTCTGATTACAGGTGATGATGAACATGGAATAAATGAGGCGAAAGAAATGCTGGGCCGTGAATTTGTTACCAAGGACCTTGGAGTTCTTAGATATTTTCTGGGACTGGAGTTCGCCAGAAATCCTTATGGGTTGGTAATGTCTCAGAGGAAATATGTCACTGACCTGTTGAGTGAAACAAGAATGCTTGGTTGCCGACCTGCTACCACACCTATGGATCCTAGTATGAAGCTACATGATGGTGATACAGAGGAGGTGGATAGGAGAAGATACATAGAACTGGTGGGCAAACTTCTTTATGCCACTATTACTAGGCCCGATATATCCTTTGCTGTAAGTCGAGTAAGCCAGTTCATGGAGCAACCACGTCAGGTCCACATGGATGCCATACATATGATACTCAGGTACCTCAAGTCATCTCCAGGTGCGGGTTTACTGTTTAAGAAAGGCAAGGTGATTACTATCTCAGCCTGTGCAGATGCAGATTACGCAGGGTGTCCCAAGGACAGGAAGTCCACCTCTGGGTTTGTTGTATATGTTGGAGATTCTCTAGTCTCATGGAGGAGCAAGAAACAAACTGTTGTGGCAAGGTCTAGTGCTGAATCTGAATATAGGGCTATGGTCCAGGTTAGCACAGAAATGATGTGGGTAAAGGCTGTGCTTACAGATTTACACATAGAAGTCCCACTTCCTATGGCTTTGGAATGTGACAATCAGGCGGCCTTGTTCATTGCAAATAATCTAGCATTTCATGAACGAACCAATCACATTGAAGTTGACTGTCACTTTATACGTGACATGATTCAGAAGGGATTCATTGATACATCCCATGTTAGTTCAGAGAATCAGACGGCAGACATTTTTACCAAGGCATTACTGCGAGGCTCGTTTCAGAAGTGCGTGTCCAAGCTGAGCATGATTGATATCTATGCTCCATCTTGAGGGGGAGTGTAGATATATATTATTCACTTATGTTTTTATCTTTTGTTATTTGTCTTTCCCGTTGGACTCTTTATGTAATTTACCCATAGGCTACTCTCCTATATAAGAGAGCCTAGGGCTGATGGAATAAACAAGTTTTCTCATTTTCCCAACACGTTTCCTGAGAAGGATCTTTTCTCCCTCACACCTTGTGTATTTGGATCTGTTGCTTTTGTTCATGATGTCTCTCTAGGTCGTGACAAGCTCTCTCCTAGAGCTGTCAAGTGTGTGTTCGTTGGCTACTCTCGTACCCAAAAGGGGTACCGTTGCTTTGATCCACTAAGTCGGAAGTTTGTCAGTGTTGACGTTACTTTCTTTGAGTATGTTATGTATTTTTCTCCTACAGGTGACGGACTAACCCCATCTGATTCTGACGATGAGATCTATACGCCTCCTCCTATTGTCGTTCCTTCACCTCCCTCTACTCCTGCTCTACCAATACCTCCTCAGATACCACCACCGCTACCACCACCACCTTCACCTGCTCTTGTGGCCCCACCTTCCACTACGACTCAGTTTTTGCCACGTATTTTTACTCGCAGGTCTCGTTCGGTTCCCCTTGCTCACAGGTCTTGCCCGTCATTCAGCATGCCTCAGGTATGTAATGAGCACATTGTTTCTACTGATGGCACTACTGAGTTGTCTATGCAGCATGATACCATCTAGAATGAGCAGGCGCCCTCTCAAGAGGGGAACCCACAGGTTGCGAACTTGGCAGATGATCTTGATGTGCCGCTTGCTTTGCGTAGGTCGAGTCGTAAGTGTGCTACTTATCCTCTTGCAACCCGTGTTTCTATGAGCAGGCTGTCAGAGGATTTCGTGAGATTTCCCTTGGCACTATCAGTTGTGGAGATACCATGGACATATCAGGAGGCTCTAAAGGACAGTCAATGGAGGTTAGCCATGAGGAGGAGATGGACGCACTACAGTCACGTGGTACGTGGAGTCTTGTTTCTGTTCCAGCTGATGCATCGGTTGTGGGATGCAAATGGGTGTTCACTGTGAAACACAATGTGGATGGCAATGCGGATCGCTATAAAACGAGACTTGTGGCACGTGGGTTCACCCAGACATATGGGGTGGACTATCAAGATACTTTCTCTCCAGTTGCTAGACATTCTACTCTGCGTATTCCACTTTCTGTTGATATAACATGTGATTGACCACTTTATCAGCTTGATGTGAAGAATGCCTTCCTCTATGGTGATCTACATGAGGAGATCTACATGCAACAACCACCTGGGTTTGCTGCTGAGGGGGAGTGTCAGAAGGTTTGCATGCTATACAAGGCTATCTATGACCTTAAGCAGAGTCTAAGAGCATGGTTCCAGAAGCTCTCAGACTTGATAGAGCGGTAGGGGCTTGTGAGATCGACTGCCGATCACGTCTTGTTTGTGTGGAGGACCCAGAGAGGTACTATTGTCATTCTTGTTTACGTTGATGACAATATTGTTACAAGGGATGACAAGCAGAGCATTCAGGATGTCAAGGACTTCCTAGGTCAGCAATTTGTGACCAAGGACCTTGGACATCTATGTTACTTCCTTGGACTGGAATTTTCCAAAAACCAGCGAGGTTGTGATGACTTAGAGGAAGTACGTTATTGATCTTCTTTCAGAGACATGCCTGGCAGATTGCAAACCTGCCACTACTCCTATTGACCCGAGCATGAAGCTCTATGATGATGATACCGAGGAGGTTGACAAGAGGAGGTACAGAGAGCTTGTTGGCAAGCTATTATATGTGACTATTACCAGGCCTGGCATATCCTTTGCCATGAGCAAAGTGAGTCAGTTTATGGAGCAGCCTAGACAGACACAAGATTGCAAAAAGTGGTACGCGGTATTCAGTCGGTAGGGTCACTGATTACTGATTAAACGGTATGCGGGAGTTTAAACAGAAATTAAACGGGTTATGCGGTTTTGCATTTTTAATTAATAAAAAATTATTACATATATATAATTAATAAAAAAAGTATAAATAAATAAGAAATATAATCATAGATTCACAATATAGATCAAATATTGTCAAATTCAAGGAATGTTTCATCCAAATTTCAAAATAGATAACATAAACAACAAGAGTTCATAGTCAAATGTCGAAATAGACAACATAAAAGTAATGGATAATGGTGATCCTTTGAAGAGAATAGATCAATGCGTTTAAAAGGCAGTTTAAGACCATTTAAGGCCGTTTAAACAACCTTTAAGACCATTTAAGTGACCTGGCCGTTTATGGGCCGTTTTTCATTAAACGATGCGGCCGGGCACCACATGCGTTAAACGACCGTTTAAACGGCCGTTTAGACCGTTTTTTGCATTCTTGGACAGACACATATGGATGCAGTCCATATGATTATGAGATACCTGAAGACTTCACCTGGTACGAGACTTCTTTTCAGCAGAGGCACATCTCTCTCAGTTACAGCATGTGCATATGCAGATTATGCTAGGTCTCCAAAAGATAGAAAGTCTGCATCATGCTTTGCTGAGTTCATAGGGAATTCCCTGGTTTTATGGAAGAGCAAGAAGCAGACTGCGGTTGCCAGATCGAGTGCTGAGTCAGAATACAGGGCCATGGTACATTCTAGAACAGAGATGATGTGGGTCAGATTTGTTCTCACCGACCTGATATAGAGGCGCCTCTTCCCATGCACCTCCAATGTGACAATCAGGCCGCTCTTTTCATCGCCAACAACCTAGCCTTTCATGAGAGGACAAAGCACATAGAGGTGGACTGTCACTACACTCGTGACATGATACAGAAGAGTCTTATCGCCACTACACATGTCAGCTCTGGAGAACAGACAACAAATGTATTTACAAAAGCCCTAGCCAAAGGACCGTATCAGAAGTGTTGTTATAAGCTGAGTCTGATCGATATCTACGCTCCAGCTTGAGGGGGAGTGTTGGATATTAGTTATCTTTATTATCGTTTTCTCATTTTCAATTTCTTTTGTTCTCTTATTATAATTTGCCCAATAGGTTCCTCTCCTATATAAGAGAACCCTAGCACCTCCCTTTAATGAATCAAGTCTTTTCCCTTCTACAACAATACTTATAGAAGTCTAAGTTGCCCTTGCCCTGAGTGTCATGTAATTTTCTTATAACGAGGGTACTCTACATCTTTTGTTTAGATGTCCCAGCTTGAGATGCCATAATTTGGTGTGATCTGTCCATGAAAGAGTGGCAATAGCCACGACACCCGTAACATTATCTCCCTACAATATATATATATATATGTTTCCTGCTAAGACGACATAACAAAATGACCATCTTTGTTAATAATTAACTTGTTGCATTTTATAGAATACTTGTACCCTTTCTCTACTAGGGTACCAAGGGATATCAAGTTCTACATCTTATCTTTAACAATGTAAACATCTGTTAAGGTGAGCATCAAACCATTATGCATCTTTGACTCAATACTTTCCAACCCAACGACCCTATTGAGAGTCATTACTCATAACAACAGTTCCTCCAACCATTCTGTATAAGGTTAACCGGTGACGACTAGGTGTGACATGGCAGGAGCAACCAAAATCGAGAAGCCATGTATCCTTTGGTCTGTGTGGTGTACTTGCCATCAGAACATTACCCAATCTATGCATTCTGCTTCTGTACAACTTGCTTGTATTGTAGAATCTTCTGTGGGTTTACCAGATTGCTTTTGCTCTTTCTCTATATTTTGGAGTTTTTAGCACTCATCCTTCGCATGCTATTTATTCTCACAGTATCGACAAAACTTGCTTTATCATTTTTTCTTTTCATCTCGCGGTTTCTCAAACTTCTTTCGTTTCGTGAATTTGCATTTGCATAAAGCACATTGGTCTTCTTGTCACGTGATGAATGGTCTATTAGTTCATCATCGATCTACTCCTTCAAGAAAAGGGGTGATTTAACATCATTTAACGACATCTTTCTGGTAAATCAGGTTCTCACTAAAGTGTTTATATGAAGGCCCTAACGAACATAGCAACAACACATGATCTTTGTCTTCACTATTTTCTTACACATTTTCAAACTCAGGGATGATAGATCTGAAGAGATCTAGATGATATTTAATAGATGTATGTTTTACCATACATAGTATAAAGAGGCGTTGCTTGAGATACATGTGATTGATGAGGGTCTTCGTCATGTTCATGTTCTCAAGCTTCAGCCTTCAACCACATAACCACATGGGAGGTCTCCTTCATGACTTTTTTTTGAAGACCTCTCCTTCATGACTTTGTGAAGAACACCGTTCAACATGCAAAATTGTATACTTGCCATAGCCTTTACATCCATATCTTCGTGCTTGTCTTGAGTCATCACCACATGCCTTTTCTTTGGGCTTCCCAGTGCCATTGCCACGTCTTATTGATAGAGGATATTCCATCTTGACCTTCTACATGCCAAAATCAACGCTTCGAATGAACTTCTCTTCAAGACCGATCAATGGCCCATATACCAGTTTGGTGGAGAAATGATCTAAGCAAACAAGCAATCACATAGAGAAGACACCTATTTACGTGGAAATTAGTAAGTAAAAAATCATGGGCAAAGAGAGACCTAGAAAACTGGAGTACATTATACATAAATCTCAGGAGACAGTGCTCTTTTTTTTTGAAGCCAAGACAGTGCTCTCTTAGAAGTAGACTCACAAATAACTCAGGCCTTACCCTAAAATATGTATATATAGGCTACATATTAAACGGATCCTAAAATTAGATTAATCAGGCCAGGCAAGATTTATTTGCAGATTGTATCATGTACTAATCAGGTTTAATCCTCAAGGCATACCTCAACATTATTTGTCGTTGTCACATTATTTATAAGGGATTCTTATGCTTATAGCTTCATTTCCTTTCATGTTTACACATTTAACCTTTCGTAATTCCAAATTTCATGTAGAACCTTGAATAGTTGTTAACCATTACATGACATGATCCTGTGTTAACTTTCGTCAAGTTTTTCATGTTAAAGCCAATGATATCTATTATAAATTGATATTTTCCCCCTCTAATGCATTATATTCCTAAATGAGCCCACTCCTGCAAGACCCACTCCATCCATCACCCCACTCCAGCAAGACCTACTCCACCTCCTATTGCCACTCCCCTCATTACCACCACATAACGATTCATTGTCGGCCTGCTCATCATCGTCTCCCAGCTCTTCAACTGCTCCTCCCACACATGGGCTAACTGCAACTACACCTGCCTCTGGTAGCACCCCAATGTTCTTCGTGGAGAACATGGTGGAGATGAGGGAGATCTCGAGGGTGATGGAGGGGGAGGGTCGAGGGAGGATGAGGGGGGAGATGCTTGTAGATGTGGTGGCGGCCAATCGAGGGAAGGCGTAGGGGGGAGTTGCTTGTAGCTGTGGTGGCGGCTGATCGAGGGAAGGGGTAGGGGTTGAGGGAGGAGGAGGGTGTTGGTAGCAGTTGATGCAACCACGAGTCAAGGGAGGGGTAAGGGTCAGGGAAGGAGGGAGGAGGTTCTCATTGCTATTGTGGTGGCGGTGGGTCAGGAAAGGGTCAGGGGAGGAGATGGGAGGTGCTAATTGCTATCATGGCAGCGACGGATTGAGGGAGCGGTCGAGGATCCGAGGTTGGGGGAGGAAGTGAGGGGAGAGGTGTTGGTTGCCGTGATAGTGGCGGCGAGTTGAGGGGGGGGAGTCGAGGGAGGAGGAGGGGGGAGGTGCTTGTACCTATGGTGGCGGCTGATCGAGGGAAGGGGTAGGGGTCGAGGGAAGAGGGGGAGGTATTGGTAGACGTTGTTGCAACTATGGGTCAAGGGAGGGGTAAGGGTTAGGGAAGGAGGGAGGAGGTTCTCATTCCTATTGTGGTGGTGGCGGGTCAGGAAGGGGTCGGGGGAGGAGAGGGGAGGTGCTAATTGTCATCGTGGCAACGACGGATTGAGAGAGAGGTCGAGGATCCGGGGTTGCGGGAGGAAGTGAGGGGAGAGGTCTTGGTTGTTGTGATAGTGGCGGCGGGTCGTGGGAGGGGGGGAGTCGAGGGAGGATGAGGGGGGAGGTGCTTGTACCTATGGTGGCGGCTGACCGAGGGAAGTGGTAGGGGTTGAGGGAGGAGGGGGAGGTGTTGGTAGTTGTTGCTGCAACCACGGGTCAAGGGAGGGGTAAGGGTCATGGAAGGAGGGAGGAGGTTCTCATTGCTATTGTGGTGGTGTCAGGTCAGGAAGGGGTCAGGGGAGGAGGGGGGGGGTGCTAATTGTCGTCGTGGCAACGACGGATTGAGAGAGAGGTCGAGGATCCGGGGTTGGGGGAGGAAGTGAGGCGAGAGATGTTGGTTGCCGTGATAGTGGCGGCGGATCGAGGGAGGGGGCATGGGTCGAGGAGGGAGATGCTCGTTGCCGCGGCGATGGTGAGTCGGGGAGGGGTAGACATGAGAGGAGGAAAGAAGATGTGGGGTTGGGTGCCTATTATTCAACAAGTATAAGGCGAAAAAATAAATAACAACCTTATGATATGATATGGTCAAATTAACTCACATGAGTGGTTGGTTAGTAAACTAACTTAACGAAGGGGTATGGTTATAAATGAAAATCATTTTTAGGGTTTTTTTTGGTGTGATTCAGAGTTATGGAAGGTTCAAATTATAAAATGAAAGCATACATGATTATGGATGTAAAAGTTCTTATTGATAAAATATTTTGTTTACCATCACCTGCTTCATCTTTATTAAATTATCATTTTAAGTTTTACTAATCTAAACCTTATCAACCTTGTTTTGCCACAAATATGTTTTTTTGTTTTGCATACTGTCGTGATTATTCAACAAGTTCGGAGGCTTGTATCAAAATTTGCCAGAGAAAACTTTGTAGAAGCCAAGAGTTGATTCCCCAATACTAAAGTGTGCACACCTTGCAAGATCACTACATTTAAATTCCATGTGCAGGTACTCTCCGAACATCAAATCCATGAAGGTCCTAGAGAGACGAAGCGTAAGTTCTAAGCTGTACTATGTTAGAGACCGTCCCTTCAATGTCGCACTCAAGGAATTGGCGCAACGGACCGCTAAGAAGAAAGAAATGGCTCTGCGAGGTAAAAGAATGGAACAATCGCAAAAATAATTAGCATGCGTGAACAGCCAGTTGATTCTATAAACGCCGAGGAAAAATCTGCTTGTCAACCCATGGGGATGTCATATATCTTTATTGATTGGGTCATGCTGGTATATGTTTTTTTTCTTTTAATTGTTGCGTAATGCAGGCAGCACACTGAATATTTGATGTTTTGAGTCCAGTAGGTGCAAATTGTAGTCATAATTTTGCAATTTCATGCATCGTCCCGTCCAAAAATCAATGGTTCGAAAGTGTGATTGAAGCTCGATGCCGCAACTTTTAAAGAGCTCCAATTGACCTAGATTGTAAACAAAGCCCTTTGGTATTAACTTGAATGTGCTTTTAGATGGATCATTGGCAGCTTTATGATCACGTCTTGAATCTTAGTTTCAATTTTTAATATATTTATTTGCATATTAAGTTAGTATATCATGTAAATGTTCATATATGTTTGCAGTTTATGATGCTTGTATTGATGTCCGTTTGTATAATGTCCCGAGCTTAGTTTCGAGTCATTGTGGCTTGTCAAGGATAATTGTTTGTGACAGCATGTTGGGTTTGGATTCAATTGGTTCATGGATCACCATCCAAAATGCTTAAGCCCGTGATGTGAAGTAATAGTTATCCTTATAATTTATAACTCACTCACATTTTGTGGAAACTATATTTGAAATGATGTTTAGGGTATTTCAACCTCCATCTAGTACTTACAAGGTTGTTATGATATAACCTGCCACTTTTTTTACCAGCTTTAGTTGTTGCAAATTTTGTGTAGCTTTTTCCTCATATTTCTGGTAGCTTTTTCCTCATATCTCTTTGATCGGGATGACTTCATCTTTCTAATAGTCCTTTCGACTATCACATAGAACCTATTCTAATATGTAATGTTCATGATTTAGATCCGAGCCATTATTGAGGAATACTGGCATTGGGCAACTTATTGAGCTTGTTTTCAGTTGGATCCGTTGATAATCACCCACCCAAATGTTAAAACCCATATTGAATGTTAAATCCCATATTGAAGTAGTAATCACTCTTATACATTCTTATACTTGATCAAAACTACATGAGAGATTGTTTGGCATATTTCACATTGATTATGTTTTTTAATACAATTTTTATGTTGGCTACCTGTTGCCCAAAATATCGATTTCACATCATGTCGGTGAGCTAGTGAAATTGAAATAGCAGTGACATTGTCGCTAACATGTCATCGGTATTTTGGCGAAATTGGTGACATGCAAGCAGAAAATGGCATGTCCCATGTGGATCGAAATCGAAATATAATCGATATTTTGGTGGTATACGACAAAATTTTGTACCATCTTACAGATGTTATTATTGTCGTTAGTTAAGACACTGCTAGATATCGAATAATTAGACATACTACACAACAAATGGAATTGCAAAACCCATAAGCGGAACCCTAGAGGGCCTGATGCATGCTTTCATGCATGCTTGACAAAGGACCTTCACCGGTTATGGACAATATAACACTAGAAGAGGCATGATCTATACATCTTCTGTATATTCTAATTTGAAGATTTTTTTGTTGTACTACATATGCACACGTTATCCAAGGAAAGTAGAAACTTGGATCTAAAATACGTATTTTTTGTGGGTATGTCTAAGGTGAAGGGATTGTAGCATCTTGATCCAAAATCTCCTAAATTGATGATTGGGAAGAGTGTCGTAATTAACGAGTTCGACATGCTATTTTTCTAGAAGAAATATGATGTTTGTTCTTCTGATGTAGATGCATGTGAGTACCAACAACCAGGTGAAGCTTGAGGTTGACCCGATCCAATCACATCATGGTCACTTATCTGAATCAGAATAAGAAAATGACAATTCAACATGTGAAGAAGAAGAGTGCATCGCGAACGGATGAGGATGGGGATTGATCAGCCACTGTCTAGACTAGCAGATTTTGCAATTGTATATGCACTATCGGTAGCAGAGGAAAGAAGTGATGCGGAAGAGCCAAGCATTTATTTTCCTGAAGCTGTTTCATCACAGTACTATGTAGATTGATTTGTAGAAATGAATGAAGAGATTGAATCTCTTCATAAAAATCAAGCATGTGCTCTTGTTCCACCACCACGTGGACAATATGTGATTGTCTGCAAATGAATTTACAAGAGGAAAGATGGCATCTGTGGATCTGTCGATGCGAGACAGAAGGCAAAATTAGCTGCAAAGACTTTAGCTAAGTGTAAGGTATCGACTACAATGATATCTTCTCGTCTATGGTGAAGCTTACCTCCATGTGAGTCATGCTAGCAATTGTTGCTATGGACGACTGGATATGAAGTCAACCTTCTTACATCGAGATCTTGAAGAGCTAATATACATGCGTCAACCTGAAGGCTTTCTAGTACAAGAAAGGGAAGATCATGTGTGCTTGCTGAAGAAATCTCATTATAGGTTGAAGCAATCTCGATGACAGTGGTACAAATGCTTCAACTCATTCATGGTTGTGTAGGATTTTACCAGGAGCAGTTATCATGTGTGTGTCTACTTTAGACCCCTTGTTGATGATTTCATTTTTTTGCTGCTACATGTTGATAACATGTTGATAGCGTCGAGAAACAAATCTGTAGTGAATATATTAAAGGCCTACTTGGTGGAGAATTCAAGATGAAGGATCTTGGTGCAACCAAGAAAATACTTATCATGGAGATACACAATGCTCACAAGGTTGGAAAGCTATATTTGAGCCAGAAGAGCTACCTGCAGAAGATCTTGGAGCGTTTTGGCATGATAGATGCCAAACCAGAGAAGATTCCACTTAGCTCTCATTTCAGGTTGTCCGCAAAGTTGTCACACAGATAGAGGATGTCACGAATTATTTACACTAGTGATATTTGGAGTATCATGTATGCCATGATATGCACTCGCCCAAGCATCACCCATGAAGTCAGTGTTATTAGTAGATATGGCTTGCTATGAAGTTTATTCCGAGCTACTTGCAAGGTATCATTGGATTTTGTCTTGAGTTTGGGAGAAGTAAGGATGTAGTAGTTTGCTTTGTCGATGCTGACTATGCGAGATACCATGACAAGAGAAAATCTATGACATGCCATGTATTCACTATTGGCAAATGTGCAGTTTTGTGGAAGGCAACTCAACATTGCATCACACCGTGGCCTTATTTACCATGGCAATAGAAAACATGGTGGCAACAAAGGAATCAAGGAAGTAATTTGGTTAAGGGGAGTATCTGGCGAGATCAGTCCTGTGCAGAAGACAATTGTCATCCACCGTGATAGCAAGGGTGTCGTACATCTAACGAAGGATCAGATGCACCATGAAAGAACAAAGCATATCGATGCCCGCTACCACTTCATGAGAGAAGTACACACAAATGGCAACATTCAGCTAAAGAAGATTGCTAATGCAGACAGTCGAGTGACATGGTGACCAAGCCGGTTCCACTAATCAAGTTCCATATCTGATGGTTTGTCTGGAGTTCAAGTCAAGATTGAGATTCATTGAGATATGCCTCGAAGTACAAACCCAATTGCGACCCGATTATATTCGTAAATAGATCTTGGCTGAGCTGATTAATAGGGAAGTTTGAGAGGTTTGGATTTTTGATCCTATTAGGACCCATTTATCGACTACCCCTATATATGTATATTCTAGGGTTAAAACATGCGTTATCAAAGATTCTCATTCATGAGTAGCTGCATTCTAGGTAGGGTTGAGCATTGAGCGGGACCCACTAGACTGACCCTAAACTCGACGCAAAATTGAACCATAATTAATTGGGCGGGCTTTGGGCTTAATTTGAGCCCGGAATTTGTTTTTAGGCCGGGTTCGAGCATGATAGAGCTCCAATCCAAGGGCTCAATAGCTCGGCCATTTTAGAGATAGTCGAAGGCCCATTAGCCTGGCCTATTTGAAGCTCGAACGCAGTCCAAATTTTAATCTCATCCTCCAATATAATATGGTTTCACTTTCACTTCCCCCACCCACCCGTACACACAATACAAATTTTGATCGGCAACACCACCTTGGCCGACCTCTTTATTTGCGGAGCTGTTCCACCGTAGGCTTCCACAACCGTGACCGACACCAACGGGACTTCAAGCCCTAGAAATTATTGCCCATAATGTAATGATTTGAACTGTGCAAGATTACAAGAGCTCAATTAGCCCTTAATATAAATCGAGCACCGTGTCTATCATACATGAGTTCCTGATAGGTTCATGCTGAGAGAATACGGCAGAACGGTCTTTTTCTAAAAAAAAAATAGATTTTTACCCGGCAGACCCTATAATCTTTGCCAATTACCTGTACAACCTTTGAAATATCGTAATTCCTCCCTCGACCCCATAAACTTGTTAACCTTTACCCTACAGATCCTGTGGTTAACCCCCATCCATTTGACCGTTAAAACTAACCAGATTCTATTATCTTCCTTTACATTATACCCATTTTATTTATCAAATTTACTATAAGTGCCACTCCCTCACCCATGTCACCCATACCCCCCCCGGCATCGCCGTCCCGGAGCCTAGCTGAGGAGCCCTGTCCCCGGCATCGTCGTCCCAGAGCCCAGCTGAGGAGCCCTGTCCCCGACATCGTCGTCCCGGAGCCCAGCTGCTGCTCCTAGTTGAAGCCCGGCCACCGCCTCCCCTGCTGGAAGCACCCCACCAGCCAGCTCCCCCCGGGGCCCGCACCGCCGTCCCGGAGCCTAGTTGCTACTCCTCGTTGAAGCCCCCCCTCCCGGTCGCCGCCTCTCCTTTTCAACCCCCCCCCCCCCCCCCCAGCCAAGCTCCTCGTCGAAGCATGCCCCTCGTCTGCTTCCGCTTGCATCAAAGCTCCCCCCCGATCCCGCCTCCCTTGGGTCGAAGCCCCCCCCCCCCCCCCCCCTTCCAAACCCGCTCCATCCCAGGTCGAGCCCCCATTCCCAGGAAGAGGATTTTTTCTTCTCTTATAATTCTAGCCGTCCGATCGCAGATTGGTTAGATTAACTCGTTTTTAACCCCAATGAAGTTAACTCTAGATGTGTCAATTTAACGGTAAGGTTTGTGGGATAAGACAGAGTAAGTTTAAAGGATCGAGGGAGGAATTACATTGGTTCAAAAATCGTAGAGGTAATTGACAAAGATTAGAGAGTCTGCGTAAAAATCTCAAAAAAAGGAAACAAAGGGAACAATGTTCTGATCCAATACGAACATAACAAAAAAGTGCTAACAACATATGAAGTGCGCTCCCTTTTGACAACCCTTCTTTTGTTGCCAAATCGATTACATGCCCTATGTATGTTCCTGTTCTCTGGTTTTAGTATTACATCGATGTCGAGCAGGGCCCCTACCTTGCTAAATAATTTCTTATTGCTGAGAATAGGCGGTGTATATGCACTACAGCAGATTGCCCCTATTTCGACGTTTGCAAACGTCGAAATAGATTTTCATAAACGTCGTTTTTTAGAACAAATGACGTATAAAAACGTCGAGAATATACGTCGACTCTGGACCGTCTAATTAGGGTTCTGTAGACGTATAACTAGATACGTCGAAATCGTTAAATTCTCTAAAACAAACGTCGAGTTAGATGTCAAATTCGACGTATAAACGTCGTTCCAGATCTAAAAATTCGACGTTTATCCGTCGAAATAGGCAAGGGAAGTTGACGTGTAATTGGACAACTGTCGATTTTTGAACATTCTAAACGTCGATTTAGCATATTCACAAGAGCTATAATGCATTAAAAGATGTAGGTTTAATCTCGTTCACACTTCTTTAGCGAAATTGGCATAAAAGCCCCAAATATTTAAAAATTATTTCAAAACTATACAATCTAAATAGATCCAAGAAATAAAAAATTGAGACTGTATAATCTAAAAAGATCCAAAAATATTTATTTTACAAAAAAATCTTCATCCCCAACTCCAAAAAACCGCTTGAGATATTAAAACTCCCATCATTATCAAGATTATTGGATATCCCATCATTTAAAACGCCAAGATCATCAAGAATATCAGCAACACTGTCATTATCCGAATCATCAACTTCCTCCTCAATATTACTTGCAACTGAAGGTGCGGATGTAGGTGCACAAGAGGTTGGAGGTATAAAACCACCCTCCTCTCCATGACAAGACCAAGGATGATATCTTTTATGAATCCCATCCACTAATAAGTGGGCTTTAACTATATTCTGAGGATGCGTAAAACAATTCAAACAATTCTTGCAAGGACATCGTATAGCGGTATCCAATCCATACATCTCACGTGTATGTCTCATGAATTCATCAACTCCAGCCTTGTAAACACTGGAAGACTTCAACTCGACCATCCAATCATACTTTCCCATCTGTAAACATTGTAAACAATCAGCATAAATATGTGATAGTAACACTACACTATCAACTTGTAACACTTCACTTTTAAACATTTCACTTTTTTACTCTCATTCTCTCACAATTTTTTGCTCTCACAATTCTAACCATAATGTGTTTGATGCTACTACTCTGGTGAGGGAAGATATCTATTGAATATAGCATCCAACGAATCTACAACTAAAAAAATTAAAAAAAAAACTTCGAAAATGGAGAACTTCAAAAAGAGAACTTGGAATATTATGTAAGAAGATATCAAGGATTTTGTCAAGTACATTAAAAATGCTGAACATATTAAACAAAAGGTAGGCGTAGGCTCGCCACTCATATCCGAGAGTCACTGGACCATGCAAGTTGTTTGTATTTTTCTACTTATGAGGACAAATCTAATTAATTGCCCAGCTTACAGGTTTTGAATTGTAAGCATGACCCAACTTGGAAGGGAACAGCTGTGCAAGTTCTGATTTTTCAGAATGAGTCTTATAGGTTTATTCTTTGGTTTCCCAAGAGATATGAGAAAATGTGAAGTGAGATGAAGCAGGGGCATCTATACCAATTACATTAATCAGATGCAAATAACTTGACCCCCAGTGCCCAACCCGCTAACCCAAAGAAATATACAATGTTAATACTTGATATAAAATAGACATTTAGTTGTATAGGTTTGCCGTTCTATTGGAAAATTTTTGTAGGTGATTTGTTCTTTATTCATTTTAATGTGCTTGTTTATGTGAACATATCATGTTTTTGTTCAATAAACCTCTACTTAATGAATCCTTTTTATAACAAACTATAAATGTTTGTTAATATTTCCATAAAACTTTTGATAATGGAGATTATACAATAATATTGATGCTTGACCCTTTCCATTAAAGAATAAAAAGAGAGATAAACGTGCTCTTGAGCACGTCAATCAAGAGCAAAACACGTCTGCATCCCGAGGACCAAAGAGAAACAGAACTTGATCCCTCAAAACATAGACGCACCCGACCATAAAAAAAACGAAACCCTGTAAGGGTCTACAGGATGATTGTACTCATGTGCATCAGTAAGGAGCTTTCATCTCATAAATTAACACTTCACTTTAAGCATATCATAAATTAACACTTCATTTTTAAGCATAAATATGTGATAGTATCACAACGGAAAAAACTTGCCATTACATATGACGTGATTTTTAAAAATATCAGAACACGATCAAAATCCTCAATAAAATCCATAGAAAAAATTGATTTGCATAAATGCTCACCTGTGAACGAGATTCGTATTTGTATATGATCACCGTCGGCGAAAAATCTACTGCAACTTAGAGATCCGATACTGCGACGGCGACGGAGAAGAGGGGCGAGATTAGGGTTGCGTGGTCGATAGAAATAACAGAAATGAGGATTAAGGACTATGGGAAGGAATATGATATATAAATACCTAAAAAAAACGACGCAGTTGCTCTATGGAGGGCTGACGGCGCGGGCTCGGGGCGGAGGAGAGGGGTTCGGTTCGGATGGAGGAAGAAGAGAGGAGGCGGCGTGCTTGCTCTATGGAGGGCTGACGGCGCGGGCTCGGGGAGGAGGAGAGGGGTTCGGTTCGGATGGAGGAAGAAGAGAGGAGGCGGCGTGCTCTTGGATTCGAGAGGAAAAGGGAGGAAACCACAAAAGAGTATTAGGGTTATGATAGTACACGACGTCTACTAAATGTCTATTTTACCCCTTTTTTTTAGCAAATGTCGAAAATGCTCTCAACATTTCGACATTTAACAAATGTCGAATATAATAATATTAAAATCGACATTTGCATATATAACCGTCAAATTATGCATATTTTGTTGTAGTGATGGAAGAGAAAACCCAATTCAGTATGTCATGGAGTTTCAATTGGGTCAGTCCCATCCAAATCCGATCCATTTTTTTACCGAACTTGAATTTGGACTAAAGATTTTGAAAAATAAAATGAGTCTAGACCTGGCCCGTTAACCCATATACAAAGATGGGCTTGGGCTAAGCCGAATTGATCTCAGCTCGTCCCTGCCTGATGCTCATCCCGTTGTTAGGGTTTTTGTACTTGTAATGTTTTTCTTTTTTCCACGTAATCATTTGTTCTTCGCGGTTGCTTGTGGTTGATTGCGTGATTGGATCATCAAATAGACATATTTCGACATCATAGAAATATGATTTGAGTAGGCGTGCACATGGATTGGATTGGATCGGATATTGGCTTAATCCGTGTCCAATCCACACATAACAGATTTTTGATTTTTCTAGTCCAATCCAATCCGTTAAATATGCAAATTCAATCCAATCCAATCTACCGGATTACGGATTGGATCGGATCGGTTCGGATTTTTAATGCTCACCTAATCTATGATTAAGTTTGTAGCATAGTCGAACTCGACGTTCGAATCATGGTTCTAAATTTGAGATTATGGATAAATGTAAAGAAAAGAATAGTTAATTTTTGGAAAGCAATTTGACTTAATTTTTTTGAAAAGCAAAAACATATATGCTTGTTATGAATTTATTACAACCGATCATTGTATAACTAAATAAAAATAGCATACTTGTGATCCATAGAAATCATAAAAGAATCATATTGACTTTGAATAAAATTGCAAGTTTGTATATATCAAATAGGAACTAAAACTAGATAACTGCGCATGCATAATGAAGACCTGGTTGCGCATACGCACAACTAGGATAAGGACAACATCCGGCGGAGATATGTGTGCATCTGAGGGTGGAGATGTGTCTGGCACAGGTGAGTATTTTGTTTGTAATGGGTCCCGAGTGGGTTTAGGTTTATGTATTATTATTTTTAAAAGTTTGTTCCATTTGAATAATTGGAAGGGCCTAAAGGACATTGCGGGTAGGTATTACTTTTTCCTAAACCAACTAGTAGGGTGGGATAAGGGGTTTTCCAGCAAGTTGTGTGTAGTAAAATTTGAATTGGAATAGGTTTAAGTTATAAAGAGACTAGCTTGGATATTTACACATAGCTTTCAAATAAAATGTAATATATAATATGCTTTATTGAGAATAAATAAAGTAGTATATATTATTATTTATTAACGGATTAACGGATTGGATCGGATTGGATTTTGACAATAATCCGATCCAATCCATAAATGAACGGATTTGTAAAATTCCAATCCAATCCGATCCATTAAACTTATAAATCCAAACCGATCCAATTCAATGACAATAGATTGGATCGGATTACGTATTTTATCCGATCCATGTACACCCCTAGGTTTGAGGATTAGAGGATATAACATTGTCCTCCAAATAGCACGCCGAGTGTCAAGAGGAGTGTCGAAATGGGAGGTTGATGTGCAGATTGCAACCGAGTTCGAAATAAGAAGTCAAGTCTCTTAGGAGAACCAATCTTAAACCCCATTAGATCTATCGTATTAAACTCTCCTTCGTTATATTTAAAAAGTAAGATGGAAACGAGTATACTAATAAAGAGTTCAACGACAATTACCACACACCCCTCTCTCTCATAAAGTGCAATTTTCCTAATCGGGCATGCACCCCACGCAAATGCCTTGTCAAGGCATGGAGTAATATTTTTTCTCATTTGGGGCACCGAACGACAAATCGTTCGTCATTTCGCTAGAATTACCCCCCTTCTCCCATTCTCCTAATTCCTTAACTATACACCGTCTCCTTAATTAATGAAATAACATACTTTTGTAATATTTAAATAATAATGCATATAATATTGCCAATTAGGGTTTAAACTGCTCTTATATTTTATCCACTTATACTCTAATTTATTTAGTTATAATATTGTAATAACACACTTATTTGTAAATTTACTATAATATTGTAATATATAATACTCTTGTATATACTTTTATTTTATGATTGAATTTAAACATAAATAAGATAAATATTTTTTTCATAACAAAGAGACAACAACACCAACAATGAAATAGATAATATCATCAATATAATTCAACATATTACTTCCAATTAAATGGAATTAAACATATAATTCAACATATTACTTGCAGCTGAACAGACAATACCATCACACCCAATTACTTGTAACATTACATCATTCTTTAACTAAATGGCATTGCATTCATTGCCTTGATCGTACTCGCTCCCCACATAATACGCTCAGATGAGCATATTTCGATGCAATTGTGTAATGCAAATATGCTAAGTCGGCATAGAGATCTTCCTCCTCATTATATATTTCAGTGTACGGAGAAGTCTCATTCTGCGAACTCTCGACCATAGCAGGGGGCATGGACTGGGGTGAATAGTCAGTAAATGGAGGGTTTGCCGACTGCACTGACCAATTCAACAATCGCTCCTCCTCCGAGGGGTAATCTTTAAGGGCCTCAGATGGCCTATACAAGGGAGGCGACTGATGTACAAAGTCTGGATCCGATGGTGTTGCAGTAAGTGGTTGCCGCGGTGACTGTGGTGGAGCGGCTGTTGCCCCATGGGATGCATCAATAGTGGATGGTAGATGTACTACCAAGAATCGATTGTATGGGGATGGACGCACCAACTTACGTGTTGTGAAGGGATGCCATAACCTGCACGAATACAATTACATTTAAAATTATGTAAATTGCAATTATATTAAGATCATTAATAAGAACAAACAACATCCAATGAAAGATAATAACCACTTACTCAAAATTTTACCACCAAGCAGTTGATAAAAGAAAATATTTAATATAACATCACATTAATGTGAATAACTCCATTACATTGACGAGGAAAATGTTACCGATGATACATTTACATATTAACCAAACCTTTGTTGTGCCCTATGAATTATTCATGATAATCTAGCCCTACGACCTCTACTATCTCCATTGGAGGTACTCCCACTCTCCACACTTGGCTTTCGTGATCATTCTCTAACTGAGGTTGTTCTATCAAGTTGTGGGTTCACGAAGCAAAGCGTCCTGATCCAGATGATGGATGAGGAACGTCAATGTGTATATGCTCCCAAGACCATGTCCGCATCAAGGACAAAAATGCATAACATCTCTTCGATTTTCCCACTCCAATTGTTGGTACAATTATGTTAGAACTACAACCCTCCAAGCCTACTGTCCACATTCTTCCGAGTTCTCAAGCAAACACAGGTATTGCAGTGATACGTTGTCGCCAGTTGAATCCGAGAAAAAGTATTCTCCAATCTGGTATAAAATGAATGCACGAACTATTCTTATCAGACGATTCACATCGTGTTCCAAAAGATTCACATCTATGAGAATATTTTCATCGATCCATGTGAGCTTGAAATGTCTGCTCGATAAGTTCTCCCCTCTTCCAGTGCTCGGATTTAGGCACAGTTGTTTGCAAAAGTCTCATCATTGAAAATGTGAGGAATGCTCTAAGCTTGTTACGGGGGCCTCATGAACATGGAGGCTTGTTAAAATGGATACATCTTCCCATGTTACGATAACTTCACTGTGTCAAAGATGGAAAGTGTGGATCTCAGGTCTCCAACGTTCCAATAAGGCCATTAGAAGTGACTGATCAAGGTTATCCCTTTTTAAGTTGGTGACACATCGCATGCCAACCACCTCAAACAGTTGGTCGAATTTCTCACTGTGACGTTTCAGCAAGACCTTGTTAAATACACGACCATGTTCGACGAATCTGTAATGTTGTTACAATGATGAATTGTAAATTTAGATACGCGATAATTTTCATCATACGTCTAATCGTATGGAGTGCTTACCAAAGTATCATCATTCAATGGAAGGGTAGATATGTGGCTGCTCTGTTGGACCAAGACTGACGTATCAACAGGTTCCAGTAATGAATCCATTCTTATTTGATTACAAGTATAATAACATTTGCAATAAAAAAGCAATTTATTTCTGATTATAATATCAAAGATAGCAACTATTTTCCCTGAAAAATGACAAGATACATTTAACGTCTTGGACAAGTAGCTCGGATATAAACGACCTGCTTACACAATCCACATGTAACATTTACCTAACCCATTTCATCCATACTATTTTGTATCCTTCCAGATTTTGGCCGACCATGGCCTACTGGTATATTAGGAGGCATCAAAATAGATCTTGGGACATTCCTCGACCAAAATCAACGATCATGAACCGGGTGTATGTCGCACAAAATGCAACAAGCGTATAGAACAAAGAGCAATTTTTTACATGCTTAATGCATGCATTAACAGAACCACAAACAACAATTACATGTGAGCAGGTGATATGCATACACTGCATGAACCCACATGTGCACTCGGAATCTGTTCCGTTGAGGATAACTCTATAGTTTCCTTCGTGACACCTCACATCGAATATTGTCTAAGAAAATTTCTCAACATCTCGTGTACGAGCGGCCACAATATTTTCTTCGACAATTTAATTATACCTCAACATTTAGTCGGAAGTTGTCATCTGCCCCTGTATGTGAAGGGTGACAAAATACGTATTCAATTCATAAAAGATGGAAATAATCATTGTCAATATGGGAAGACCCCACATGCCTTTCAAGACGCTATTGAAGCATTTCGATAGATTGCTTGTAGTATTCCCATAACGATGTCTTCATCATAACTTATTGCCCAGTATATGTTATCCCCATATTCTTGACGAACAATCCAATCAGAAGCATCCAGATCCGCAGAACGGATTTGTTCCATAATCTTATTATGGGTGTATGTGTATTTATGACTGCACCTGTGCTATAGAATTTTTCCCTCGACCAATTATCATGTATAGTTCGATGCATATTCGTCTGCATGTGTTGCAGAAAAAATCGATGGCAGTGTCCACGTTCTGCTGGAAAGTACCTGGGTAACAATTGTTTCAAACCTGAAAACCGATCACTTAAAAGCATATTCCCTCACGTTGGACTAAATATACTAATTTGTGCAGGAAGAACTCCAGGCAACTATGGTCTCTTTTTCAACTACCGCGAAAGCAACTGAAAATATGCATCCATTTCCGTCGGCAGATGTAATTAAGAGCATGTGTCCTTTGAATTTCCCATGTAAGTGAGTTGCATCGATACTCATAACTGGACGACAATACTGAAAACCTTTTAGTGACTGTCCGAAGGTCCAGAATAATAGGAAGAATGCTATTTTATTAGGAATTACTTATTGACTCATTGGATCCCGATACGGCTTTGTTTCAAATTCATACCACGAATCAGGGTTGATCGGTTTCATCATCTACATAAATCTATGAATATCGGCGTAGGATGACTCCATATCACTGAATATTGTAGCCAATGCATTCTCTCTCCCGATCCACACTTTTTTATATGATATTGTGACGTGATGAGTATCCGAAAACAGACTTTTAATCATATTGGGCATCAATGTTAAGTTGGATCTCAATGTCTTCAAGATGAATATACTAATAAATTTTATGTTGCACTGTCTGTTATTAGTAAGAAGTACTTGATTTCAACACTTATGTATGTCTCGATACATCCAAACTTTCCAAATTTCTCCCTTCTTACTACGACTCGCATGCTCCACTTACAATTCGCAAAGCACACTCTATGGTGTATATATCTTTCTTGGAAGCTATTACTTTGTATTGGATGTATTTGGCCATGCTCCAAGTACTTACAACATCAATTAAATCTAGCTTCAAGGCGAAAGATCTATTATGACAATACTCAAGTCCACTATGATCGGGTAAGATGTATCCTGCGGCTCGCTCAGGAATGGTATCTCCTTAGCCTATGTGTTTGTTATCCAGTCTTCATCTTGTAAGATATCAGGCAACTGTGGCATTGGATCCAATGTAACAACATAATCAACAAGAGAATAAAAATAAGTTCATTGCTTATTGAACCGATGAGTGATCATTGCCCATGATTGTCCTCGTACTCAACACTCAAATCAGGGATAACATCATCATCCTCAATGCTAGTATCTTCATCAGCATCGATTTCATCATCGTTGTCATCATCGTCTCCAGGCACATCTTTCTCTTCTTGTCCTCTTTGAGATGATTCGGCGATAATGGATGCCTTCAATTGGGGATTTTCCATTTTATTGACTTCCACCGTCAATTGCATCATCCCGAGAGAATGAGCAATAGTTAGCATCAACCCAATTGTTTGATTATCGGAAACAACAACTGGATAGAATGTGTTGATGTTTATCGACCATCCGTACTTCACTCGTACACTATATTGATTTCAATTATAGACGATTATGGCACAGACCCTCGATAAGAGATCTTTAAAGGTCCTAGATAATGGGAGACCTACCATCTGACTTCTACCCCCTTCGTAACTGACACTACCATTTTCAATGACAGTTCTTCAATTCTAGAAGACATACAATGCAGCCAGGTCAACCATATTCTATGAAAGAGGGAAGTCAATTTTAATCTCATCAAATATTCAATTCTTATAGACTCATAATGAAAGACTTCCGTACTAGAATCCTATTAATCATGTATTACTAATTACATAATATAAATACAAAGTAATATTTTAATCAATTTTTTAACTAATTATTTATTACTAACTACACAATTTGAATACATTTAATTAAGTTTTGAAATCTATTTTTGGGCTAATTATGAATTACTAATTATATAATATGACTTCACTCAAATTAGATTTCATCTAATTTTAGCTAATTACGTATTATTACTTACATAATATGAATATGTTTAATGAAGACTTTAATCTAATTTTTAAATAATCATCCATTACTAATTAAATAATATAAATACATAATTATAATTTTAATCTATTTTTTAATTAATTATGCATTACTAATTACATGATATGAGTACATTTATATAAGATTTTTAATCTATTTTTTATGCTAATTATGTATTACTAATTATATAATATGAATTCACTTAGATAAGATTTTGCATCTAATTTTAGCTAATTATGTATTACTAATTACATAATATGAATAGACTTAAGGAAGATTTTAATCTAATTTTTAAATAATCATACATTACCAATTAAATAATATAAATATACTTAATTAAGATTTTTAGTCCAATTTTTAAATAATCATTTATTACTAATTAAACAATATAAATACACTTAATTAAGCTTTTTTATACATGATATAAACCCTAACAATAAAGTCCTTTGACAAGGGCATATAAGCACAATTGAATGGAACATGTTTGCTACCACGGGGAATAAAGTGTATAAAAATCATATATTTCCCATAAAATGATAGAGATTATTTTCTATAATTACTAAATTGCACTGACGAGGGATATTGCGAGAGGAGATGAGGAATTCTTCGTAGTAGAGGCAGGAGGAATGGTGGGGGCCTTGAGATGAAGAGAGGAAGAGATGAAGAGTTGTGTGAGAAATGGTGAGGGATGGAGGGTTTTAAATAGGCGGGAGGAAGACCTCGAATCGACGAACCGTTCGCCGATCAACGAGCGGTTTGCCAATTCCAAGCTTGTTGCGTTGATCAGAAAACACTTCGTCGATCGGAAAACGGTTTGTCGATCAGTGAAAAAAATAATTCCTTGTCCTGACAGGGCATTTGCGCTGGAAGCATGCCTTGTGAGGGACCATTCTACCATTCACAGAAGATTACCCCAACACATCCCATCCCAGTAACCAATCAGACATTGGATGGTTGCCAGGTTGGAACTGCTGTTGGCATTTGATGGTTATTGCCCCTCAGCCTTTTTGTTTACTAAATTGTTATATTGTTACAGTTCTCATAATTCCTTACAGAGTTTGTATAAATTGCAAGTTCAATACGATAATAATAATGATCATATAATCAACATCTGATCACACAGAGACCAAAGCAATGGCATCTATTTTGTTGTGCTTAACGGAATCTCCCTTTTAGATCATTACATCTACACATATTTACATCACCAGCAACCAGCAAACAATCAAGCAGCTACACAGAAAGGCGAAAAAATGCTATGGCCGATCGAGATACCGCGGCTGCGATGATGAACCTTGATTCAAATCTTACCCACCTCAAATAAAATTATACTCCTCGCAAGCCGTAAAAAAATGATCCTCATTCGATGGATAATAGACACTGTGTACATGCTGCTTGCTGCTGTTTATTTTGGAGTATCCGCTCCTCACGGAGTAGAGTTCCACGTAAAATCATGGTGTTTCCATGTTTATTCTTTCTGTTATTATGCTTTGTTTATCATTCCGCTTCCGCTTCCTATTTTTCTATTCCGCTTCCACTTCCTCTTTTTCTAACAGAGTTTGCCTGTCCCTTCTTCCGACAATGTAAAAAACCAATCATGCTAAAGGTGAAAAATATAAAAAAGGGGTAAAAACAAGCTAAACATCTCATTATTCTGTGATGAGGTAAATCCAAATTTCACCAGCCAAAAAGGACCTTTATTCAGTTATCAGATGAAACTAAACCTCACCACTTCCATGACTAGTCTATATGCATATCTACATACTGTTTGTACAAGTCGACGGCGTCAATATTACAAAGGCTCGCCTACAAGCCGGACAGGGGCTACGGGAATCGAGTCCCACCACTCCCTCAGCCGTCGGTCACCGTGCTCGATCAGCTTTGGCGGCTCTGATTTCCAATTACTTGTGAAGCAATAGAGAGTAAGCGCGATGAGTATGTACCTGAACGGGACGACTACGAGGAAGGCTGCCACACCCAGCAATAGAAGCATCACCATATCAGTGTGCTGCAACGTACACGGCAGTACAAATTGCTGTTAGTAGAAAGTTCAGTAGCAAAATATAACGTGTGTCAAACTTTAAAACTACAAGTTACCAGGTGTATAGGTGCAAGGAACCACTCAATACATAGTTGGGGTATCAATATTATTTAGGGGTATTTAAGGATCATACAATTTTTATCTTCACCTTCTCTGGTTCATATAGTTGGGTGTCTAACCACCCAAAAATTGTCGTGAACATCGACACCTGACATTAACTATGAATAACATGGCATTTTATGCGGAAGTCACTCGAACAACCCGATCAATCACCTTCCACGATTCGTCGAAAAAGGTCCGTTATAGTAAAAGAATAGGCTCGTAATCATCCGATAAAACAAACCACAAAGCGCTCGCAAGAGACATTATGATTTTACGCTGGAAAGCCCTTCGAGAGTTCGAAGAGAAAAAGAAAGGACAGACAAAGATCTACTATGTGCAAGAAGGAAGCACAACACACAAAATCAAAGGTGCTCTCAATATAACATGCAACTTAATCACACACCTTACTCTTATCACAAAAAATACATAGCCGTTAATAGGTCAGAAATATGTTGGGTCATAGAGGTTCAAGGCATAATTAACATATCAACACTCATGCACACTACATTTTTCAATCTTTCAGTAATCCAAGTCTGTAATAAAAGAGCATAACTGTAATGCAACAACTACGATTGTTAACACTTGTAATTCTCCATAAATAGTCTCACAAGGGAAACGCATGAAATGTGAGAAGATGGTATCATGTAAGGGTGTTGTGTAAAACATATGTACAATTATCCATCACGTAAGCACATTAAGAAGAAGACACATGATATTGGTGGTCTGCCACCACTCACAAACGCCGAAGTCGCTAAAAAGAACATGTACAACTCTCTATGTTCCCTCACTCTCTTCCTCTCTTCACTTTCTCGCTTGTTGCCGTGTGTGATGCGGACGTAATACCTTCATCCCTCAATATATATAGCTCACACACAAGACCCATAGACATATCCCTACAAGGACTTCACATGGAAAACATCTCCAAAGATATTAGTATTGGGCATCCTTCATAGTTTGCTATGTCCTATTGAACATACAAAATAGCATTGATCCAACTCTGTTGATGGTGAACTACACCACATGATCGTGTCATTATTGCATGCTTGGTATGCGCTAAACTGCTTCCTAGACGAGCACACCTGATCTAAACACGCTAAGTCTACAAGACATCTTAAATCTGCCTTCATCACTCTTTGCAAGTCTCCTTCACCGATCACAATGAATTCCCATGGTCCGAGTTTGAATCGCCGACCTTATTCATTTTCTCCTTCTCATGCCCCCGACAACCAGCAATCATGAGAGAGAATTCCCTAGCACTAATAAGCAACTAGAATCGTTTTTTTATTTTTTGATCAAAGAAACAAGGGACGAGCTAGTAAAAGGCACGTTAGTTAACTGGATTCTCACCCACAATCTATTAATTGTAATAGTAAAACTCCTCAATAAATACTGAACCGAGTTTTGAAGTTCATGTTCAAAATGGAGCAAGGCAAAGGAGACAAAAGTTACTCTCATGTCCTTTTCCCCGTCGTCTCCAGAACATCCAAGCCTCTGATGTCGGTTTACCTTTCTTCTACAAACGCCCAAAATCCAAATAAAAGACGCCTACAACTAGGTTTATCATATAGATGGAACTCAATAACCAATTAAGAGACGGAATTTCATTTTCCAAACAAATATAACTTCATCAAGATCAGGGTGTCCCACGATCATGAGTGTTGCAAATCCATACCGTCAAACAAGATGGGAAATTCAAGTCTTCTGGTTGAGGGAGTAGTACACAATTAATGTTCAATATTGAATTGTTAGTTGTCACTAATCTACATAAGTTGCCTAAAAAAATTGCAGTTAATTGCATCCTTGAACAAATCTACTTTTATTTGTATGTAAAGGTTTGACAAGTGAAGATTATCTGGCGACGAAGACGCATTCCCTTAACTTCGTCAAATTTTCTATGTACAAGGGATATATATTTTTGAGTCAAATACAAGGGATATATTTATAGTTTCACACAACCCTATTCTAAACCTAATCTTATGGCATAGATAGGCCGTGGGGTAGCCTCTCATTGAGATATCTTCACAAGAATACAAAAGGAGAATCCGGCATGAGCAAATAGAGTAGGTATATTGCTGAACCACAATAAATCCCTGTATTCTACAATTGTATGTGATTCTCTAGTTCGATCCTTGTTCTACTTGTGCACCATTGGTCGCATTCATTTTCAACAAAACATGGCTACTGCAGATAAAATACGAAAGACCAAAACGAAGAGCAACACTATTATAGGGAGAAACACAAGTAATACTATTTCAACCATTGAAACCACATATTTCAAGAAATGAAAGCGTATTTATTGTGCATGTTGAGATTGAGATTACTTTATTGCGTAGACAGATCTTTGGATGAGGGGACCATTTATCCAACTCTCTCTTATAGTGAAGAGTACCCTAGTCCCTGGCGAGGGAGATTAAGATTCCCTATGCCCTTGTGATTTTCCCCCTCTTTAGGGTTCCCACGTAAATCCTTTCTTGTTAGTATTGATCTTGCTTGACTTCTTCATGGTATCAGAGCCTCATTGAGGTCTTGATATGAGTTTTTCCATTGTTGTCGAGGCTGAAGGTCGATCAACGAGGGAAACATTCATATGTGATGCAATCATTTAGGGTTGCAGAGGTGCTTCTTCTCTAGGTTGAAATCACTTGAGCATCACCCATGCTCGTGCCATGAAGAGATTCTTGTTTACTGCACATCCCCTAGCGCATGGCATGAACTAAGGGTTACTCCGTTTGTGTACCACATGTACTCATGAGTGTGGTACTTTCTGCCTCAGCCCATGCACCAATGAAGGGCTCTCCTGTGGCTCCGCCCGTGCCAGATTTCTTGACCTCCCTTGAAGGGTTGCACCTCCATCCAACCTCCCTTGAGGTGTTGCACCTCCTTTAGACCATGAAGGCATGCGCCCGACCTCTCCAAGGATTGCACCCACTATGCGTGGAAAAAAATTGAAGGGCCTTGGTGGCCCATATTCTGTGAGTGATTGTCTCTCACTTCTTCCTTGGAAAAATTTGAAGGGACTTGGTGGTCCATATTTTGTGAGTGGTTGTTCATCACTTCTTCCTTCTGAAATTTTTTAGGGTTTTTATCAGTTGTGCCCCTATGAGATATCACAATTTATGCCCCTCCCTTTTTGGGAATATCAGTTCTGCCCCCGACTTCTTGTCATTTTATCACTTGTGTCCCTCGGGTTAGTGGTCGTCCATACCCAACGCAAACGGACGTTAACTTTAAGGACACCGTCGAAATTAAATTTAAAAACAAGGGTTGAAATGTCTTCCACATCATCTTCCTCCTCCTGCATCTTCTTCATCTTCCTCCCCTTATCTTCCTCCTCCCCAAACTCTAGATGCTTCTCCGCCGCCTCCTCCCGCAACCCCCAGCTCCTCCCTCTACCATCAGCTCCTCCCCCTTCCCCAGGGCCTTCCCCTCCACCCCTGTTCCTCCTCTGCCACCTCCTCCGCCTCGAGCTCCCCTGCCACCTCCTCCGCCCCGAGCTCCTCCCCCCTGCTATGCCCCTGCACCCCCCTCCTCCGTCCCCGACCTCCCCCTCCCCCCTCTGCACCCAGCCTCGTACCCCCCGCCAACGACCTCCTCCTCCACCTCTCCCGCCCCTGCGCCTCCCCCTCCTCCGTCCCCAAACTCCCACCTTCCCCCAGCCTCCAACTCCTCCTCTGACGTCCCTGCTCCTCCCCCAGCACCGGCTCCCCCCTCCCTCGCCCCACCCCAGATGCTCCGCCCCAGCATCCCTCCCCCAAACCACCCCCATCCCGCCTTAGCTGCCCTTCGACCCCCCTCCGCTCACGGTCCCCTCCTCCCCACTCCACACCCCTCTACCCCTGCTCCTCGCCCCGCTAGCCCAGCTCCTCCACCCCTGCTCACCATGTGACCTCGCTCACCCTTTGCCCCTAGCCTCCTCTCCCCTCCACCCGTAGCCTCTTCTCCCCCTCCCTACTTCCTCATCCTCCAACCCTAGGGTTCGAGGACGACGCTAGTGGTGGTGGTACCAGATGGGTTGCCACCATGCTCCATGGAGTCCTTGCAGAAGAAAACCCAGGAGTAGGTCGAGGTTTGGGCGTGCTCAGAGCAATAACGCTTGCAGAGTTTCTCCATCTTATGGCGGCACTGGATGGAAGGGAGGCGATGGCAGCGTAGGGAGACGTTGTCGGCGCGACGGTGGAGGAGGATGGGTGGGGGGAATTTTTGGACAGTTATACCCCTCTTACCCTGACTATGGTTTGAAAAAATCATGGTTAAGTTAAACTTAGTGACGACTAAAGTTACTGTCGAAAGAATTATGTAGTCTGAGTACCGTTTGTCTTTTCTATTATTCTATGTTATGTCTTATGTAATTTACCCATGGGTTTTCTCTATATAAGAGACCCTAGGGCTCTCAGAATGAACAACAATTATTCTTCCAACATGGTATCATAGCCTAAACCCTAAGGGCTCCCTCTCATCCCCCCCTCCTCTCTCGTTCCGCCGCCGGGATCTCCCCCTCCCGCCGTCAGGCCTCCAGGCCCTCACCCTCAGGCCCCCGCTGGCGCCTCCTACCGTGCCCTAGTCGGCCCCGCCACTCGCCCCCTATCGGCTTTGGTCTAGCCGGCATCGGTACGCCCCCTGCCGGCTTGGTCGTAGCCGCCTCCGTCACCAAAGTACCCAAAAGGGGGGACCTTCCTCCGACTAGAGAGTCGCCTAGGCTTCAAGCTCCGACTCGACAGGGGGCCTCTCACTATATATCTGGGGCTTGCCAGTTTCAGAATCAAGCCCTTCTATATATAATATACGCGATAGCCATATCAAGCGCAAGCGTTAAGAAGGGTTGGGGTGCGTAACGTCTACATACGCACTCGAATCCTATGCAGTTTGTTTAGACATCTATCACTCTGTCTACAAACCCTAGTTCTTCTCTTGCGGCGATATGTCAGAATCCAAGGTGGATATGCCCTCCATAGGCGCGTTCAAAGGTCCCGCGCCAATAGTAAAGATGGATGGTTCGAACTACGAGCTCTGGGAGACGCAGTTCATGAGTCTCATGAAGTCAAACGGTAAGAAGCACATTCTTACCGAAGATGAGCCAGAAGAGAAGACATGGATTTATGCCTCGTGGGAGGCTGATGACTCGTATGCCAAAGTCTGGTTGTCGGGCACGTTGTCGACGGAGATTGCTAATGATGTTCTCCATCAGCCCACCGCTAAAGCGATGTGGGACATTCTTGCAGCGACATATTCACAGGTCCGGAACGAAACCAAGATGCTACAACTGCAGCACGACATATTCACCATGAAGCAGAATGGACGACCACTTCATTCCTTGTATACATCCCTTAGGGGGATGTTTGAGAAACTCTACAGCAATATCCCTCTGACGGCCACACCAGAGCAATAGAAGACATTTCGTAATGCCACCATGGTTGGAATCCTTCTTGCGGCTCTTGATCCTGAATATGATGCGGCCTGATCTCAGATACTTGCAAATGCTACCATTCCTCCTATGGAGGAGGTCTACCGGAGGCTTAGCCGCATCTCTGTTCCATCCAGCACATCTACACCACCTCCCTCTGTGATGGCTGCTTCCAGAGGGAGAGGAGGTCCCTCCTCTTCATTTCGTGGTCGTGGTCGTAGAACTGGAGGTCGTGGTGGTCGGTCCCGTCCACCGTGCAGTTTTTGTCACCGTCCAGGTCACTCGGAGGATACGTGCTATTCGAAGCATGGCTTTCCAGCATCAGCACGGGTGGCAGAACATGTTGCATCTCCATCATCCTCTACTTCGGATCAGAGATTTGAAGAACTCGTTGCTCGGTTACGGGATATTATGCCTCATGCTTCTACAGATTCTTCTGGAGGCCCTTCCAATATAGTCGCGTCTGCTTCTGCTAGTACCTCTGCCACGGCTAGTACCTCAGGTAGTGCCTGTGCCTTTACCGCATGTTATAGTTCAGACATCTCCGATTGGATCATGGACTCTGGTGCCACGCACCATCTATGTCGAGACAGAGACAGACTTATCTCATACAGAGAGATTCCTCCAGGGAGGTCGGTGATCATTGCCAATGGGACTCATTCCCCCATTGTTGGACAAGGGGAGATCTTGCTATCCTCTTCCACGCGTCTCAAGAATGTCTTACATGCCCCTGAATTTTCAATGAACTTACTCTCTATTAGTCAGCTTACAAAAGATTTGCATTGTCGCGCTATTTTTGACCCATCTTCTCTTATATTTCAGGACATTCTAACGGGCAGGGTTATTGGTTGTGGCTCTGAGCAGGATGGTCTCTATCGTATGAACCGGAGTTCATATGCTGGAGTCTCTTCTCATGTTGTTGGATCTGTCTCTCCTTATACCTGGCATCTACGCTTTGGTCACCTCCCTCTACAGAAGAAGCGTTACCTTTTTCCTCAGATATCTCCAAGTTCGTCCTTCCGGTGTGAAGCTTGTCAGTTAGGGAAGCATCATCGAGCTAGTTTCCCGAGTCGTCAGAGTCGGAGCAGTGCCTCCCCTTTTGAGTTACTCCATATTGATATTTGGGGTCCCAGTCGTGTCCTTGGTCACCAGGGGCACAGGTTTTATCTTGTCGTGGTTGATGATTTCTCTCGTCTGTCGTGGGTTTTCTTGTTAAAGAATAAATCTGAAGCTGGTAATGTTATTAAAAATCTTATCAATGAAGTAAACAATGTCTTTTCATCCAATGTGAAATATGTTCGTACCACTAACGCATTGGAATTTTGTACTCGGTCTCTCTCACAATATCTTTGGTCAAAAGGCATTATACACCAAACTACATGTGCCTATACCTCCCAACAGAACGGAGTTGCTGAGAGAAAGCATCGTCACCTTTTTGACATTACTCGTACTCTACTTATCCAGAGTTGTGCTCCCATTTCTTTTTGGGGAGATGCCGTCCTTACAGCCTGCTACTAGGTAAATCGTATGCCGTCCACGGTACTTGGTGAGAAAATTCCTCTTTCTGTTGTTTTTCCAGATAAAGAATTATTCTCACTCACCCCTCGTGTTTTTGGAGTTGTTGCATCCGTTCATCAGCTATCACCAGGTCTTGACAAGCTATCACCTAGAGCTGTCAAATGTGTCTTTGTGGGGTATTCTCGGACGCAGAAGGGAATCGTTTCTATGATCCGGTTAACAGGAAATACTTTGTCAGTGCTGATGTCACTTTCTTCGAGTCTGTTGTGTATTTTTCACTTGCAGGTGACAGATTGGTATCTAACACATCTACTGATGAGGTCTATGTTCCTCCTCCTCCTACGGTGAGTCCTCCATTGTCCAATCCAGTTCCTAACATTGCGTCACCTCCTCCACCACCACCTCCTCCACCAAAACCCCTTATCTCGCCACTGCCTAAATTTTATACCCGTCGACCTGGTCTTGCTCATGCTCTACGCCAATTATCCAGCACGCCCCAGGTATATTCTGATGTTACTACTAATGATAGGTCGAATAGTGTGCCTATGCAGGATGCATCGTTGCAAGGTGAATCTGCTCCGGCGAGTTCAGTGGTTGATGATATGGATGTTCCTATTGCGATGAGAAAGCAGAAACGCAGTTGTGCTACGTATCCTCTTGCTTCACAGGTCTCCTTTCATCGCCTCACAGGGGACTTTCAGAGATTTGCAGTGGCTTTATCTTCAGTGGAGATTCCAAAGACCTATCAGGATGCCTTGAAATCTGATTGATGGCGGTCTGCAATGGAGGAGGAGATGGTTGCCCTACAGTCGAGGGGCACATGGAGCTTGGTTCCCGCTCCTTCAGGAGCTTCTGTTGTTAGCTGCAAATGGGTATTCACTGTTAAGTATCATGAAGATGGTAGCCTTGATCGTTACAAGGCACGACTAGTGGCACGAGGTTTCACTCAGACTTATAGAGTGGACTATATGGATACTTTCTCTCCAGTTGCCCGTCACTCCACTCTTCGTATTCTTCTGTCTGTAGTTGTGGTACGTGATTGGCCCTTGTTCCAGTTAGACGTTAAAAATACATTCTTGTATGGAGATCTGCAAGAAGAAGTCTACATGCAGCAGCCTCCGGGGTTTGCTGTTGAGGGGGAGAATCATATGGTGTGCAGACTTCATAAGGCTATTTATGGACTTAAACAGAGCCCAAGGGCATGGTTTCAGAAGCTTTCCCATCTGATTGAAGAACATGGATTCAAGAGATCCAATGCAGATCACTCACTGTTCATCCAGAGGACTACTCGAGGTACAGTTGTCATCATGGTATATGTTGATGACATTTTGATTACAGGAAATGATGCTAAGGGGATAGCGATGATCAAAGCAGTGCTGGGTCGTCAATTTGTTACAAAGGACCTTGGTACATTACGATACTTCCTGGGGTTGGAGTTCACCAGGAATGCACAAGGTCTAGTAATGACCCAGAGGAAATATATTACAGATATGCTTGTTGAGACGGGCATGGTTGGATGTAGACTGTCTACTACTCTTATGGACCCTAGCATGAAATTGTATGATAATGATACAGAAGAAGTTGACAAGAGAAGGTATAGGGAAATGGTGGGGAAGCTTCTTTACATAACTATAACCCGACCTGATATTGCCTTTACAGTTAGCCGGGTAAGCCAGTTTATGGAATAACCGAGACAGGTACATATGGAAGTTATATATATGATACTCAGATACCTTAAATCGTCTTCAGGCACAGGATTGCTGTTCAGAAAGGAAACCAATTTATCTATTTCTGCATGTACGGATGCTGACTATGCAGGATGCCCTAAGGACCGAAAGCCTATCTCAGGGTTTGTTGTGTTTGTGGGTAGCTCTCTAGTTTCTTGGAAAAGCAAGAAACAAACAGTTGTGGCTAGATCCGGTGCAGAATCTGAATATAGGGCTATGGCACAAGCAAGCACGGAAATGATGTGGGTCCGAGCTGTATTAGAAGACTGAAGAATATGGGAAAATCCTCAAGCGCATCACGGAATCGTGAGCGTCGTATCGAATACGACGAGGAACAACTAGTCGCACTGGTTGTTCTATGCAGCGGAATTTAAAATTTTTTATGCGACGAAACCACATGATCCAAGAACACTTCTCGGATCGTTTCATCTAAACCACAAACAAGTAATAGGATTATCTCTTGAAGCGTGGTTGCGATCGAGTCTCTAAACGAAGAGACCTCCTGTCTCAAGTCCGATCCGACGGAGGAGACGCTTGCGAGCGCGGAGATGAACCGCGTGCTTCTCGCAATCCATGTTGATGATCTAAGCGGTGGATCTCCTGATCTCGACACACGAGATCCGACGTCTTCTTCACGAGCGAGGCGCACCGAAGGAGACGGAGATCCACGAGCAAACCATCGGGCAGCATAACGACGACGCCGCGGCGATGGAGAACCTCACTAGGGCATCCATGGTGGATGGCCATGAGAGGGAGAGAGAGGGCTGTCGTGTAGAGAGAAAGAGAGAGAGAGAGTTTGCTCCAATATTGCATGTCCTTAGAGAGCATGGTATGCCTCTCTATTTATAGGGTTTTGGGACCCATGGATCTCAATCCATGTGACATATAAAATCAATGGATGAGATTGATTTATGTCAATCTAATGGTCAAGATTGTTGTTGGTGAAACCAACAAATTTAGATTAAAATATAATTGACAAAATCAAATATAAATCAATCCAATAAATAAGGATATAATATGCATGGAGATCAAATCTCCCATGCATTATCAAGGTGGACGACCACCCATTCCAAATAGGACATGGGTGCCGCCCACCACATGCCATGTGGGGCAATCTCATGGAAATCCATGAGATTGCATGCTTCCTTGATTTTCTCCATTATTTATTTCCAACAACTTTTGTTGGTTATTTATTCACCAAAAATAATTCACAATTAATTTAGGGAATATTGCAATCTTGACATTGGAAAATTGTGAATCATATTCACAACCCAAAACAACATATAATTTACATTGTCAATTAATTACACAATGTGTATCCAATACACATAATAATTGATCAACAAATATAAATTAGAATTAGCTCTCTCTAATACATTATAAATGACATTTATAATATATTATGAATAATTGGATATTGCTATCCACATTATTCTCATCCATGATAATTAAATCATATTTATTCATCTTGGATCTCTTTTTCTCATGTGTTCAAATAATATGAATCACATTCACATTATTCACATCTTTGATAATTAAATCATATTCAATTATCTTATATAACTCTCTTTATAATATGAATCAAATTCATATTAATCATGATAATTAAATCACATTTAATTATCAATTTTCTCAATGCTCGGATACATATTATCAACAATGAAATTATCCTGAACCCTTTCAAGGATAATGCGCTTTCTCCTCGAATACTTGGAGATAAGGACATGGCGATTGTATTGTTCCACGTATAGTGACACGGATATTGAGATCATATCTCAAATCCAGATCGCGGGCCTCCCATAGATGCTTGATTAAATCAAGACCGCAAATCTAATCTTCTCATTGCTTCTGAATCACATTCAGATCAATGTCCAACATTTGGACTAAGATCAGATTACTTCTCTACCGAGAGGAGTCACTAAAATCCAGACCCGTTTCATCACTTCCTAGGAATGGAAGCGTCATGGTTATACAATCGTTTATGATCACATCACCCTCAGGTATTCCCAATACCTGTACATCATGCATACTAGAAGACTCAGACTAAACCTGAAGTATTGGATCAACTTTATACTGTCTACTTCATGATTTTATCAGTAAGTTTCTCATTCGATCATTGGGAGTCGGTATCGATCATATACTTTCCAAAAGCATATATCATACCTAGGTCTTGATCACATACTTTCCAAAAGTATATATCAAACCTACAAATTCAGTCAAGCTTCCAAAGCGAGACGACCATGCGCATGGAATTTGATTCTTCCCAATATCTCATGAGTGAGCTCATGTCTTCCGGTTCAGTAACTGAACCTGTATGATCCCTTTGAGAGATCGTATTACTCATATGCCCTTATATGCACACCAGCGCGCCGGTGTATAGATCTTGGTTAGGTCATCAACCTATTGGTCTGCCAAATATACATATTCAAACATATAGTAACACATCTGCCTCCGGTCAGAGGATGCGTGCCTGTATCGTGACAACATACGATATAGGACTTTGGTTATCTCGATCTCGTTAAGTCAACTCTTTGACCTAACTAATCTGACACCTCCGAATCTCTATTCCTATGCAGAGGACCTGCATCAAGAGGTCGGTCAGATATCAACCTTTAGAGATAAGGATTGCCATCTCCTACTTAGGCTGGAGATCATCTTCTTAACAATCATTTGACGGTGCTTGATGAGTCCTCAATCTAACCCTTTAGATATTCATCCAAGCACCAGCCTCTTTGATTCAATAGTTGAATCAACAGCTATATGATTATTAAGATGGCCATGGTACATAACCCTAATTGTACTAAGGGACCTATTATGCAAATTATTTATTCTTCATTTCAGATCAGGGAATGATATTTGCAATAACATTTATTGCATAATGGCTCACCGTGGGCTCGCATGTCCAACAATCTCCCACTAGCCCAAAGAGCCATTAATAGGCTAATCATTTAAACCCACACTCATGTGACAATCATAGGCTATTTAGAAAATAGCTAGGTAAGCTGATTAGTCACTCTGTTCCCGCGAGACAACGCCAAGTCCTTTTACGGCACTTGCATATCCCCAGTAACAGTGCTCGCATCTAATGCGAATGTTGCATCTTATGCAATCAATACTCAATCTTGTTGGTTACAGTGTTGTGTCCTTGACACTACAGCTTAACAATCATCATAACCAGTATTTCCGTAATCCTTATCAGAATACCCTTATTCATGGATATCTCTATCTCCCAAGGTATTCATAGGGTTAAGACCCTTATTGATCACTATCTACAAGGTCTTAAACTTTTGAAGATAAGACTTTGAGATCACTATCTCAAAGATCTTGTCATCTACCAAGATTGTTATTACTGCAATCAAGTGTTTTCTCTCCATAGTAGGATGAGCAACACTTTACTACTCCCACTGCAAGGCAGATATCTGGCTTTTGTACACAACTAGCATACACTCAGCTTCTCGTAACTAATGCACAAGTGCACGTAGTTCTAGCATTTACTTCCTCAATTCTTTGAGGAGCTATCCCTTTAGATAGGTCAGTACCATATCTTAAGGGACGGAAGCCTTTCTTGGAATTTTCCAAGGTGTACTACTAATGTGACAGTCCCAATACCCTCTTCTCTTTGCTCCTGAACAACTTCAGAACTAAGATCTAAGAGGTATCTTTGAAATCATATTTCAAGATATGGAATAACCAGTTTATAAAACACTTATTATCATCCTTATATCATTCCAAATGATTAGGATATTATCTACATCTAGCATGATGAACACAAAGGCACTCCCACTAAGCTTCATATGGTTCATCAAGATTCTATCTGAAATCATAATATTTATAATTTCATCAAATCTTATGTTCCAACTTCAAGAAGCTTATTTGATTCCATAGATGGATTTCTTTAGTTTGCACATCTTGCTTTCCTCAACCATGAAGCCCTAGGGCTACTTCATGTGAATATCCTCAAAGAGGTATTCATAGAGGAATACAATCTTGACTTATATCTTGAAGATGCAATAGTCAAGTTGTGTAGCTAAGGTTAGCAATATTCTGATGGTTTTAAGCATGGTCACCGAGGAGCAAGTCTCATTGCAAGCAATGTCTTCTCTTCCGGTGTGTAGCTCATGGCTATGAACCGTGCTTTGAAGGTCTCTACCTTCTCATCAGGTTCCCTTTCTCTTGAAGATCCACTTACACCTTTATAGGTCTTACCCATATAGGTGGATCCTCGAGGGTCCAAATACAACACTTGTATATGAAGTCTACATTAGACTTTTATTGCTAACATCCATCTATCCATGCTATGATCTTCATAAGCTTCATCACATGAAGTTCGATCATTGTCAGATTTCTCTGACACATGGAATCTATCCTCAAACTCATTTGAAGAGGTATTAGTGTTTCATCTTTAATTGTCCTTTTAGTTTCCAATTTCAGGAGCCTCATTATCTTCTCAAGATTAAATGAGTTCCTACACTTCATTTTCATTTTGATTCTCAACAGTCTCATCCTTTAAGAATCATATTCTTAGAGATAGGATCTTTTAAGAATCTCAAGGTCATAAAGTAGGTATCCAATACCGTCCTTTATTTTCCTAATGAAGTAGCACTCTATAGTGCTCAATTCCAGCTTACTTGCATGGAATCTTATTAAGTATATATAATGTAGTCTCTACTACATATATACCTGGATACTAGGAGGAAATTATGCTAAAATTCATCATTGATCAAATCATGTCACACATGATCCAATTGTATCTCCCTATAACTCTATTGAGTTAAGGTGTGTTAGGAGGATTGAGATAGAAATGATATTCATATCTCCATAAGGTATCCTTTGAATTCATCTAACAGGTACAAACTACCTAGGTTAGATCAAATTCATTTTATCTTCCTTCAAACTTTGGTTGTAAACCAAAATAATGAAATCTTTGAACATTTCAAAGGTTTCTTTACGTGAAGAGAAGAGATCTCATATCATACATAATCATCAATAGATATCACATATCCATAATGTTTACTATGATATAGATGATCCGCATACATCAATATATATGAGATCCTGAATACCTTGACATCTTACACCATTCCCCAAGAAGGGTGTATTGGACATTTTAACTTTGAATACAATATTCATAAGTATGTAAGTTTTGAAATTTTAGACATTCTAAAGTTTCATCTCTTACTAGTCTATTGATCAAATCAATAGACAAATGTCCAAGGCTTGATGCTAGATCATTGTCAAATGATCTTCATCCTCCTATTGATCTTAAGGTTTAATTTCAGTATTTAGAAATGTTAATGAACCATTCATTAATTTTCTAATTTTGTGGAGTCCACTAGATATTAGATTACTATCTGAAATATGTCCATCACAACTCTTTATGATAGTTCTATCTCAGAATTCATGTTTATTTCCAACATTTAGAAACAAACAATGAGTGTATTCTTATATCTAGGTCATAGAGACATTCTCTAAGACTAAGGGCTCTCCCACTGAAATTAACAAGTCTATCAATCCAAAAGATATTGTTGCAACAATTGCATCAAAATTCACAAGGATAACTATAGACCTTAAGATCAAATTTTCCAGTCTTCAAAAACATATGCAACCCATTGCAGGTGTTGTTAGAAGATTGAGATACAATATTAAGACTTTATCTTATTTAATAAGCAAGTCAATATCAATGATTTATGTAGATTATTCTGATGCTCTATCCGAGTCCTTCTCTAAGGATTCTAGACAGACTTGATAGTCATACTATCAACACACCAACTTATTGCAGTATTGGCGTTCATCCAACTCTTTGGATGTCATATGGAAGTCACAGAAGTACAATCAACTCTTTGACTATACTTCTTACTTGGGTCCAACCCATGCTTCCACTGCGCTCCCTTTATCTCTAAACAACCATTGCTTAAGATTAAGGATCTCTTATATTAAATTCAAAAGAATTCAATGTAAGAGCATTTCTACATTTATACATGCTTCATTAAATTCATACACTATGAACATTATGAAGCTTCATGAATGACAAGAGTGTAGACAGTAGAACGATGACACTCATCGTATCTATATCCATCTAAACTATTAAAACATAGGTTCAGACATGTACTCAAAAATTTGAATACATCATCTCTTATAGAGCTACCATTCTACATGATGCAGAGAATCATGTCACTCATGATTAAATGTGAGAAGAGCACATATGTATGCCAGAATATCTTCATTGATTTTATAAGGATTATTTCACAATTGCGATCATCATCGACATTTCACTTCCAAAGTACATTCGATGAGAGATCAAGACTATAGAGACATACAAACCCTAGGGTTATAGTCCTATTATCTATTTAATTGTCATTCCTCATTAGTATGAGGAGATTTGCATAATGCAACCACATACATTATGTGTCCAACTGTAAACACAATATCTGGATCATGAGTCCAATCCATGATATTTTACTGGTTATTATTGAGTATAACATTGAGTAGGTTTAATGAAGGATTATCTGAAATAAGAAATTTGCATAAGTGTACATATTTATATATACATATTTTACTTTGATTTAGGAATTTTTTATATCAAAGTTGTCTTGCCATGTCAACAATGAAAGTTCATTCCCTTAATTACTTTCAATGTAAGAGATATACTTACCATTATATCTCAAGCAAGATCTGGGATCTCCTTCTTTATCTTTGTTACATCCCAATAATATGAGAACCTACAACTCGGATAAAAAGAAGCGGGAACACATTCCGCCTTGCAAGTCAAACTTGCATCTCCCAATTCGGTCTTTAACACTCGGGCCCACCACCCCTAAGGTGATGTTGACCCGTCATTAATTGAACTAACCATCAACAGGAATACAACTCGCTATGCGCAATCCAATATCCCCCCAATAATATGAGGACCCGATATTGGGGTCACTACGCATACGTCCTTACTCTTTCGAGAAGCGACGAGCCTGATCCAAATGGATCATATGCAGGAGCTGTCACTTGGGACAGGCGTCTCCTACATATAATATCTGGCGACGAAACTCTTCGCCTTGACAGGAGACCATGGATGTCACTTGTGTGATCCTCCATATCATATTCAAATTCTAATTAATTATCATGAATCATATTCACATAATTAATTCTTCCAAGGGAAATAATAACTCTATTCATAATAGAGTGGTTTAATTGGATATAATTAATTCAATCATATTAAATTAATTATCAATCTAATTCAATCAATCAAACTTGATTGTTATACTTGAATATATATGTGGTATTATCTCAAAGTACGTTTTAATTCGTATTTTAATAATTAGAAAATACATCTTGATTTCTTCGGCATTATCCAGACCCTACCCGCTGTTATGGCCAGTACCGACGAGAGTAGGACGGACCACATAGGTTGCAACCCGCTACCCCAACGATCTCCGACTAGACACCATATCCGCCTCGGGAAAGGATAATGCCAAATACATCAATTTGTACTTGAGATGATCATCGGTTCTTCAACCGAAATTATACCATATAGTAATCAAAACAATTTTTGATTATAAGGAAATTTGCTAGACAAATTCCCAATCCTATTCAAGCAAGGAGTTCGATGATTGTGATTCCAATTATGATTTAGATCAAATCTAATCAATTAATTGGTTGGGGCCCAGTCAATTAAGGAAATAATCATTTTCCAATATTTCTCAAATATTTTCCATAATTATTTCTCGAAATTAACAATTAATTTCATTAATTGACAATCACATGTTTCTTGATTAGGACTGTAATTTCAACAATGACCCCCTCTTACTAAAATTAGCATATCTCAATCATATTAAATCCAAATTAGACAAAATCAATTTTCATAAATTGCTAATTTGATTTATGACAGAACTCAAGTGATGTTTCGCGCATTTCAAGGCAAGTCTAAACAGTAATTAACATTTTAATCACGTTCAGATCTACAGTTCCCGCAACAATGCATACATGTTCATTAAAACAATCATATCTCGAGCATACGAAATCCGATTTACGCAAACTCAGATCCTATGGTTTCCTTATTTAATGGGGAACAAAATCCAAGTAAATAATTCATGCTTAAACATTTTAAACATGGCCGAAATTATTTACTAAACAGATCTGTGAAATCAAATGCGATGAAAAACTTTCGCGACCTTAACGAACCCAAGTCGTTCTTGGTTTGCGAATCATATTCGAAACCGTCGACCTAAGGCTCTGATACCACTTGAAGGATGTGGGAAAATCCTCAAGCGCATCACGGAAGCGTGAGCGTCGTATCGAATACGACGAGGAACAACTAGTCACACTGGTTCTATGCAGCGGAATTTAAAAATTTTTATGCGACGAAACCACATGATCCAAGAACACTTCTCGGATCGTTTCGTCTAAACCACAAACAAGTAATAGGATTACCTCTTGAAGTGTGGTTGCGATCGAGTCTCTAAACGAAGAGACCTCCTGTTTCAAGTCCGATCCGACGGAGGAGACGCTTGCGAGCGCGGGGATGAACCGCGTGCTTCTCGCAATCCATGTTGATGATCCAAGCGGTGGATCTCCTGATCTCGACACACGAGATCCGACGTCTTCTTCACGAGCGAGGCTCACCGAAGGAGACGGAGATATATGAGCAAACCATCGGGCAACATAACGACGACGCCGCGGCGATGGAGAACCTCACTAGGGCATCCATGGTGGACGGCCATGAGAGGGAGAGAGAGAGGGCTGTCGTGTAGAGAGAAAGAGAGAGAGAGAGAGTTTGCTCCAATATTGCATGTCCTTAGAGAGCATGGCATGCCTCTGTATTTATAGGGTTTTGGAATCCATGGATCTCAATCCATGTGACATATAAAATCAATGGATGAGATTGATTTATGTCAATCCAATGGTCAAGATTGTTGTTGGTGAAACCAACAAATTTAGATTAAAATATAATTGACAAAATCAAATATAAATCAATCCAATAAATAAGGAGATAATATGCATGGAGATCAAATCTCCCATGCATTATCAAGGTGGATGACCACCCATTCCAAATAGGACATGGGTGCCGCCCACCACATGCCATGTGGGGCAATCTCATGAAAATCCATGAGATTGCATGCTTCCTTGATTTTCTTCATTATTTATTTCCAACAACTTTTGTTGGTTATTTATTCACCAAAAATAATTCACAATTAATTTTGGGAATATTGCAATCTTGACATTGCAAAATTGGGAATCATATTCACAACCCAAAACAACATATAATTTACATTGTCAATTAATTACACAATGTGTATCCAATACACATAATAATTGATCAACAAATATAAATTATAATTAGCTCTCTCTAATACATTATAAATCACATTTATAATATATTATGAATAATTGGATATTGCTATCCATATTATTCCCATCCATGATAATCAAATCATGTTTATTCATCTCGGATCTCTTTTTCTCATGTGTTCAAATAATATGAATCACATTCACATTATTCACATCTTTGATAATTAAATCATATTCAATTATCTTAGATAACTCTCTTTATAATATGAATCAAATTCATATTAATCATAATAATTAAATCACATTTAATTATCCATTTTCTCAATGCTCGGATACATATTATCAACAATGAAATTATCCTGAACCTTTTCAAGGATAATGCGCTTTCTCCGCGAATACTTGGAGATAAGGACAGGGCGATTGTATTGTTCCACGTCTAGTGACATGGATATTGAGATCATATCTCAAATCCAGATCGCGGGCCTCCCATAGATGCTTGATTAAATCAAGACCGCAAATCTAATCTTCTCATTGCAGCTGAATCACATTCAGATCAATGTCCAACATTTGGACTAAGATCAGATTACTTCTCTACCGAGAGGAGTCACTAAAATCCAGACCCGTTTCATCACTCCCTAGGAATGGAAGCGTCATGGTTATACAATCGTTTATGATCACATCACCCTCAGGTATTCCCAATACCTATACATCCTGCATACTAGAAGACTCAGACTAAACCTGAAGTATTGGATCAACTTTATACTGTCTACTTCATGGTTTTATCAGTAAGTTTCTCATTCGATCATTGGGAGTCGGTATCGATCATATACACAAGCATATATCATACCTAGGTCTTGATCACATACTTTCCAAAAGTATATATCAAACCTACAAATTCAGTCAAGCTTCCAAAGCGAGACGACCATGCGCATGGAATTTGATTCTTCCCAATATCTCATGAGTGAGCTCATGTCTTCCGGTTCAGTAACTGAACCTGTATGATCCCTTTGAGAGATCGTATTACTCATATGCCCTTATATGCACACCAGCGCGCCGGTGTATAGACCTTGGTTAGGTCATCAACCTATTGGTCTGCCAAATGTACATATTCAAACATATAGTAACACATCTGTCTCCGGTATGAGGATGCGTGCCTGTATCGTGACAACATACGATATAGGACTTTGGTTATCTCGATCTCGTTAAGTCAACTCTTTGACCTAATTAATCTGACACCTCCGAATCTCTATTCCTATCCAGAGGACCTGCATCAAGAGGTCGATCAGATATCAGCCTTTAGAGATAAGGATTGCCATCTCCTACTCAGGCTGGAGATCATCTTCTTAACAATCATTTGACAGTGCTTGATGAGTCCTCAATCTAACGCTTTAGATATTCATCCAAGCACCAGCCTCTATGATTCAATAGTTGAATCAACAATTGTATGATTATTAAGATGGACATGGTACATAACCCTAATTGTACTAAGGGACCTATTATGCAAATTATTTATTCTTCATTTCAGATCAGGGAATGATATTTGCAATAACATTTATTGCATAATGGCTCGCCGTGGGCTCGCATGTCCAACAAAGACTTGCATGTAGATGTACCTCTACCCATGCAGCTACAACGTGATAATCAAGCCGCATTGTTCATTGCCAACAAGCATATTGAAGTAGACTGTCACTACACCAGAGACATGATCCAGAAGGGGCTGATTTCTACTTCACATGTTTGTTCTGAGGAGCAGACTGCCGACATCTTCACCAAACCGTTACTCAGAGGATCATTCCAGAAGTGTACTTTCAAGCTGAGCATGATCGATATCTATGCTCCATCTTGAGGGGGAGTGTCAAAAGAATTATGTAGTCTGAGTACCGTTTGTCTTTTCTATTATTCTATGTTATGTCTTATGTAATTTACCCATGGGTTTTCTCTATATAAGAGACCCTAGGGCTCTCAGAATAAACAACAACAATTATTCTTCCAACAGTTACGGAAGGCACAAGTGATAAAATGGTAAGAAGTCGAGGGCAGAACTGATATTCCCAATAAGGAAGGGGCATAACTGAAATTGCGATATCTCAGAGGGGTACAACTGATGAAAACCTAATTTTTTATATCTACTATCTTCGGAAAACTATTGAGTCCATAAATATCAAGATGGACTATGTGTCGATCCAAGTTACCACAATAACTTAACAAGGACCAATTTTTAAATGTGGTCGCTGCAGTTTCTCTGGACATTCAACCTCTTGTCCTTTAAAAGGAATCTGGTAGAGAACAATGGTTCACGTTAGAGAGCATATACATATAGAAGAGGCATGACATATGTATGTATTAGTTGAGTAGGGAGGTCTAGAATACGAGACAAGAAGCGATGCCAGTTGACGGTTACTATGTTGCCTTAAGAGAAAAATGAGAAGACATTGATTATTATCGTGACGATACTTAACAAGTCCCATTGATCAGAAAAATACTACAATGAAATTTTAAAAAGAATATTTTTATTTTTCTTAGTGGACCAACTATGAGTTTGAGGCAACTGAGAATCAAAATGGGAGTCAAAATCTAACTGCAGGAACATGTTTCAAATATGAGAATATATATCATGCTATTGAATCTTAAGAACAACGTTGTGTAACTATGAAGGGTGAACATGCTACATCTTTTGAGTGTTGTGATTTTCTTAACAGAAGGAGAAAGAGCAGCTATGGGAAAGACAAGAAGAGTAAACATTGCAGAAAGATTGATTATTATGGGTACTTTCATCCTGAAGAAGCTGAATAAAAGGACAAAAAGCTTGCAGTGGTGTTCGCTAATACGAAGAGTACAAGCTGTGTTAGAAAATAAACATGCAGAAGCAAAACAAAGAAAAGAATAAAACTTTACGGACACCAGGATTTTTATGTGGAACCCTACTCCCTAAGAAGCGGGATGAAATCACGGGAGAAGCCCTCAAAGGGGCAGATATTCTATTGAATTTCTCAATGAATACAGGAAGTCTGGGGCTCCTTATATAGCCTCCACAGAGCCTCCAAGTCCCACCACTAGTAGATGTGGGACTAAACACATGGATGGGGTAAATGGATCCTGGAGGTATCCATTTACCCACTTACAACGCAATCTGCGTACAACCAAATACTCCAACACTCCCCCTCAAGTTGAAGCATGTAATGCTTAGCTTGGACAAACAGAAAGAACTAAACTCACGCTACATGACACTACAGACATTATCAACTCAACGTGCACAACTGTAGGCTGCTGTTGAGGACGTTGCTTCTCATGCCATGCAGGTGAGGAGGACGAACGGGCTGGAGTGTGAGTTGACTGAATCTCCTTGTCGGAGTCGGAGTACTCTGGGTCTCTCCCATCTGGCTCAGAGAATGGTACTCTACTCTGAAGTCCCTATGATACCACATGAAAATCATTGCCAACATGGCATAGGGAATGGTCCTCTACTCTGGAGTCCCTACAGCTCACATGAAAACTCTGATCGAAACAACAAGAATGACGGAGACCACGAAATTGAAGATACTCGAGCGTCTTGAACTGCAGACTCAGAACCTGACATTAAGTCTGAACAACTGTAATTTGTAGCTAAACAACTGAAGGCATCTGGGCTAGAATCTGTACTGGCATCAGGAGACTAAAATCTCTGAAGTCTGGATAGTCGTCTAGATCTGAACTGAAAGTGGTGATGCCATATGATGCTAAAGAACTCTACACTATACTCCCCCTTTCTCCCATACTTGTCGGAAAACAGAGATATCAACAAAGTTGGGAGAAGACAATAGGGAAACAGAACATAAGCCGATAATCATCGATTCATTTTTTTCAACTTTTCAAACATTTATTTTTTAAATTTTTTATAAGCAGTTTCACATCATTTTTTTGCTTCTCAAAACATCATTTCTTTTTGCAAAAGCATATGGCTTTTTTTGTACGCGACCTCCTTTTTTTAACACAATATCTCGACCCAAAGACTGAAGTGAGCCCAAAACTTCTCAACCTTTTTTTTGTATGATCTCTCGACCTATGCAGGCCCAAAACTTCTTCCCACTCCTTTTATTATTATTATTATTCACGACCCACTTGGGGCTAACTCAACTTAGGATTCCCACTTGGAACCCTTTTCACAAAGGGCACCGCCTCCTTTTCAAAATCTTTTTTTTTCTTCTGATCTGCAGCCGTGCCCCCCATCCTTTTTTTCGTTTTTAAGGCTGTGAAAGAATGATAAGAAAAGATGATTCGTTGTTTATTCAAGAGGTCTAGGGGTCCTTATATAGGACTAAACCCTAGAGGGCTCAAAGGAGAATATTCTATAGAATATTCTTTAGAATATAGAATATTCTCTATAGAATATTCTCTTAACAAATAGCCACATAGAATATTCTCTTAACATAAAAGCCCTCGTGGGATTACAATAGAATATAAAGAAGGAAATCTTCTGCAATCTCTAACACTCCCCCTCAAGTTGGAGCATATCCATCGATCATGCCCAACTTGGAAGATATCCAGGAAAGGCGCTTCTTTGATAAGGCCTTTGTGAATATGTCTGCAAGCTGAAGATCTGTTGAGATATGTGGTGTAGAAATCTTGCCTTCTTGTACAGCATCACGAACAAAATGACAGTCGATCTCAATGTGTTTGGTCCTCTCATGGAACACAGGATTTGTAGCAATATAAGTGGCAGATTTGTTATCGCAGTATAGAGGAACAGGAGTAGTGATAGCAATATTGAGTTCTTGCAAAAGAGACAGTAACCAGGTAATTTCGCATGTGGCTTGGGCCATTGCCCTATATTCTGCCTCTGCACTGGATCGGGAAACCACCGTCTGCTTCTTGCTCCTCCAACTAACAAGGTTACCTCCTACCATCATCGCATAGCCCGTCGTAGAACGACGATCCTCAGGTGAGCTTGCATAATCAGCATCAGCATAAGCAGCAACCTTAGTGTATCTATTTGCCCCATAGAATAGACCACGTCCAGGGGATTCCTTCAGGTAGCGAAGGATCTGAAGAACATCTTGCCAGTGGCTGTAGCATGGTTTCTCCATGTGTTGGCTAGCTCTGTTCACATCATATGATATGTCTGGCCTAGTAACAGTAAGGTACAGAAGTTTGCCAACCAGGCTTCTGTATCTTGTAATATCTTCAAAGGCAGGATCATCTGGTGTAGAATGTTTCTTTGGTTCTGCAGGTATGCCAGATGGCTTGCACCCCAGTAATCCTGCTTCAGTTAGTATATCTAAGCAGTACTTTCTGTGTGACATATGAAGCCCCTTCTTGGTGCGTAAGACTTCTATACCTAGAAAATAGCGAAGTTGCCCCAGATCCTTGGTGACAAAAACCTTTTGCAGAAAAGTCTTCACTTCTAGCACTCCTTTATCGTCATCACCTGTAACAACCATGTCATCCACATATACAGCTAGTATGACAGTACATGTTGATCGTTTTCTGACAAAGACTGAATGGTCAGATGTAGTTCTCTGAAAGCCCAGAGTGCTAATCTCTGAACTAAGTCTCTCAAACCATGCCCTCGGACTTTGCTTTAGACCATAAATTGCTTTGCGAAGTCGGCAAACATACTCCCCCTCGACTTCGTAACCTGGGGGTTGCATCATGTAAACCTCTTCCTCAAGATCACCATATAGAAATGCGTTCTTGACATCCAGTTGAAAAACAGGCCAACCTTTGTTCACGGCTACAGAGAGGATAGTGCGAATAGACTCCATCCTGGCAACAGGTGAAAAAGTCTCGAAGTAATCAACTTTATATGTCTGTGTAAAGCCTTTTGCCACAAGTCTTGCTTTCAGTCTGTCAATAGAACCATCTGGAGAATGTTTCATAGTAAAGACCCATCTGCAGGCGACACCTTCGGGACACGGAACTAGATCTCATGTTCCTCTGGAATTGAGAGCATCCATTTCTTCATTCATAGCTTGTCGCCACCCGTGGTCCTGTATTGCAATGTGATAGTCTCTTGGGACCGAGATTGTCATAAGAGCGTCTGCACATCTTTTATCAGAACATGATAGGCTATCAGTGGACTTGAAATTAGACATAGGATGGATAGTGCATTGCCTCTTTGTTCTGCGTAGGGCAATGGGAAGCTCCTGAGGATCATCCGGAGAAGTATTGGTGGGGCCACTTGAAGATGGCATATTTTCCTGCAACAAAGGAACTGGTAGAGGAACAGGAACAAGAGGGGACACATGTTTTCTTTTATAGACAATTGGTGGAGGAGGAAGTTCTAATGGTATGTCAGACACATCTTGATTGAAGAAGCGAGTTTGTTCGAAAAAGGTGACATCAGCTGATATATAATAGCGTTTACCACAAGGATCATAGCATCTATACCCTTTCTTTGTTTGGGAATAACCCAGAAAAACACATTTAATTGCACGTGACGATAATTTGTCTGCAGTATGAAAGTTGTGAACAAAGGCGGTGCATCCAAAAATCCGCAGAGGTAGAGGAAATGGTGAGTCATTTGGATACAATAAGGCAAAGGGTGTGGAGCCATTTAGGGAGACAGAGGGAACTCTGTTGATTAGATGGACAGCAGTGAGAATAGCATCTCCCCAATAGGTTTTGCGGACCTTCATTTGGGTAAGAAGAGAGCGGGCAATGTCGAGGAGATGTCGAAGTTTTCTTTCGACTACCCCATTCTGTTGGGAGGTATATGGGCAAGAGGTTTGATGGATAGCACCCTGGGAAGCAAAGAAGGATGTCAAATCATTTTGTGTAAATTCCAATGCATTATCAGAACGAAATATTTTAACAGTAGTGGAGAAGATGTTTTTGACATAGTAAAAGAAATTCTTGACAATATTGTTAATTTCTGAGCGTTCCTTTAACAGAAAAACCCAAGATGATCGACTGTAGTCATCCACAAAGACAGCAAAATATTTATGACCACTTAGACTTCGGACCGGACAGGGTCCCCAGATATCACAGTGAACAAGTGCAAAAGGAGTACGACGACGAGGCTCAGTTCGTGCAGGAAAGGAGGTTCGATGATGTTTCCCGAACTGACATGCTTCACACTCAAAGGGTTTCAACATAGAAAGTTCAGGGAACATCATGGAGAGAGCTTTAGCAGAAGGGTGACCAAGACGAAGGTGCCATAGAAAAGGATCTTCAGAGATGGAGACTGCACCAGCAAAGTTGGAATCAGAAGGGATGTCGAGGTAATAGAGGTCGTTCCTCTCATGACCCCCACCAAAAATCTTCCTCGTCCGGATGTCCTGAAAATAACAACAAACCTCATCAAAAATAACACGACAGTTAAGCTGATGACATAGCTTCTGTACTGATAGAAGGCTGAGAGGAAAAGCAGGGGCACAATGAACATCTGTCAGATGCAGCTTGGAAGAAAAGTTGACAGTACCAACAGCAGTTACTGGGGAATGATCCCCATTAGCAACCCGAACAGTCTTCACAGAGGAAGATGGCTGGGAGGAGGTTAGCAAACTTCCTTCTCCCGTCAGATGGGTAGAGGCTCCAGAATCAATAATCCATGCATGCTTAGAGGCAGAGACAGAGTTTGCTACTGTACCTGAGGTAGTAGCCAGGCTAGCAGTAGGGGCAGAAGCATTACTATCAGAAGGGCTAGATTCTTGCAGCAGTTGTCGTAGGCGAGCATATTCAGAAGCAGTGAATGGGGTTTGTGCCTCGTTGGTTTGCTGAGTAGATGTTTCTGCAGTTGCATCATGCGATACTTCATCATAGGCATTGTTAGCATTAGGTTGCATGCCAAACGTTGTCCAGCAGCGATCAGAAGGGTGATTCCAGCGTCCACAGTGTACACATGCTAGATACCGAGCAGAAGAATCACGACCACGTCCACGATCACGTCCGCGTCCAGAGTCACGGCTGCGTCCAGATTCACGACCACGTCCACGCCCTGAGTCACGTCCCCGTCCTCCTTGATAGTTATGACGCCCTCTGTATCCTGAGGAGGTATAGTGGGCCATCGTCTCTGTAGAGGTGTGGGTGGTAGAGTGCTGAATCGGAGCCTCTAGCTCCTGTAAGCGTCCGAAGATGGTCTCAAGAGTAGGTAAAGTATCAGCCATCAGAAACTGATCTTTCACAGGCTTATATTTTGGATTTAGCCCCGAGAGAAATCTATAAACCTGCCATTCAGCACGTTCTCCTACTTGTTTATCACAACATGCAGGCTGAAAAATAAGGAGTTCCTCAAAAAGGCTTGTAAGAAGCCTGTAGTATTCGATAAGACTTGATTCTCCCTGAGTGGCAGACCAAATTTTTGTGTATATGTCTGACAGACGAGACTTAGTCGTCTTTTGAGAATATGTACGCTCAAGGTTTTCCCACATTGCCTTAGCGGTGTCTTTGTAAAGAAGATTCGCAGCAATATTTGGATCGACACTGTTCGTCATCCAAGTGATAACCTGACAATTATCAACAAACCAAGTTTCATAGTCCTTATCAGTTTCCGCAGGTGGAACTTTTGTAAGAACGTAGCTCTTGCGCTGGCCACCAACAAACACTTTGAAAGACCGAGACCATAGAACATAATTTTCGGAGCCCTTCAACTTGATAGAAGTGCCCTGTACCAGCAAAGAAGAAGTAGGGTACATGGGCTTGATCTCGGCAGACGTCATTGTGGCGGCTTAGGTCAAGAAAAAGTGACCTAGAGAGTATATCTTCCCTTAATTTATCATCAAATATCTAAACCCTCATCAAGAAATAAGAAGGATGAGGCAATGCTCGTTTGACGGCACAAGAGGGGGCATGGCGGAGTCGGCCTGGCGGCGGAAGGAGGCCCTGGGAGGGCTGACGGAGGCGCCTGGCAGCGCGAGGCGGGCCTGGTCGACCTGGCGGTGGTACCTGGCTGCCCTAGAGCAGCCTGGCGACGCTCAGCCGAGGCGGCGCGGGCCTAAGGCAGGAGGTGCGGAGACCCGAGGCGGTACGCGGTTGTAGATGAACTTGGAGGGCTGGTGGTGGCGGAGGGGTGATTAGGTCAGAACACCGGCCTAGGACCGCTGCTCTGATACCATGCGAAAGAATGATAAGAAAAGATGATTCGTTGTTTATTCAAGAGGTCTAGGGGTCCTTATATAGGACTAAACCCTAGAGGGCTCAAAAGAGAATATTCTATAGAATATTCTTTAGAATATAGAATATTCTCTATAGAATATTCTCTTAACAAATAGCCACATAGAATATTCTCTTAACATAAAAGCCCTCGTGGGATTACAATAGAATATAAAGAAGGAAATCTTCTGCAATCTCTAACAAAGGCCTTTCCAATTTTTTTTAAAAAGGTCGCCCCCCTTATTTAGGGTTCCCCATCTGCGAACCCTTTTCGCGATGCCTGCCGCCACCTCTGAATGCTGGAGATGCTATGCTTGGGGTGGCGTGAGGCTTGGGACTCGGTCTTCTTCTGGATGGGAACTGCTGCGATGTTGGGAGGCATCGCCAGCAGCAAGGCAACGCGCCGCCTGGGCGCTAAATGGGAGTGGGAGGCAACGCCGCTCGAGAGGGGGTCCCTCCGCTTGGGGACAATAATGGAGGCTCTGCCAGGCTGGAGGAGCAGCTGTAGCGCTGCCTAGGATGACGCTAGATGGGGGAAGGCGGAGAGGAGACCTCCGCCTGGAAGGTGCGCCGCTCGGAGTTGAGCGACGCTTGGAGGAAATCTGGGCACCACCTTGCGCGAGAGGGAGTCTGTCACCTACCCCTGCCCCTTTTTTTGTTAATTTGTTGTTGTGCATGATGTGAGAGTTCATGCTGCTTGTGTCGACAGTGCCTTGAGGATGTCTGCGAGTTGGCCGATGTAGAAATTACTGCATGTTGAGGGTTGGTTCTTGCGCAGAAAGATACATCTAGAATTTGCACAGTTCTAGACTTAGGGTTTCGACAAAACCCTAGAACTCTTGATCTTGAATCGAGAATAATCTTCAAATGCATGATTAGGGTTTTAGAATACCCCAGATTAAATCTCAAATAATCTCTACAAATAAATCTTCAACATAAAAAAACGAATCTCGAATAGAAATAAGAACTTGAAATCCTCGAGAATCAACCCGCTCTGATAGCATGTTAGAAAATAAACATGCGGAAATAAATCAGAGAAAAGAATAAAACTTTATGGACACCAGGATTTTTATGTGGAACCCTGCTCCCTAAGGAGAGGGATAAAACCACGGGAGAAGCCCTCAAAGGGGCAGATATTCTATTGAAGTTCTCAATGGATACAGGAAGTCTGGGGCTCCTTATATAGCCTCCACAGAGCCTCCAAGTCCCACCACTAGTAGATGTGGGACTAAACACATGGATGGGGTAAATGGATCCTGGAGGTATCCATTTACCCATCTACAACACAATCTGCGTACAACCAAATACTCCAACACTCCCCCTCAAGCTGCAGAATGTAATGCTTAGCTTGAACAAACAGAAAGAACTCAACTCACGCTACATGACACTACAAACATTATCAACTCAACGTGCACAACTGTCGGTTGCTGTTGAGGACGCTGCTTCTCATGTCGTGCAGGTGAGGAAGACGAACGGGCTGGAGTGTGAGTCGACTGAATCTCCTCGTCGGAGAGCATGTACTCTGTATTGCGCCTGTCAGAGTCACTACAACTAGAAAATGAGTCTCCTCGTCAGAGTACTCTGGGTCTCTCCCATCTGGCTCAGAGAATGGTACTCTACTCTGGAGTCCCTATGATACCACATGAAAACCATTGCCAACATGGCATAGGGAATGGTCCTCTACTCTGGAGTCCCTACGGCTCACATGAAAACTCTGATCGAAACAACAAGAATGACGTGAACCACGAAACTGAAGATACTCGAGCGTCTTGAACTGCAGACTCGGAACCTGACATCGAGTCTGAACAACTGTAATTTGTAGAGTCTGAACAACTGAAGGCATCTGGATTAGAATCTGTATTGGCATCTGGAGACTAAAATCTCTGAAGTCTGGATAGTCGTCTGGATCTGAATTGAAAGTGGTGATGCCATATGATGCCAAAGAACTCTAAACTATACTCCCCCTTTCTCCCATACCTGTCGGAAAACAAAGGCATCAACAAAGTTGGGAGAAGACAACAATGATAAGGAAACAGAACATAAGCCGATAATCATCAATTCATTTTTTTCAACTTTCAAACATTTATTTTTTATTTTTTTATAAGCAGTTTCACATCGTTTTTTTACGACTTCTCAAAACATCATTTCTTTTTGCAAAAGCGTATGGCTTTTTTTTGGTACGCGACCTCCTTTTTTTAACACAATATCTCGACCCAAAGACTGAAGTGAGCCCAAAACTTCTCAACCCTTTTTTTGTACGATATCTCTCGGTCTATGCAGGCCCAAAGCTTCTTCCCACTCCTTTTATTATTATTATTCACGACCCACTTGGGGCTAACTCAACTTAGGATTCCCACTTGGAGCCCTTTTCACAAAGGGTCGCCGCCTCCTTTTCAAAATATTTTTTTCCTTCTGAACTGCGGTCGTGCCCCCACCCTTTTTTTTGTTTTTAAGGCCTTTCCATTTTTTTAAAAAAAGGTCGCCCCCTTATTTAAGGTTCCCCATCAGGTTCCCCATCTGCGAACCCTTCTCACGATGCCCGCCGCCACCTCCGAATGCTGGAGATGCTATGCTTGGGGTGGCGCGAGGCTTGGGACTCAGTCTTCTTCTGGATGGGAACTGCTGCGGTGTTGGAAGGCATCGCCAGCGGCAAGGCAACGCGCCGCCTGGGCGCTGAAAGGGAGTGGGAGACGACGCCGCTCGAGAGGGGGTCCCTCTGCTTGTGTTAGAAAATAGGAAGCAGAAGCGAAAACATGGAAAAGATAAAGAACAATAAGAACGCGGAATTTTACGTGGAACCCTACTCCGTGAGGAGCGGGATGAAACCACGGGAGAAGCCCTCAAAGGGGCGTGTTATGCATTGCACTTCCTCAATGGTTACAGGAGGTCTGGGGCTCCTTATATAGCCTCCTCAGAGCCTCCAAGTCTCACCACTGGTAGATGTGGAACTAAACTCAGTGGTGGGGCAAATGGATCCTGGAGGGATCCATTTACCCACCTATTACATAAGTGACGCATGCTCCAAATATTGTAACACTCACCCTCAAGCTGGAGCATGCAATGCTCAGCTTGGACAAACTGAAAGAAACTCAACTCATAATACATGACACTACAGACAATATCAACCCAACACGCACAACTGCTGCAGTCGAGGACGTTGCTTCTCATGGCGTGCATGTGAGGAGGACGAACGGGGTTGGAGTGTGAAACTGGATCTATCTGGCTCAGAGAATGGTACTCTACTCTGGAGTCCCTATGATACCACATGAAAACCCTTGCCCTTAATGGCATAAGGAATGGTCCTCCGCTCTGGAGTTCCTATGGCTCACATGAAAGCTCTGGCTGACCAACAAGAATGTCAAATGATTGGCATGCGTCGTCGTCGAGTCTGAATCTGAAAATTGTAGAGTCTGAACATCTGACCGATCTGGAAAATCTGACATCTGAATCTTAGAACAAGACCTGTGACTCTACATATACTCCCCCTTTCTCCCATACAGGTTGGAATGACATTGTTGACCACGTTGGGAGAAGATAAGATAATACATAAATATGGGAGAAGACAAGTTGGGAGAAAATAAAACATCTCAAATGACGATATATTTTTTTCCGCCTTCTCATTTTTTTGATATCTTTTTTTTTCAACTAAGCCATTCATTTTTTTTGACTTTTCTCTCTTTTTTTTCGTACGGATTTTTTTTGTAGGATTCCTTTTTTTTGAACTGGCCTGCTTGGCCCAAACAATAAAAACACCCTTTCTTTCACAACTTCGGCCCGCATCTGGGCCCACCAACGCAGCCCCCGGACTCTCATTATTTTCCTCCTCCTCTTTTTTTTTTAAAAAAAATTCTCAGCCTCCCTTTTTTCTAATCACGGCCCAAAGGGCCCTTAACAGTAGCAGTAAATTTTTTTAAGAAGGGTCATCGCCCCCCCTAGGGTTTCCACGATGGAACCCTCTTTAACGCAGCAACCGCCCCTGAAGAGTCGGGAGGAGGGAGCGCCGCCTGGTGGCCTCGCTTGAGCCCGGAGCAGTGGAGCGCGCGTTTCTGGAGGCGGCTCGCGAGGGGAGCGCCGCTGCTCAGAGCCTGGGCTCGCGCTTGCCGCCGGGATGATCATCGCCCTGGATGTGAACCATGATCTGGATGATGGAGGTCATCGCTCTGCTTGGGCTTGTTCGGTTTAAAGATAGAGATGCCGCCTGAGTCGAGAGATGGAAATGCGGGATGGTCGGAGCGTCGGCGTCGCAAAGGAGATATCGTCAGGAGGCGAGATCGTGCCCTGCACCGCCAGTTGGGAAGTGTGGCGCCGCCTGGGCTCAACGTGAGCCTCCGCCCAGGGAGAAGGCATGGCCTGGAACAGCATGGAGATGCTCGAGGGATGCGAGATGCGAGATTTTCGCATCGACTTGTCGCCTTCTGGATCGATTTCTGAGAAGATGTCACAGCCGTCTGTAGTAGGGAACAATGCCACTGTTGAAGCCAGAGATCATCGCTGGAGACCTGCTGGATTTGGAGATGATCAAAGGTGCCGTCATGCAGCCTGGAAATGTGTATCTAGGGCTTCGGAAAACCCTGGAATTCTTGAACCAAAACTTGTGCAGATCTCCAAATAAAAAATTGAATCTTGAAAGAATAATGAGCTTCGATAACAATGAACAATGTATCTAACAATCGAATCTCGAATAAATAATGGACATAAAAATCCTTAAGAATCGAACCCGCTCTGATACCATATTAGAAAATAGGAAGCGAAAGCAAAAATATGGAAAAGATAAAGAACAATAAGAACGCGGGATTTTACGTAGAACCCTACTCCGTGAGGAGCGGGATGAAACAACGGGAGAAGCCCTCAAAGGGGCGTGTTATGCATTGCACTTTCTCAATGGTTACAGGAGGTATGGGGCTCCTCATATAGCCTCCTTAGAGCCTCCAAGTCCCACCACTGGTAGATGTGGGACTAAACTCAGTGGTGGGGTTACCTACCTATTGCATAAGTGACGCATGCTCCAAATATTCTAACAGATTAGGGACAATGATGGAGGCTCTGCCAGGCTGGAGGAGCAGCTATAGCGCCGCCTGGGATGATGCTAGATGGGGGAAGGCCGAGAGGAGACCTCTGCCTGGAGGGTGCGCCGCTCGGAGTTGAGCGATGCTTGGAGGAAATCTGGGCACCATCTTGCGCGAGAGGGAGTCTGCTGCCAAAGAGGAGTCTGTCGCATACCCCTGCCCCTTTTTTTTGTTAATTCGTTGTTGTCATGATGTGAGAATTCATGCTGCTTGTGTCGACAGTGCCTTGAGGATGTCTGCGAGTTGGTCGATGTAGAAATTACTGCCTCTTGTAGGTTGGTTCTTGCGCAGAAAGATACATCTGGAATTTGCACAGTTCTAGACTTAGGGTTTCGACGAAACCCTAGAACTCTTGTCCTTGAATCGAGAATAATCTTCAAATGCAGGATTAGAGTTTTAGAATAGCGCAGATTAAATCTCAAATAATCTCTACAAACAAATCTTCAACATAAAAAAATGAATCTCAAATAGAAATAAGAACTTGAAATCCTCGAGAATCAACTCGCTCTGATAGCATGTTAGAAAATAAACATGCGGAAACAAATCAGAGAAAAGAATAAAACGTTATGGACACCAGGATTTTTACGTGGAACCCTACTCCCTAAGGAGCGGGATAAAACCACGGGAGAAGCCCTCAACGGGGCAGATATTCTATTGAAGTTCTCAATGGATACATGAGGTCTGGGACTCCTTATATAGCCTCCACAGGGCCTCCAAGCCCCACCACTGGTAGACGTGGGACTAAACACATAGATGGGGTAAATGGATCATGGAGGTATCCATTTACCCATCTACAACGCAATCTGCGCACAACCAAATAATCCAACAAGCTGTCATCAAACTGGAAACAAGAAACTAACAAATGATTAGACCAAAGACCTCCAGGGGTATGCCTGAAAGATACCTACCTCTAACAAAGTTGCAGGTGATGTTTGATAGTGTGAACCATGGAAGCCCAGAAAAATAAAGGTAAATCCTATCATATGACAAGAAATGCGAGAATGTTACATGACTATAAGCTACATTTAGGATAGAATGCATAAGAATACTCGATAGACCTCGACCGTTGTTGCAGGAAAAGGAAGCATATTTATTACTGGTCAATTTCTTTTAAAGAATGCTCTATGTTCCTGATTTTCCAACATGCTATTTGTTTACCGCATTGCTAAAGATCTCAATTATCATTTGACATTTACTACTCACTCGTGTGCTTTGCAAGACTTGAGGACGATGAGGTAGATTGAGATTAGTTTGATTGTTGATGGTCTCTATCATCTTCAAGGTCCTACGGTCTCTGCTTTTATTTTCCAGGTCCTACGGTCTCTGCTTTTATTGTTGAAACAATTGACAAGGGAGCAGCTGATCTCTAGACTCTTTGATAGTGGCATGTGCAGCTTGGTCTCCCTAGTTTTGCTATCCTTCAACATTCATTTCCAAATTTATGTAATAAAGTTGGAATCGAGAATCATTTTTGTGAAGTGTGCCACAATATTGTAGAAGTCACCCGACTAGCCACCCGACTAGCCCGACTAGTCTAGTCAGTAGGGTGGCCGACCGAGTACCGACTAATTTCGACTAGTTCCACTAGTCAAACAAATTTTGCTTGGATATACCATATTTTTTACTTTTTTAAAAGCAAATTTATTCTAATATGCTTAATATTTTATTTAAATTCTATTAATTCTTCTGATCAGTTATTATAATAAATATATATATATAACTAGGTAATTATATAATAATATATGTTGGAGTATTTGATGTATGCGTCATATGTGAGGGAGATGGGTTACCCCATCCAAGTGGTTTGTCCCACATCGTCCAGCAGTGGGACTTGGAGGCCATGTGGAGGCTATATATGGAGCCCCAGGCCTCCTGTATCAGATGAGAAAAAGCAATAGACTATCAGCCCTCTGAGGCGTTCTCCCATGGTTTCATCCCGCTCCTCACGGAGTAAGGTTCCACGTAAAAATCTTTTATTCTTCATGTTTATCATTATAGATTATGCTCTGTTTTATCATTCCGCTTCCTATTTTCTAACATGGTATCAAAGCGGGTTCGATTCTCGAGGTTTTTTTCATTTCTGTTCGAGATTCGATTTTGAGAATTATTTGTAAAGATTAATTCTGTATTCAAGAGGTCGTGTTTCATCAAGGAAGTTCTTCAGTTTATTTCCTAGGGTTTCATTGGAAACCCTAATCATGCTCTTCAGCCTGCCTGTACAGAACCCCAGCCAGGCGACTCCATCTTTCTCAGGAGGCGCAACCCCATCAAGAGCAGCCCCATGTCGGGCCCAACTTCCAGGCGCAGCAAGCCCGACCTTCAGGCGGTGGAGCTTCAGCGCGTGGAGCGCTTCCCCATCCCAGGCTTCAAGGCGGCGACGCATCTGGCGAGCTCTCGCCCCCGCCAGCGTGCATCTGGCCCCTCCCTCTCACGCCCAGACGGCAGACCTTCGAGCGGCGCACCCCGCAAGTCCACGCTCCAGCCGTGGACCCCAGATCCCAGGCGGCAAGCATCCAGCAGGCGGCGAGCCCTCAGGCGGAGCCTCCCTCCATCGTCTTCCCGCGTGCATCTCCCAGGCGCGCATCCCCCGCATGCGCAAGCCCCAGCCGAGTCGCCGTCTCAGGCGGTCTATGCCCCCCCGTGCGAGCCTAGGCACCGGTCTATGTCCCCCAGCCGCCACGAATCCCAGGCAGAGCTCGCGCAAACAGACGCCGCCGCAAAAAAAACCGTCTTCCGATCTACCTCCAGGCACTGCCGCAGATTTCCAGGGCGATAAGCCCCATCGCCTCGAGCTCCTGCGCGAGCCCAGGCGAGCCCTCGCGATGCGGAGCCCTCTCCCAGGTGCGGCGAGCCCTAGCTGCATCCTACACCCTCCGCGCGCACCCTCCAGGCCCGCACGTAGCTCCTCCAGATGCTGAGCTCCCCCCTTTCCTCTCAGCGGCGTCCTAATAGCGACGTCACATACGAAGGTTTCCCACGATGGGAACCCTAACGGGGTTGGCAACGGTATTAAAAAAATGAATGAAGGGCTATTTGAGCCCAAGAAAAAAAAGAGTGCAGATTTTGTTAAAAAAAAGGAGAGAGTTGGGCCCAAGTGGGCGATGAATGGAAAAAAATGTGTTTCGAAAAAAAAAGAGGCGCGTACAAGAAAAAGTCGTACGCAAGTGAAAAAAAAACAAAAAAAAAAGAAAAATGCAACAAAAGCCGTAAAAAATGGATGAAACAGCTTATTAAAAAAATTGATGATGTACTACCGAGGGATTACAACTATTACAACGGAAGTATTTCCTGGATATTTTTACAGAAGATAGCTTACTTGGATGTAAACCATCTAGCATCCCAACGGAGTTGCAGATTAATGCTACATCCACTGATCTTGCGTTTAAGTATATTAAACGTATAGAAGTCTAGTGAGAAAAATGCTCTACCTCACTGTCACTAAGCCAGATATATCATATGTTGTGAGCATAGCCAACCAACACATGGAGAAACCTCTCTACATTCATTAGAATGATGTTCTTCTAATCCTTCGATATCTGAAGGGATCTCTAGGGAGAGGCCTCTTCCATGGGACCAATAGCCATATGCTGATGCGGCTTATGCTAGTTTTCCTAAGGATAGATGACCTACCACATGTTATGCCATGTTTGTTGGTGACAACCTTGTTACATGACAGAGCAAGAAGCAAACATTAGCTTTTAGATTGAGTGCAGAGGCTGAATACATGGCGATGGCTCAAGCAACTTGTTAGATTACCAGGTTAGCCACCTTTCTACAAGAGCTTGGACTTACTGATGTTATTCACATACCTTTGTACTGCGACAACAAGTCTGCTACATAGATTGCCACCGATCCTGTGTTCCATGAGCGGACTAAGCACATTGAACTTTATTGTCATTTCATTCGAGATGCAGTTCGAGGAGGGAAGATCATTACTCCTTATATCTCCACAGATCTTCAGCTTGCAGATATATTCACGGAAGTCCCTACCGAAGAAACACTTCTCTTGGTTGATTTCCAAGTTGGGCATGATCCATAGATATGTGCTAACTTGAGCGGGGGTGTTAAAGTTATGATTTTATTATTTCTTTATCTCTTTATTGAGTTTATAACCCCTTCGGATTCACTTATGCAATTATCTCTTTTCCGAGCTCTGGAGTTTAATGCTATATAAGAAGCCCCGTACCCCTTTAATAAAGTATCTCAACCCCTCGGTATTTTCCACAAATTTATTGGGTGAATTGATCTTTGGACGAAGGATCGTTGACCCAACTCTCTATATATTGTACTCATCCCTCTATTATTGCTTCATTCTGGTGAAGAGTTGTCCTATTCTAAGGAGATTAGAGTTTAGTGTATCCCCATGCTTTTCCCCTCTTTATGGGATTTTCATCGGTGTTGATTCTTGCTTGATCTCTACAGCGTAGATTCTTGTTTGGAACTTCAGACATGATTTATGAGGTAACTGTAGAGATAGTTATTAGTCTTTGATGTTATTTATTATTTTAGTTTCCTTACGTACCTTTCATGTAATTTACCCAAGGGCTCTCTCCCTATATAAGAGACCCAAGGGCTCTATGGAATAATCATCTCAGTATTCTAACATGGTATCAGAGCCATGACCCTAACCTAGGGTTTCCACCGCCGCCCCCCCCCCCCTCCCCTCTGGGGTTTCGCCGGCCTCCCTCCCAGGCTCCCAGCCTCCAACGCCGCCGCCGGGGTCTCCCACCCTCATCGGGGCCCCCTCCCACCGCCGCCGACAGCCCCTGTCGGGCACTCCATCGCCGCCAGCCCCCTTTCGGGCCTCCCACGCCGCCGCCAGCCCCTTTTGGGCCTCCCACGCCGCCGCTGTAGGGCATCCTCGCCGCAGCCAGCCCTCTTCTACCTACAGCCAGCCCCTGTAGGGCATCCTCAACCCCGCCGGGCCCCCACCAACCGACGCCGGGCCCCTGCACTTGCTGTCCAGCCCCTGACCGACCCCTCTCAGTCGCTATTTTGGCGAGGTAGAGGCTCCCACCGCCTCTACTTGTTGCCGGTGTTCCGAGTTCTTTCTAGGACTCGGAGTTATGTTTGATTCAAGTGCATAATCGTCTACCTATGCACTTGGATCCTACAAAGTTCCGGTAGACAGTATATTCTTGGTTATCATTAGTCGCTCTTCTCCGGCATCATGTCAGATCAGAAGCTAGATATGCCCGCCATAGGTGCCTTCAAAGATTCGGCACCAATCGTCAAGATGGACGGGACGAACTACGAACTGTGGGCGATGCAGTTCCTCAGTCTCATGAAGTCGTGTGGTAAGAAGCATATTCTTACTGAGGATGAACCGTTGGAGAAGACAGGGATCTATGCCTCATGGGAGGCGGATGATGCGTACGCCAAGGTGTGGCTTTCAGGTACGCTCACGACGGAGATAGCGAATGATGTCCTTCACCAGCCCACCGCTAAGGCGATGTGGGATATTTTGGCTATGACGTACTCTCAGGTCCGCAATGAGACGAAGATGCTCCAGTTGCAGCATGACATATTTACCACGAAGCAGAATGGGAGGCCTCTCCATTCACTGTACACGTCGCTTCGTGGCATGTTCGAGAAGCTCTATAACACCATTCCGCTTACAGCCACACCGGACCAGCAGAAGACGTTCCGCAACGCCACTATGGTTGGCGTATTACTCGCTGCCCTAGACCCGGAGTATGAGGCAGCACGCTCTCAGATCTTAGCAGATGCCACTATCCCGCCAATGGAAGAGGTATACAGGAGACTCAGTCGTGTACCTGTTCCATCCGCTACAACAAATGCACCCCCGTCTGCAATGGCAGTTTCCAGGGGACGTGGTGGTTCGTCCTCGTTTCGTGGCAGAGGAAATGGTGGACGTGGACGTGGAGGTCGCATACGGTCCACGTGTTCTTTTTGCCGTCGTACTGGTCATTCGGAGGATACGTGCTATTCCAAGCACGGTTTTCCCCCTTCTGCACGTGTCGCGGATCATGTTCAGGGTCCTTCAGCTCCAGCCACAGATCACAGGTTCGAAGAGTTGGTGGCACGACTTCGGGACATTATGCCACAATCTTCGTCAGAGGGTGCAGACGTCTCTGATGTTGCGGCTTCGGCATCAGCCAGTACGTCAGCCTCAGCCAGTGCCTCGGGTAGTCCTTCAGCCTCATTTCATAGTCATGACCTAACAGGATGGATTGTTGACTCTGGAGCTACCCATCACCTATGTCGTGAGAAAGATATTCTGCAGTCATACAGAGCCGTTCAGCCAGGTCGCTCTGTACTCATTGCTGATGGCACTCAGTCTCCTATCATCGGTCAGGGGGAGACAGGTTTACTACCATCTATGCACTTACAGAATGTGCTACATGCTCCAGAATTCTCTATGAACCTCTTATCTATTAGCCAGATTACTCGTGATTTGCACTGTCGTGCTATTTTTGATCCATCGTCTGTTATCTATCAGGACATACTGACGGGCAGGGTGATTGGCTGTGGTTCTGAGCACAATGGCCTTTATCGTCTAGTTCGTAACTCCTATGCTGGCGTCTCCTTGCATTCCCAGGCCTCCGTTTCTCCGTACACCTGGCATCTTCGGTTCCGTCATCTGTCGCTTCAAAAGATGCGTCACCTCCTGCCTCAGATATCTCCGAGTTCCTCGTTTCGATGTGAAGCATGTCAGTTAGGGAAGCACCATCGGTCTAGCTTCCCCGGTCGTCAGAGTCGGGGCAGTAGCTCTCCGTTTGAACTATTTCATATTGATATTTGGGGTCCAAGTCGTGTCCCGGATCATCAGGGGCACAGGTTTTATTTAGTTGTCGTTGACGATTTCTCTAGAGTGTCGTGGACTTTTCTTCTTAAGAATAAATCTGAAGCAGGACATGTTCTTCAAAATCTAATTAATGAAGTTCAAAATGTTTTTTCATCTACTGTTAAGTATGTGCGTACTGACAATGCATTGGAGTTCTGCACTCGCTCTTTTGCTAGCTTCCTTTCCTCCAAAGGCATTATTCACCAAACCACATGTGCCTATACCTCTCAACAAAATGGGGTTGCAGAACGAAAACATCGCCACTTCCTTGATATTGCTCGCACTTTACTTATTCAGAGTTGTGCTCCATTAACGTTTTGGGGGGATGCCATTCTTACTGCATGTTATTTAGTCAATCGAATGCCTACAACTGTTCTAGGGGAAAAATCTCCTATCTCTGTTCTTTTTCCTGACAGAGATTTGTTTACACTGACACCTCGGGTTTTTGGTACCGTTGCGTTTGTTCACCGCTTATCTCCGGGGCTTGATAAGCTGTCCCCTAGGGCTATCAAGTGTGTTTTTGTGGGTTATTCCAGGACTCAGAAAGGATACCGTTGCTATGACCCGGTCCATGACAAGTACTATGTGAGTGCAGATGTTACATTTTTCGAGCCGGTCATGTATTTCTCCCCTGCCGGTGACAGATTGGTCTCCTCCACATCATCAGATTCCAATGTCTATGTTCCACCACCTCCAAGCCTGGGTCCATCTTCTACTCAACCGACACCACAACCACCACCACCACCTCCTCCGCCACCACCTCCAGTTGTCCATTTCCCTAAGGTCTACACGAGACGGACAGGCCCTGCTCAAGCTACGTGTCAACCATCCAACACGCCTCAGGTACATACTGATGTTAACACTAATGATGGATTAAATAATGCACCTGTGCAGGAGCTTTTACCACAGGAGGAGGACCAACCAGTCAGCACTGTGTTAGATGACTTGGACCGGCCTATTGCTCATCGGAAGCAGCGAAGACAGTGTGCATCATATCCCCTGGCCTCTCAGGTCTCCTTTCATCGTCTCACTGGGGATTTCCAGAAGTTTGCCGCTGCTGTGTCGTCAGTAGAGATACCTCGGACTTATCAGGATGCCATGAAGATTGAATGCTGGCGTTTAGCGATGGAAGAGGAGATGCGTGCCTTGCAGTCTAGAGGGACTTGGTCTCTTGTCCCTATCCCTCCAGGTGCATCTGTGGTGAGTTGTAAGTGGGTATTTACGGTCAAATATCATGCAGATGGTCGTCTTGACAGATACAAGGCCAGGCTCGTCGCGAGAGGGTTTACACAGACATATGGTGTCGATTACTTGGACACTTTTTCACCGGTGGCGAGGCACTCTACACTTCGTATTCTTCTATCAGTTGCAGTGGTACGTGACTGGACCATATTCCAGCTTGATGTTAAGAATGCTTTCTTGTATGGTGATCTACAGGAAGAAGTCTACATGCAGCAGCCACCTGGGTTTGCTGCTGAGGGGGAGAATCAGAAGGTGTGCAGACTTCATAAGGCTATCTACGGCCTTAAACAGAGTCCTCGAGCATGGTTCCAAAAGCTCTCCCATCTTATTGAACGACAGGGGTTCAGAAGATCTAATGCGGACCACTCACTGTTCGTCCGGAAGACTCCTAGAGGTACCATCGTTGTTATGGTATATGTTGATGATATATTGGTTACTGGAGATGATGCACAGGGGGTTGAGATAACCAAGTCTATGTTGGGCAGTCAGTTCATTACAAAGGATCTAGGCACAATACAGTATTTTCTGGGGATAGAATTTGCAAGAAATGCACAAGGAATGGTGATGACTCAGAGAAAATATGTCACAGATTTGCTGGTTGAAACAGGAATGACTGGATGCAGACCTTCAAGTACACCTATGGACCCGAGTATGAAGTTGTACGATGATGACACTGAGGAGGTGGAAAGAGAAGGTACAGAGAAATGGTGGGCAAGCTCTTATACATGACTATAACTCGACCGGATATTGCACTTGCAGTAAACCGGGTGAGTCAATTTATGGAGCAGCCGAGGCAAGTACATATGGATGCATTGTACATGATATTGAGATATCTGAAGTCTTCCCCAGGCACAGGGTTGCTGTTCAAGAAAGCCACAGATTTGTCTATTTCAGCCTGCGCAGATGCGGATTATGCAAGATGTCCACGGGATCGTAAGTCTACTTCTGGATTTGCTATCTTTGTAGGAAGCTCTTTAGTCTCCTGGAAAAGCAAGAAGCAGACTGTTGTGGCGAGATCCAGTGCCGAATCCGAGTACAGGGCCATGGCACAGGCAAGCACAGAAATGATGTGGGTTAGAGCAGTCCTAGAAGATCTGAATGTTGAAGTTCCCTTGCCTATGAATCTGCAATGTGACAATCAGGCAGCGTTATTCATTGCCAACAATCCAGCCTTCCATGAGAGAACAAAACATATAGAGGTGGATTGTCATTACACTAGGGACATGATTCAGAAGGGCTTCATCTCCACGTCCCATGTCAGTTCAGAGGACCAGACAGCAGACATATTCACAAAGCCATTGCTCAGAGGACCTTTCCAGAGATGTTCTTCCAAGCTGAGCATGATAGATATCTATGCTCCATCTTGAGGGGGAGTGTAGAGATAGTTATTAGTCTTTGATGTTATTTATTATTTTAGTTTCCTTACGTACCTTTCATGTAATTTACCCAAGGGCTCTCTCCCTATATAAGAGACCCAAGGGCTCTATGGAATAATCATCTCAGTATTCTAACAGTAACCCATAATTATCTTGAAGTTAGAATTTTTGTCAGGAAATCAGAGAAGGAAAAAAAACTCATTTTCTTTGGACTCCTGGCAAGCAAATAAAACCAATGATAATAAAATGCATGGACATACCTTAGGAGCCCTTGACAGAAGTATTGACTGAATCTTTAGTATAAATATGGTTATTGTCTGCACCGTCTCACGTACATTTCTCATGCTGTGTTGAGCAGAAACAAGAATTTCCATTGTTGTCTGATCGCTAGCTGTAGAGACAAGTATCTCTGACAGCTTATCTTTCTGACGCTGATGCCTTGCCCACCATATTGTTCCAACTCCGCACAACAATAGAGATGCTAATAGATATCCAACCCATTCCCTGTTGATGATAAAACAATAACAATTTCAGACATCCACCTACTAATCCGTCACGCATTAGCCAATGAACCTGATACTTTATGTACTAACGAAACTTTGTTAATATATAAACTCTATCGGATACCTCAACCCTACAAGAATGCCTTTATAAGAAAGAAAATGTCCGAGTGGACGTAAGGACCATTTAAGCTTCCAAGCACACTGTGATAGTAACGTTATAAGAATGTCCTTTCACAGAGGAAGGATTAAATATGGTCTTCCTATCCCATCCATACAGGGAGAAATGCAAATATTTAGCATCTCAGCTAAGATAATTCTGTCTCATTGCCGAAATAAACTGCACATTACAGACATCTTGTGACACGTATAAATATCAACACCTGATTCTAGGTTACAGACACTGGTTTTATAATTACACGGTTGCAAACAGACATACTTGCATTGCTACTGATTTAAGGTTTTCATCTTAATTCAACTCATGATAATCACTTCAGTAAACATGCCATAAAACATAAACCCATTGCCAATTTAACAATGTACTCAGTAGCTTTTTTTAAGCCTACCCAATAGCCAGAAAATACTTACTTGTAGATCACAGCAACGATCAGCACAAGAACTGATGAGGTAAGTAGTGGTCTCTCCCATGTGAGAACACCCTTAATCAAAGAACCCACTCCTTTAAGTGGACTCAGCAACTCCTGAATGCCAGCATGAATGTGTTTAATTGTTATATAGATTCCATAAGTATTTGGTTTTCATGAAAAACTATAATTAAGAACAGAACAAAGAAGCCTACAGTTTATGTCAATAGATCTAGAAAGAAAAATATATGTTAAATATTCCCAAGTTTACACACGTGCATACCTTGATACTACTTTTATCTCTAAATTGAACTCAAGTAAGGTGTTACAATGGTTTTGTTTAGGAAAAAGAGGGTATGACGTCGAGAAGACGTCTACCCTGAAGGTGTTGCAATGGTATCTTTCACACAACACCTGATGCCTCAAACTTGAAAAGCTAAAATGCATAAATATAAATAAGTGACTCAAAAAGAAGATGGAGAATTACATATAAAATCAACATCGAAGGATTAAAATGAAAGAAAGTCCGTGTCCCTTCTTTTTCAAATAATAATATATTTAATGCAAGCCCGTAGAGATAGCTAGATGGCAATAAGCATTATTTCTGGGAGATAAACTTACCAGCAATAAAAGAAGATTGTAAGAAATCCCTTCCTCTTTAATCCCCTGCACAGTGGATTTTGCTTCGCTGACCTCCTTTGCCTCCTCCCTGACTTGATCGATTGTCCTTTCCAGAGATTCCAGACTCTCTGTTTGAGAACTAGCTTGGAGTTCAAGCCCTTCTTTGGCCTCGTTGCATGGAGCCGTAGGATGAGACATGTCGAAGGCTCTTAGGATAGACGATGCAGAGCATGGTTGCATTTCATTTGCTTGCTTCAAGGTACACGATAATTCTTCTAGAACATAATCTCCCTTTGGAAGTTCATTATATAGAGTAAAAATCAGAAAGCTCGTAGGGATGGGTGGTGATATTCTCAGCATCTTCCTTGCTGCATGAAGCCGAATAATCCCTAATATTGTTCGTGATTGCATCTCCCACTCCTTCAGTGTGGAAATTATATTAAATTTTGCGAGAAACTGATGTAAGAGGATCACTTCCTTCGTCAATGCGAGCCAATGGACACGTCTTGTTGACCCTGTAATTTCTGGGAACTCAAGGACCACAGGATCAGCCCTGCAAAATTTATATTATAAATAATTGCAAGTGAATACGTGGTGTTTGTCTTAGAGATCGACACAAGATTATTTTGAAAAGAAAGCATTTTATGAAATACTAAAACCTCCACGGCAAGGAGTATCTGGTGATCTGCATGATGCTGATTGAAGTTTAAAAGTGGCATGTCTTCAAATTCAATATCAGGCACAAAATCTTACGGACAATATCCAAAAAAAGAAATAGTCCGGTACCATAGTGATGCCCCGTTCATCCTAATAGGTAGTATTCATAAACATGAGACATTTTTTTGAACTCTCGATAAAGTTCTACTAGTTTCTGACCCTCCTTTATAGAGTGAAGAAATACATGTCTCCTCTGAATTTGGAAAATTCCTAATCGGAATGGAATCTCTTACAGCTGAGATGATTCATAGGCCATTGCCTTGTCGAATAATGGAGCACCCCATGGTCCGGTAGATGTTGCTTTAACTTGATGGTTGACATCATGGCTAGAAAGGTCAATCTTCAGCGCATCTTCATATGATATGATACCAGATGCCTCAAAGTAGAGAGCCCTGTTCGTCAAGGTCAGTCTACCTGAAACATGATAATGGAAAAGAATAAGAATGGATCTTTACATATCAACAAAGTTGAATTCTTTACTTTATGCCGTTACAACAATATCTTGGAGGAACGTAATGATAATCACCAGGCCAACTTGTCGCTCCAATATGACGCACCACCCTAGGAGTGGTAGTTGTTCCTTCTACATGCAGAATCAATTCGTCCACTGCTAATTCAATACCAGTTGGAATCACCTGTTTCTGCAAATCTTCTATACTCCTGCAAAGTTGCTTTCATGTCTGAGTGATGAAGAGAGGCTGATGAATAGAAACTATAGTTTTCTCTCTACATAAAATTAAGAATTGATCCAAATAAGTACAGCATATTTAGATATGTTTTATAGAGGATAGATCTACTTGTCCAACTTAATTTGGAAAAGACCATATCTCCTAGCAAAGAGGACAAGCGATTTGGCAATGGAACTTTGGCCAGACTCAATCAAAGAGGCAGGTGAAAACAAGCTCAACTCAACACCACTCGATCCATCGTTAGCATAACGAGAGATTAGACACAGAAATATGTGCCCCAATCTGGGGTCTACTCTTCCATACTATAGAACCAACTATGATAACATGTGAAAAAACTACTTTAGCTATCGGCATTCCATATCAGGATGAGCAAAGCCCAAGAAGCTCCCTCAAGAATGTGTCTAGAATATTTCCATAAAATAATTACTTTTTCTTAAAAAATGTAAGATTCAAACTTTGATTTCTCTTATGGTAGATCACATAGTCAATCACGAGACCTTCAAGTGGGAATTACGAGTTATAATACATAGCTAATCATGAGAACAGTTCAAGTGAACCGGTAAACATACTCACTGACCACAAAGGATGCAAATTTCAACATGGATAACCCAATGTTTTGAAAGATAAAGGCATAATATCCATGTTTATGAATATTTGAAAGCAAACAATCTCATGATTCATTTCTCTGCCCATATTTCCAATTCAAATGCTTCTAAGAAATGTCTAAAAAAATAGAAATCGAGATTAAAAACTAAAAAAACATTTTTCTTTTACAATTTTTAGTGCTACTTTTCTAATAAAGAATTTCAGGTAGTTGGAAATAAGAATTACTTGCTAATTTCCTTCAGAAACATGTCGTATGCAGGGAAGTGAAGCCGACTAGAAGTGTATGAAGTGATAGCTTCAAATGTAAAGTGTCCATTAGCTACGTCAGCAACCAACGGAAGTAAGGACGATAGCCACACAAATGCATCCTTCCCCACACTCCGTTCTTCGTCCACCTAAAATGCCAACAAGCACATCATCAATCAAACTTTTCAGCGAAACAAGAGGGTCTACACTGCATTTAACAATCTCATTAAGTTCCTGTCTGATTTAATATCTGCTTAAAACAAAGTTATATATGCTTAAAAATCACATGATACTTACAAGGAGAGGCACGAGGTCTGAATAAAACAGAGAGACATCATCATCTGGCTGGCTTTCTTTCCCTTTCAACGCGTCCATAGAATCTTCTTTCTCCTTTGCCCGAATTTCAGAAGCAATCTCCTAGAAGAACTCAATTGTTAGACACATTTTACAACCTTCCACAACTAGTATCGTAATGAAATATGATAAAGTGTGTTAACTGGCTGACGGCGTTCTTCATCTTCAACCGTAGGGCTCTCCCATGCAATCATCATATCAAATGTGATCTGGCTAAAAGATCCATCAGATATTTTCTCCTTGATATCCTGGCATAAATTGACAAGAATTCTTGAGCTGCAAAACTCTACTAATTTCCTTGAGTAGCTTGTCACTTCAGGCTCCAATCCCAGCTCAAATTCTCCCACCAAATCGTCCACCGATGTGCCTAAAGACCTGATCAGTTGGTGAACATAGCAAGCACGCAATTATAAACAAAGAACTTTTTTCGAGAAAATTATAAAGGATTATCCAGAAACTCAGCATTTAAACACTTTTCCTTGTTCAAATTTGACATCAAAGATCACATAACGAAAACAACATGTTGAACCATACAAACAGATGTGCGGACCACCTCGATAGCTTCTACTGCTAGTTTCTCCACTAAAAACCTTATTATTATCATGATTGCTAACAGTAAATCCTTGTCAACAAAGGCTTAACTTTGATCATATGTAAAGGCCGAATCCCACGAAGAGAGCCCCAGTCTCACCGCAAGGTTTACGCTCAGCATACTGAAAATCCATATTTAAGAACCGTAAACAATAGCAATCAACATATTAGCCATATCAAGAAAATATCCACGACCCAATTCAAAACATCCATTATTGATACTACCAACTTAGAAAAAAATCCAGGAACCCATTTCAAACGATCCCATCTCGACACCACAAACATCTTGGGACACAAAAACAGTAAGATCACAAGCACGCAGCAGCATTGTACTCGTTGAAAGGGGGATTCCAGATTACCGGGCGCATCCGGCGAGGAGATTGTTGGCGAAGGTGGAGAGGTGCTTCCTCATCTCTTCCGCTCTGAAGTGAGGCTGTCGAGGTGGGGTGGGGAAGGAGAAGAGATGGTGCTATTTTTAGCGGTTGGGAAGGGGACGTGTAGGCTCATATAGGTGACACGCATGTTCATGTGCATGTTGTGGTGAGTTTTCCTTCCAATCTCTTCAAGGTGGAAGTGTATTCCACACAGTAGGTTTCATAATTTGGATTCCATGTGAAAAAAATCATGGCAAAGCCAAAAATGATCATGATTTAGGATCTGATGTGTTGGAATTGTATCATGTCAGGTTTTTTTGGTATTTGGTATATGATAATGAGAATGGTATCATTTGAGTGTTTCAAAATCCTTCAGCTGGTGATTTAGATATACGAGAAGTTGGACATAAAGATGCTGAGGCATGATGAAAACAATGCTCACGCACAATTTGTCCAAGTATTGGATATGATATACTACGTGTAAATAGAGAGGAAATTTGATCTTTGATCGTATATATCGCAACTGTTATATTTGAAAAATGAACAAGTATTGTATTTGAAGATTAATTGAATATAAATTCGAATTCTAATATTTATAAAAATGGAAACAAATAAGATTAAATTCAAAAATCCAAATCTGAATTTGTGGTGGGGGAGGGGGAAAAGATCCGTTGCTGTAACGGGTATTACAATAGAGGTGTTGTAATTCCCATTTATTTATTTTGCGATTTTGATTTGAAAAATCCAATCTTATGGATTATATCTTCTGCTAGTGTTCAACATATCCTCCAAATTTCGTTAAAAATCAAAGTCATTTGCTCTTTTATCTTAATGATAAAAAAATGGTTCTTTTGAAATGGAATTTAAGTTGCTTAAATGTCAACCGGATCTTTGATCAGTAAGATAAAATGACAAATGATCTTGGATTTGAGCAAAATTTGGAGGATATGTGTAATATTAGCAGGAGATATAATCGTAAGGTTGAATTTTCAAAATCACAATCACAAAAAAAATAAGAATTGCATCATCTCTGTTGTAATATCTATTATAGCAGAGGATCATTTCCCAGGGGGAGGGGGTGTGCTTGGACCCCAAGTCCCCAAAGATCTCGATATATATGATTTAGATAAAATATAAGATGTATAACTAACTATTAAAATTTAGGGATTTTTACGCCATAATTCTGAGTAATTTCGCAATTACGTTTATAACCCCGCAAAATCGTGAATTACATCCAGGACCTCAAAAAATGCTTAACTCTTACATGGCATAATCCTGTGTTAGTTGCCATCTATTTTATATGTTAACTCTCACAGGAAAAGTTACATATTGCCAATTTTACCCTTAAAATCGTATCGCATTTATAAAATATGGCACTAGTATAAATCTAACAAAACACTCATAAGACTATATTGTCAGCAGGTTCTTGAAGGAGCCCTTCCGCTCCTCCCGTCAAGGTCGCCTCCGTCGAGCCGGTCGTCCCTGACCTCCCCCCGCCCACCTCCTCCTGGGCAGCCCAGTTCCGGCTCCCCGCCCACCCTCCAGTCGCAGAGAAGCACCCCCCCCCCTGAAGCTATCAGGTGGGTAGCCCCAAACCTCCCCCATCGAAACCGCCTCCGCCTCCTGGCAGCCTCAACACTGCCCACAACCCCCCCCCCCCCACCCCCAACCGTCGAGCTGGTTGTCCCCGACATCCCCCTGCCCACCTCCTTTTGAACGCTGAACCCAACAGGAGCCCTCCCACCCCCACCCTACCTCGCTGAACACTGAACCCAATAGTTCCTCCCCCCCTCCCCCCCAACCCCGTACCTGGTGGTTGAGTTAACGGCCTCCTTAACGGAGAGTTATAGGTTAGAGACAGAGGAATTATCCAAGGTTATGTGTAATTAATGATTATGGGGGTTATGAATGTAATAGCGAATTGTGGTGTTTTTGAAAAGATAATATCTATAAATTATTATAAATTTTTAAAATTACTCAGGGTTATAGGTGTAAAAATTTTTAAAATTTACTAATGTAGTTTCCCGCACTTTGTGGTGTTTTTGAAAAGATAATGGAATTTTGATAATTAATAGGAATAATGTATAATTGAAGAAAGATGTAGATATTACATTTATGAAATGTTACGTCTGAGTTAAGAAAATTATTATATAATATCTATAAATTGTTATAAATAATGTATATTTAAATACATGTGCAAATCAATTATACAGAAGATACTCATATAAAGTAGTTGTATTTCATGGGATGTTTTTTTAAACAATGAGAAAATCAAACATAAAATTATATATACAATAAATAATGGCTATATACAATAAATAATGGCGATATTTCACTATCAGACATATATGAAAATTAAATTGAATAGTAATTATAGAAAGATTATAGAGTTTAGATTTCACTTAAATAGCTGCAAAGTATCTTATAAAAATCTAAGTTATTATATTTACATCAAAAATGATCACCTACAGTGGCACATCTATAGAAATAAACTGCACGTAAAGTACCTCCCATCAAAAGAAGCAATTGTTTCATATTGGTATGATCATTGAATATATAGTAGTAAAACCATATCAAAAAAGGGAATACAATTCGGACTATTGTTCTATGCAAGTGTATTTTAGAATAGATGGAGGTCATAGGAATCTCTATTTCTGACGAAATTCGAATGACATATTGGAGGGATATATGGATGAATATACACGGTGGTATTTTTCAAAAAAGTAAAAAAATATGGAAGATATAAGCGCCGGTGCATGTAAAGTTACATGCACCTTGGTGCAAGCTCCCCATCCTCTTGTAATATGAGGATGGGGAGCTTGCACCAAGGTGCATGTAACTTTACATGCACCGGCCCTTATATCTTCTACATTTTTTTACTTTTTTGAAAAATACCACCGTGTATATTCATCCATATATCCTTCCAATATGTCATTCGAATTTTGTCAGAAACAGAGACTCGTATGACCTCCATCCAGAACAGGTAATTTTAACGGTCTTAGAATGGTTGTAATCGACCTGTTCTGGATGGAGGTCATAGGAATCTCTGTTTCTGACGAAATTCGAATGACATATTGGAGGGATATATGGATGAATATACACGGTGGTATTTTTCAAAAAAGTAAAAAAATATGGAAGATATAAGCGCCGGTGCATGTAAAGTTACATGCACCTTGGTGCAAGCTCCCCATCCTCATATTACAATGTAGACATATACCAAAAAGAAGAATGAAAAATAAATATATAAATATTATAGAGGCTCATATTTTTCTAAGCTTATAGTGGTTGTTTCTTAAACACAAAATAGCTGCAAAATGGTTAAAAAAGCCAAATTATCTCATCATTTCATAGTTTAAGAACAAATACTTATGTGTTACATCTAGCGAATTTTATCGCCGTTGCCTCTCGTAATTATTTAGAGTAATTACTTCTGGAAAATTGAGAAGATGTAAAATAATTTCAAAAAAGAAAGCTTATTATATATGTTGGAATGAAATCTATAGTAATTGAATGACATATATATCAAAATATTCTTGTATATAATAATCACATATAAATCATCCATTCCAATGATTTATTTTAGCAAAGCTTGAGAGAAACGAACTGGAAAAGATACCATTTAAGTTCTTGTAAAGGATCCATGTAAATACCCTTACAATAGTGATACACATGGTCTGTCCTGCAAGACATAGGGTCTGAGACTTTATGCTCGTCCACTGTGTGCACCGTTCACGATTGTCCTCTAAAGCACCTCAAGAGAATTAACAGCTAAGAGAATACATAGGACATGGAAGGAGGCCAAACGAACACAATCATGTTTCATCCAAGAATGGACTTGATTGATTTACTTAAAATCCATTTAAAAAAATAATTCCATGACAAAAAGATCAATATCCGCATAATCTCCTAAGTTGAAATCTGAACCTGCGTGGGAATGTGCACACAAGTTTGTGGTCATCCATTCCCTTTCTGATCAATCACTACATTGAGATTAGGACAGGTACACATCTCCATGACTTTAACATTGAGAAATATGGCACTAAAATAACTAAGCTCACACCCTAATTGTTTTTTGACCAAAGTAACAAACCAGAGTTTTTTTCTGAACTATTCCAGGCATATCTCTGAGAAGTTATCAAATTTCTAATGAAGACAACGCCTTGGAAAAACCAGTTCCTCCAACATTTAGGAATCATGAAACCAATTCATAAAATGTTACCTTGGGGATCTCTCACCTTTGATGTTTACATGTATTGGTTGTATCCACCACTGGGTTTCTGTTGAAAGAACAAATCACTCGTTGAATAATCTTAGATGACCCAACAGCAAATAAATGATCAATCAGAACATAAACAATAAAAAAATCCAAGTCCCATTGCATAAATGGGTTCAATGTGCAGTAAGCGATTGCTAAAGTTAGGGATAAAAAGTTGGTCGTGGATCATTTGCTCTACATGTGCTAGATCAAGAGATGTCTGGGATGCCACTCAGATCAGTGGGGTGGATTATGTCACTGCTTCAGCATTTTGGGGCTCTATTTACATCAATTCCTGGATCTGAGCTTTGGGTTTGGTTTAGCAAATTTGGCCAGCAAGAACATGAGAGTTTCTGTGGCAAATGTAGTCGAGCATAATGCTGAAGCTCTATCTTGGTCTTCATTATTCTTACTTTATTGTTATTTTCTATTTTAGTTGTTATGTTCTGATTGGACTGCAATATCTATTCTCACAATGAAATCTGTTAATTTGCTTCTAATTACTCCACAATCAAGAGAATGGAAGCTGACTTTTCTCTTTTTGCACCATAGGTTTCCAGTGGCTTCACAATAATGTTGAAACTGGTGGTTATCAGGAATATAGCAAAATCGAATCCAGTGCATCCAAGAGCTCTGAAAGTTATATAGTTACTGGGTATGCTACAACTAACAGTTGTGTCATTGTATTCTCAAGTTTTACGCTCGTGCCGCGTAGTGGGTGATATTTTCATTTGGACGCACAGCTAGATGATGACAGATCTTGGAGCTCAGAAGGAGATATCAATGGTGGACTGGTTATTCAGCATGGAATACACATAACCAGAAACAGTCATGTTATTCAGATAGATTCTAGTATTGTTCACAAAATGTTGGAGCTGGTTTTAGAGGATTTTCAAGATGTTATTAACAGTTAAATACAATCGACATACACAATTTAAACGCTAATTTCTAAGTATTTTCTTTTGAAAGGCCCATTAATTTCTTTCAATATATTCTTTTCCAAAGGATATATTGTGAATCCATTCTAGGTTGAAATATGATATAGCTCAATCTTTTTGTGGCTCATTGACTATATCTGTTAATTGAAATCCCCGTCGTAGGATGGTCTGTCTACGGGTGCATCTGTAGTTCATTGTCTATTATGATAGCGAGGTTTTCATAGCATTCAACTCAATTAATGGAAGTAAACTTGAAATCTGGCATCAATCTAGTGAAATCAACCTCATGGGAGGCCACCATCCCAATGATAAACCCCATTTTTATTTTGTTTTCAGCATTTGCATGCAAGACATGTATGCAAGAAATGTCTCGCATACATGTCTTGCATGCCAACGATTCTTTAAACATTCTTATCACACGATGTGTTTGTATAAAGATTAGCCATAGTTATTCCGTAATTATTGGAATTGGTCCCCATAAACTTCCCATTTTGATACCTCTTGCAACACATCCTTAGCCTATGCCTTTCTCTCTACTGCATCCAAACCTGTATTCCTCACAAACCCACACCAAAAGACCAATGTTGATGTCCACAATCGAATAGAAAGGACAGGGATACGTAGGAAAGAGGAGGAGAGGGAGCCATTCTCTGAAGAGGATGGCTGCATAAAAAAGACCAACATGATGACATCTGGAGAAAACAGAGAAATGGTTTGACAATTGTAAGATGATCAGCTAGAATTGTGCGTGCTAAGACATGCAAAAACATGTGTTGTTGTGCGACGCGATCCTGGCTCAAATCAATAATAAACATACCGAACTCAAGAAAATAAAACACAACACAGAGAAGTGTGTGAGTGTATAGCGGTCAGTATCAGGTCAAACCACAGGGAGGCGTGAGTGTATGTGTCATGTTTCCTCTTTCTATCTGCTTATATTTTTTTCATGTTATAAGGTCCAAATACTATGAAGGAGCATATTTAGCTAGAAAAGAAAAAGAATAGACTCATACAAAGTAAATACTCTAATAAATTATCAATGTCATGTAAATGATCACGAAGCAAGCATTCATACAATAAACTTAGCAAAGCAAATAACTATAAATAGATCAAGTTATCCAACTCAAATAATCAATTGAACAACGCAAAGGGGAAACCTCTCAGTCTTAGCTTCTTGGTAGATGCAAGGAATTGAATATGACAATTGAAAATAAAAGGAACAGATCATGACACATATCATAAACTGCCTAAAGGGAACATAAAAATTAAAACAAGGATATAAAATGGAGAAGTTGTCCCTGGATCGAGTTGCAAGCACATGAGCAAATGATCTCTCCCTCACGTGTGGAATGGAGAGGGAATATGTGTGCTCCTACTACTATATGTGCACAATCACCACATATCAACAATGCTCCCCACAACCTTGAAGCTCCTGGTACAGCCCATATTTAGGGTCTCTCCCTCAGCCAAAGATGAAGGTGCATGATATATAGTAGTGGCTTAAATAGAAGAGGCAGTTTAGGGTCAAGTTAAAGTTGTGATGAGTGCTTTAAGCAATAAAATATAAAGGTTTGTTTAGAGATGGGGCTACTTATAAAGAGATAATATGTAGAAAATCTACCCAAAGATACATATTAAATATAAAAAGATACCATTATCATTGTAAGAAGATGAGGTATGGCACTTTGTTTGTAGAAATAAAATATAAGTTACCGCAACTAGCAAAAAATTGTGTGCCTCTACATTTTGATCACCTAAATACTATAAGGATTTTGAATATTACATCTTGGATTTCAAAGAAACGCATAGCATGTGAAAATTTGTGAAGATAAGGTATGACAATTAATTTTTTAAAATAAGGTTGTGTATGTAGTTCTGTCAGACTTGGAGATAAACTAAGGTCCTGCTTTACACTTAAAATAGAGATCCAAACAAGGTCTACTCCTACAACTTCCTTCACAACAATTTTAGCCTTATCAATTACCTTTCCTATGCAACCAAAATCATCAAGTTTCATTAAGACATTCAATGGTAATGTGGATTTGAAGAGAACTTGGTTGTATGAACAGCTCACTATTTCACAGAGTAAGAGTATTACTTTAGCATGAATTTTGAGGGCCCAAAGGTGATAAGAATGTAAAACACCCCTCACACAAACAGTACCTTAGCTAGCTATCTTTCCAATACTTCATAATCTCGAGATTTAGATAAGAAATGTAACGGAAATAAATTTTAGAATATCGTGTGGTATTTCTGTACAGTGGCAGAATTCATAACAGAATTGCCAACTTTGACCTCTTGAATAGAGGCTGATTCAAGACGGATTCTTGAATTATAGACTTTATTATGTAGATAATCAAACGTCTTTGTGTTGTAGTTAAAGTTAATGTATGAATTTAATTTAGTAAACTTATGTAATTACATTAGTTTTAATTTGATTTCAATTGGGAAACCAATGAAATTGGAGGGAAAGTTGGGAATTCTCAAAATTGAAACAAGATGAGTCTTGGGTGGAAGTTTAGTACCACAACTAGTAGGTATAGACTTTTGGTGGGCTTATATATGAGTTAACAACCCAAGTTCTATAGTAATAGTAGAGGGGAGGAATGAAGTGCCATACACATGCGCATGCTCGAGCTTGGGCTCGAGAGAGTCAATTAGGATCTCGGATCTCAATACTTTTGTTGTGGATTTCATTAGCATGTTGAATAAATTAATTCTACAGATTAATTGTAAATCGACCGCAACAAGGGGATTTGACTTGATTCTAATGGCTCTGATCTAGCCATCGTGTCAAAATCTGAAGAGGCGCTCGTTGGGGAGCATTTTCGCAAGATGAAAGGTCGCGCTCTAGGTCTTCATATACCCTTCCCTTGGATGCTATTTTATTCACTCACAAGAAAACTCTTTCATCATCTTTTGCTCTCTGTTGTTCCAAGGCAACTAAGGCCTACGATTTCTTCTTCTCTCGGTTGTGAGTTCTCTGAGGTACTTTTGAGGATAATCTTGTCAGTGTTTGCGGACGACGATCATGTGTCATCGCATCCTGAGAGTGGATTGCCAGTACCATTCGTACCGGTATTGTGGGGGTGACATCCTCTTTAAGGACAGTCTGTAATGGATGCTTCAGTGATCTTGATCTAATTTATTTTCTATCTTGTTTACCGTAATCTATTTATTATTTTGTTTTTTTCTGTATCTCACCCTAAAATGATGTATAAATGGTTTGATTGGTTCTTGCGTACATCTTATAATTTCTATATGAATCGGATATGCATAATTATAACCTTATTAATCTGTAATGCATTGATTTGTATTGATCATGGAAATTATTGTTTAATATATGCCTTAATGATCATGTTATCAACGATCCTAGAGAGGATATCCGGAATCATAATTAAAACCATGTCGGAAACCATGTTTAAATCGATGGTGGATATGACCAATATGCCTGAAATTTTGATGGTCAGAATTTCAAGCATTGGCAACTACGCATGAAAATGTGGTTAACCATCATAGGGTTAATATTGACGCTTGAAACTGAATGCGCCACGGTGGAAAAGGAAAACCCCACACCTAATAGCCATAAGACGTAATATGTGTGGAAGAAATATGGTCGTATATGTGATGGTTGAATCTTGTTGGTTCTGTCCAACACGTTGTTTGATGTATATTGTTCATTGACGCGGACTGCGAAGGGGCTATGTGAAGAACTAGATTGGAAGTATAACACCGAGGATCTTGATATTGACAAACACTCTGTTACTAAGTTCTTAAAGTTTTCCATAGCCGAAGGAAAGTCGTTTTCTAAGCAAGCACGAGATGTTTTACTCCTACTCCATGGCTAGAAGATGATGAGATAAACTTCCAGAGAATTTTCAGGTCATGTTCATCATAGAAAATTCCCCAAGTCTTGGGAAGACTTATGTATGACCTTAAAACACAGAAAGGGGAAGATTTCTATGAATGACTTGATGATGGAAATTTTCATAAAGAAGGAAAACAGAAAACAAAAGCCTGTGATTTCTGTTGATGTTTAGGCTAAGGTTAATTTCATGATCTCGAAGGGCAAAGATAAGAAAAAAAAGGGTAGTAACAACAACAAAATGAAACCAAAAGGCAATATCCAGAAAAAGACTCCCTACTGGCACTGTAATCAGGTTGTCCATTGGAAGAAGGATTGCCCCTCCTTAAAGGTTCAACCTAAGATTGCAGATGAGAGTCCTCAAGTAAATATGATCCTGTGAGACTTGGGGTTAGCGAAGGGTATGTCTCTGTAAAACCTGAACAATATCATATCCATGATCCAAATGAGTGGCTCGTGGATACAAGAGCCAATGTGCATATATGTTCTGATAAAACTTTATTTTCTTCTTATCAAACCTACAGTGCAGGACTGTGAAGATGGGGAACGATTCTGTGGCCAAGGTGCTAAGGCAAGGATAAGTTGAGGTTTTCCTATGGACGTGTCTGGACTTTGCACATGGTATTGCATGTCGCTGACGTAAAGAAGAATGTCTTATCTAGCTTCGTTTTAGTTAGAAATGATTTTGAATTGAACTTTAATTGTAATAAAGTTTTCATTCTGAGATATGATATTTTTATGGAAAATATTATTTGACAGATTTTGATTTGTTGTTTAGAATTCTGGATGTTCTAATTTTGTATCTCATGTTGATAATTATTTAGAATATTGTGATCTGTGACATGGTAGATTGGGACATGTGAACTTAAATTTAATTAAAATAATGATGAATTTAAAGTTGATTCCTAAAACCACTTTTGATAAAAACTCAAAACTATGAAATTTGTGTGCAAGCTAAGACACCTAGGAAGTCTTTTCAGTATATCTCTAGATGTAGTGAGATCTTGGATCTAGTGCACACAAACATCTGTGAGTTTAATGGTGTGTGACCAAAGACAATAAGAAATACTTTATCACCTTTATAGATGATGGCAATCGATACTGCTATGTGTATCTAATAAAAAACCAAGGACGAATGTAAAGCCTTGTACTTGGTTGTCTCTCGAATCCTATATCATAAGATCTAACTTGTCAAAAGGAAATCAACGGAATTTGTTTTGTGTGAATTGTACTTCGTTTCGAATTGTTATGATTTTCAAATGAAAGAGAAGTAAGAAGGCATAAGATGTCATTAACTCTTATTAAGACTAATTAATTGTAATTAAGGAAACTAATGATAAATTGAGGATCACTAATCACCATTAGCAAACACTAACTAGAGGTCAGCAAAAGATAATCACGAGTCATGAAAGTTAAATCATGATTAGTAAAAGTTAATCGTAATTGGTGCTAATTAAGTGTTATTAGCAAATCTAGAAGCTTCTGAAAGATTCTAAGTTAAGCCCTAAGTTTTGGATAAACCTTGTCCAAAACCATGAGCCACTAACCATGGTTAAGGATTAAATCATGATTTACTAATCATTGTTAGCGGATTTTTGAAGCCTACAAATACCCTCCCACCCCCCACCCCCCACACACACATTCATTCTCTCTAAGTTCCATACCATCCATTATCAGTACACCAAGGACTGGGCTTGAGCAGTCAGGAGGAGAAGAGGGAAGCGGAGAAGAAGTGCTAGCGAAGGGCTGCTGTGGAGAAGAGGAGAAGGAAGACATAACACCATTGGACATGCGAGCCCACGACGAGCCATTCTACAATAAATGTTATTGCAAATATCATTCCCTCATCTGAAATGAAGAATAACTACTTTGCATAATAGGTCCCTTAGTACAATTAGGGTTATGTACATCTTAAAGATCATACAGTTGTTGATTCAATTATTGAATCATAGAGGCTGGTGCTTAGGTGAATATCTAAAGAGTTAGATTGAGGACTCATCAAGCACTGTCAAATGATTATTAAGAGAGGATCTCCATCCTGAGAAGGAGATGGCAATCCTTTTCTCTATAGGTTGATATCTGACCGACTTCTTGATGCAGGTCCTCTACATAGGAATAGAGATTCGGAGGTTTCGGATTAGTTAGGTCAAAGAATTGACTAAACGAGATCGAGATAACCAAAGTCATGTATCATATGATGTCACGATATAGGCACGCATCCTCTGACCGGAGATAGATGTGTTACTATATATCTGAGTATGTACATTTGGCAGACCAATAGGTTGATGACCTAATCAAGGTCTATACACCGGTGTGCTGGTGTGCATATAAGGGCATATGAGTAATACGATCTCTCAAAGGGATCATATAGGTTGATTACTGAACCGGAAGGCATTAGCTCACTCATTATATATTGGGAAGAATAAAATTCTGCGTGCGATCGTCTTGTTTTAAAAGCTTGACTGAATTTGTAAGGTTTGATATATGCTTTTGGAAAGTATATGATCAACACCTATGTATGATATATGCTTTTGGAAAGTATATGATCGATATTGACTCCTAATGATCTGATGAGAACCTTAATGATAAAATCCTGAATGAGACAGTCTAAAAAGAGATCTGAAACTTCGGATTTATTATGGGTCTTCCAGTATGCAGGATGTACATGTATTGGGAATATCTGAGGGTGATGTGATCATAAACGATTGTATAACCATGACGCTTCCATTCCTAGGGAGTGTTGAAATAGGTATGGATTTTAGTAACTCTTCTTAGTAGAGAAGTGATCTGATCTTGGTCCAAATATTGGACATCGATCTGAATGTGATTCAGATGCAATGAGAAGACTAGATGTGTGGTCTTGATTTAATCAAGCATATATGAGAGGTCCGCAAGATCTGGATTTGAGATGTGAAGTCACTATACATGGAACAATACAATCGTCATGTCCTTATCTCCAAGTATCCATGAAGAAAGCGCATTATCCTTGAAAGAGTTCAAGGATAATACTATTATTGATATATGTATCCGAGCTTTGAGAAAATGGATAATTAAATGTAATTTAATTATCATGAATAATATGAATTTGATTCATATTATAAGGAGAGTTATCTTAGACAATTAAATGTGATCTAATTATCAAAAATGTGAATAATGTAATGTGATTCATATTATATGGGCACATGAGAATAGAGATCCAAGATGATTAAATGTGATTTAGTTATCATGGATATGAATAATGTGGACATCACTATCCATATTAATCATGTATATTCTAAATGTGATTTATAATATATAAGAGAAAGCTAATTGTAACTTACATTTGTTAATAAAATGTTGATGTGAATTGGATTCACATTGGACAATTAATTGAAATGTAATTTACATTTTTATTTTAGCTTGTGAATGTGATTTGCAAATTTCCAATGACAAGATTGTAATATTCACAAAATAATTATGAATTATTTTTGTAGAATAATTTACAACAATTGTTGTTGTAAATCTTGGATATTTCCATGGAATAATGTAATCTCACGAGATCTCATGAGATTACATGATATTGCCACCAACTCCCATATTATGGAAGGAGGCAATCTTCATTCCATAATCTCCATGCTTGATTGATTTAATTTGGGACTAATTTGTATTGTTTTTTCAATATATATTTAATCTAAATTAAATTAATTATTGTTGTCTTTTTACAACAAAATCTTGGCCATTGAAAGAAATACAAATCAATCTCATCCATTGATTTTATATAGTCCATGGACTATGATCTATGGACTCCCAAAATATTATAAATAGAAGGGCACCCCTTGATCTTCAATGTTACAACACATACAAGTGGTGAACAACAACTCTCTCTCTCTTATTCTTTACGCCATCTCTCTCCCTCTCTCTTATGGACGCCCACCATGGAGCCCTAGAGAGAGTCGCTCTCATCGCAGTGTCATAATTATGTTGCCGGGTTGTTTGCTCGTGGATCTCTGTCTCCTTCGGTGCGCCTCGCTCGTGAAGAAGACATCGGATCTCGTGTGACGAGATCAGGAGATTCACTGCTTGGATCATCAACAAGAATTGCGAGAAGCATGCGTCTCATCCATGCGCTCGCAACCATCTCCTCCATCGGATCAGACTTGAGACAGGAGGTCTATTCATTTAGAGACTCGATCGCAACCACGCTTCAAGAGGTAAAATTAATACTTGTTTGTGGTTTATATGAAACGATCCGAGAAGTGCTATTGGATCATGTGGTTTTATCGCATTAAAAAAAATTTAAATTCTACTACCTTGTGCAATTAGTGTGACTAGTCGCTCCCAATCGCATACGATGTGATCCTCATGCTTGATTCACATAATTTCAATGGTATGGTTGATATTTTCCATAAGAAAATTTGGAATTATTTTTTGGTGAAAATATTATCGACAAGAGATCATGATATAATCATGAGATAATGAGATCTCATGAAATAATGAGATCTCAAGAGATATTGAGATCTCATGAGATGATGGTAGCCGTCCCCTAATTTTAGGGGATTGGTTTGGTCTTCTCATTATCCTATCTCTAGTCAAATGTGATTTAATTTGAGATTAATTATATTGATTTATCAATGATAATTAATTTGAATTAAATCACTTGTTGTTGTGTTTTACCAACAACAATCCTAGCCGTTGAAAGGGACACAATCAATCTCATCTGTTGATTGTGTGTTGTCCATGGATTGGGATCAATGGACTCCCAAAACTCTATATAAGAAGAGGCACCCTTTGATCTTCTATACACTTGACATAGATGAATGCTCTCTCTCTCTCTCTTTTCTCTCTACATGCCCACTCTCTCTATCTCTCATATGTCCGTCTACCATGGATGCCCTAGAGAGATCCTCCATCGCCGCAGCGTCGTTGTTATGCTGCCCGATCGTTTGCTCATGGATCTCCGTCTACTTCAGCGTGCCTTATTCGTGAAGAAGACGTCGTATCTCATTTGTCGAGATCAGGAGATCCGTGGCTTGGATCATCAACATGGATTGCGAGAAGTACGCGTCTCATCCACGCGCTGGCAAGCGTCTCCTCCGTCGGATCGGACTTGAGACAGGAGGTCTCTTTGTTTAGAGACTCGATCGCAACCATGCTCAAGAGGTAATCCTATTACTTGTTTGTGGTTTAGACAAAATGATCCAAGAAGTGTTCTTGGATCATGTGATTTCGTCACATAGAAAATTTTTAATTTCCGCTGCATTGAGCAACTAGTGCGACTAGTCACTCCCGATCGCATTCAATGCGATCATCGTGCTTCCGTGATGTGCTTGAGGATTTTTCCCGTATCCTTCACTAATTACTATTTTGAAATGCCTAGAAATGCATGCAAATCACTTAGGTTCTATTGTAAATCAAATTAGCAAACTATGAAAACTTATTTTGCATGATTTGGATTTATATTTATTGAGTTATGCTAATTTTAGTAAGTGAGGGTTACTGTTGAAAATTACTTTCCTAATCAAGAACCTCGTGATTGTCATTTAATCAATTAGTAAAATTAAAGGTTTAATTTCCTGGAATAATATTGGACGTCACCTACCTTGTTTTCTCACGGTTTGGTAAAGAGACTGAAAGGACTTTGTTATGGTTGCTTGCTTGAGTGATGAACTGGACTAAGAATGAAGGCAAGGCTGAAGACTAGAAGAGATTAGGCCCTCGAGTCCTACTGCAACTAGATAGTCCTCTTCTTCCTCCTCTATGCTCCGCTTCGAGTCGTTGGATGAGGATTCGAACAAGAAACAGAGGGTGGAGAACACTGTCCTCAAGCAAGCATTTAGTCTCTGTGGGCCGAGGAGAAAGAAGATAGCCCAAGAAAGGCCTCCAACGTGCCTTTGCAATGTTACTTGGTTCAACTCCATTTGTGACCTTTTCTCGTATGTGGGACTCTCGGTATTCTTGGGTAGATAATCGATCGTCTTTCATTTTGATAGAGAGTAGTTTTTTTAAGGATCAATCTTTTCAAGAATAATCGAGCGAACTGGAGGACCAGGATGGCTTGGTAAGCAAGCCACCCCCCCGAGTTCTTTCTCTTCTTTCCTTTTGAGTTGGGAGCCAACTATGACTTCGGCCAACCTGCCGAAGACTTCTTGGATAGTCCTAGCCTACTCAGGAGCTGAAAGTCAAGCCTTCTGCTATTCCGAAAAGAGATTCGACTTGCATGTTTGAAGCGATGGGCTACTTTGGGAAAGACCTGCCCGGTGTGACATGTCGACAATCTGACCCAGGGAGCTTCCGACCGTCGCCTATGAGTGCTATTTGATAATTGAAGTTAGGAAAGTGATAGCGGACTGGTGCGTCAGGAAAGAGACGGGAAGAGCAAGAGGGAGCAGAGCTCAAAAGCGAATGGAGCTTATTCTCTTTCACTAGAGAAGGCAGGGCAGGCACCGGGCCATTCATCGTCCGTTTTGGGATCAAGGAAGACAGACAAACTTATATAATATTAGCTCGGGAAAATAGGAACAACGCCAAGCTCAAAATGGTGCTGGGAAAGCGGGAGAGCAAAAGACGTCAGCCCTAGGACAGAGCGCTATTATATAATGTCAGACCTTGAGCCTCTTTAGCTTCCATACCAACATACCGCATTCTAGCGGGTCCACATGACCCCAAAAATCTTTCCAATTCTCTTGAGAAAGCTGCCAAGGATTTCTTGGAAGCCAAATGTTTTCCTGAACATTCAACCTTTTGGAAAGACATATATATATATATATATGTGCTATCAAAGCCTGACTCTTTAAAGGAGGGAGCCTTGAGGTATTCCGACCCAGTCCTAACTGACCTGTGAAGCCAATGCGTGCTTTTAGGAAATGGCTAATCAACCCGCCTAGTCGCGTTGGCTTGGTATGCTGCCCTGTAGTCTAAGCGTCATGGTATGCTACTTCGACCTGCCTTCACCCTTCACGCCGGCATTTGAAGAAATCTCAGCAATATATATCCGTTTAAAAAGTCTCTATACAATTGCAACCCATCTTTGCTCAATGGATACAAAACACTCATGCTTTAGCACCTGGTACAACAGCTCCTGGCGCAGCAGCAAGCACCAGCTTAACTTGAGGAGGTGGTGAGTTAGTAGCAGTAGGCGGCAAAGTAGCTTTGTTACCGATTCCATTAGGAACTGAAGACTTTTTGGTACATCACATTCATGCTTTGACGATCCATGTGACTGTATTGATTCTACTGAAAGGTGTCCTATTTGCTCGCTGCTCACGTTTGATACCTGATAAAGCTAATCTTGATTTTCGTTTCCGGACCTGGAAGGGGAGTGATGAATCTGTGATTCATCACATCAAAAGTCAAAAATAGAGCCTTGTTCCCGAGAAAATAGAGGCATATTTCCTTTTATCTTGCATAGATAACATTCATGCATACATCCATAATTCATGCATTATAGCAGCTCATCTGCATTTAAATAAGAAGCCACAAATCACTTGTAAAATACCACTTCATTAAATAACTCCTTCTCTATAATATATGTGTATACTCCTTAATAATATAGGGAAGATTGCCAGAAACCACCCTTGTAAAATAGCCCAATTGTCCTGAGAGTCCTTGTACATTAAAACACACATAAAGCCCGCATACAAACCCCTACTTAGGTCTACTCACTCTTAGATTATTACATATCAAAAGACCTTCAAAATGAGACTAATTTCATTGAAATTGGAGCTTGTATGAAGAACTTGGGTTTTTGGGCCATGTTGTACACTACATATGTATATTTATGTATCTTTGTATTTATGTACCATATTTGACCTCATCTCCGTCTTTGATCAACATGAAACTTGTAGATCTCATCAAGATCTACAACTTTCATGTTTTGAGTTTTTCCAAATTCGGCCTTCTCTTCTCTCTACACGTGTTTTCCCTTCCAGCCACTCACAGCAGGCCACGTGGCGCCCTCTGATTGCGCCACGCGGCCCGCTGCCCTTCGCCTCGTCCGCCCGCGCCCTCCGCCGTTGGATCTCGTCTCAGATCCAACGGCCCAGGCCTTTCCACACGCTTCCCTTCTCCTTGCCGTCCGATCCTCACCTCGCTTCATCTGATCCCTCCATTAGCGCCGCGCTCTCAGCCCTCCACGTGGCGGCATCTACGCCACTCGATCGCGCCCCCGATCCTCTCAGCCGCCCATCTTCCAGCGAGTCTCGACCCTCCGATCTAAACCCTAATCTCATCCACACCGCTCGCACACGCTTCGCTCACATCACGCCACGTGGTGGCTCCACGACCCTCAGATCGCCTCCCCTCGATCTAATCACACCCGCTCACCACGATCCAATCTCCACCGTTGGATCACACGATCCAACGGAGGAGACTTCGTCTCCTACCTCGGGCACCCCCTCTCTCCCACGATCTCCGCCTTGCGGGAGGGGCTGCCCCTTCCTATTCTTGGCCGCACTCCAGCCACCTTCTCCAGCCGCTGACCTCGCCACGACGCTCACCACTCGTCCCTCTCCCTCGCCAGCACCCTCAATCGCCACCACCTCCACCATATTCGCCCCACGACAGCCTCCAACTTCGCCACTTACCCACTCCAGCCGTCACCTCCATCTTATAAATACGCCACCTCCGGCCACCTTCATCCGCATCCGCCACTCCAGAGAGGAACCTAGAGCTCGGAGCTCTCGATTGGTGACAGGAATTGAGGGATTCCTTGAGCGAAGACGGCCCTTCTTCTCCGGCGAGATCCACGGTGCACCGCCGTGTCGCAGCCGCCCTCCGAGTAGCTGCACGAGCTCGAGGCTTTACCGACCTCTGGAGCGACGACCTGGAGCTCAAGACTGAGCCCCAAACCCCAGGTAACCTCCTCCATTTCTTCTCCGATCATCTCCTTCGTTCTCCTTGATCTTCTCCGCATTTATTCGCCGTCCACGGACATCTCCTCGCCTCCTCGACACTCCGACGAGCTCCGCGACGGAGCTCTCATCCTCGCTGACCCCTCCGCATCGCCGTTCACTCCACAACAACCACCATCGACCTGCAAGCTCCGCCACCTGGCCGGAGCTCTGTCACCCGACCACCCCCTTCTCCGCAGGCCTCACAGTTCACTTCACCTTCTCCACAATCACACGCACAAGCTTCGGCTATTCTTCTAACCTCTGCAGGTACCCGAACCATCATTGGCCGGAGCCTCGTCGGAGCTCTCCTCGAGCTTCATCGATCAGGAGCTTCAGCCCTCCTCCAGCCATCCAGAGACCACCGGAGGCTTCGCCGTCCTCTTCCGAGTCTTCCGAGCTAGGTGGGAGCTGACGAAGCTCACCACCGGAGCCTGGCAGTCGAGGCGGAGCTCAGCAGCCCTCACCGGAGCGCAGCCATCTCCTCCGCAGGCGGCGGAGGCCCGTTGAAGGAGAAGGAGCAGCAGCCGTTCGATCCTCAGATCGAACGGCCCTCGTCCCGCCACGCGTACCATTACCGCCATCGTCCTCGACCGTCGATCTCACCGCGGATCAGACGCTTCATCCGCTGCCACGCGTCTTCACCGACCACCCTTGGATCAATCTTGATCCAAGGGCCTTCAGGCCGCCACGTCGCCCTATCCGAGCCTCGGCCTCCAAGCCTAGGCTCGGGTACTCCGAAGCAAACCCGAGCCTCCGAAGCCCTCCGAACCTAGGCCGCCCCACGTGAGGAGCACGTGCGGCCTGGGTTAATTGCACCAACACCCCTGGAAGTTTCAAGAATTGCAGAAAGGTCCCTGTGAAGCAGACATCACGTGAGGCGCACGTGATTCGTGGAGAAATTGCATAGAAGTCCTGCATAGTATAGGTAATTGCATTTTAGTCCCTGTCAGCACGTTTATTTATTGAAATTTTATTTTTCCAGTATTGCATTTATACCCTTGTGTTTGCACGTGTCCATAGCATGCATTTTTCATCATTTTGAAATTCCAAAAATTGCAAGTTGTTGAGAATTTTGTCCTCTATCTTTATGTACACGTGTCTGATTTTTGTTGGCTTCATTGAATTATCAATAAATTAATTGGTTCATTTGTGACATATTTTGCCCAGTGATGCCTTTTGATTTTTAATTAAATATCAGTGCCTTCAAAAATCACCAAAAATTCACAGTAGCTTAAGGACATTATTTTTGACACTCCATAAAAATTTCATGTCATTTGCACGCATAATGAGGCCTGAATAAATAGTTGAGTGATTTCCTTTAAATAATTTTAATTAATTCATTTCACAGTGGATTTTGGTTCTGTTAATTTTCCTAGGTCCCTAATCATTAGACCTTCCTAGGATAATTTTAGTTCTTGGAGAAATTGTGGTTTGATATTTATTAAAAATTAAACACTGAAAATCACTCTGTCTGTTTGTTTAATTCACAGTAAATTTATCTTGAGTCGAAAAATTCCAAAAAAAATTAGTGTAGCTTAATTTCATTCCATTTCATAATCTGACCAAGTTTCATAATTTTTGGACTTCTTTTGATATCTTAAATTGATTTAATCTCAACTTGGCTGGATTTTTGCATGTGTCTGCATTGAAAATTAAAAATACCAAAAAAAAAAAAAATTGTTCCCCGAATATCAAACACTTGTAAATTGTTGTAATCAACCTAAGGAGACAGTTGCCTCCCTGAGATCGACCTTGGACTCCACCAAGTAAAAAAATATCACTGCTTAAAATTGACCCAAAATCTGTCTTAAGTGGTATTTGATCAACCTCCCGTATCCGACTGCAACGAACACTTAAAATTGATTTGGAACATTAATTTGCCCGAATTAACTAAGGGTGCGGGAGGCGTATCAAAATGGCGCCGTTGCCGGGGAGGCACGGCTTAGGCTAATTGTAGCATATTTTTGAGTGTTTGATCTTCTAATCTCCGGGTAGTCTGACCCCCGGTTTTTCTTGTGATTATTTCTCTCATTTAGTTCCTTTGCATTATTTCATTTTTTGTGTCACTCTCTGACCTTCATTTAATTTTTGTGCGAGGACCGCGAGGAGTCGGCGACGCTTCGAGGACTTAGCATTTAGATTGTGTGGAGAGAAAGAGAGGCATTGTATTCTTTTTCATTATTTTCATTTTGCATTATTTCCAGCGGTTCCCGGTTGGGATCTCGCGCGTGTAAATATAGTGGAAAACCGTGTCCCGTGTGCTGTGTGGTTGATTGGTAATTTAGCTTGCACTAGCGGCTCCTCGAGCCACTCTAGGACTTGTTTGTGCTCGTAATCAACAGGACCACACAACACACTTAAAAGACGCACCTAGACCGCAGGACTTAGTTCAAATTAAACTGTTCTTCACGCTAATAGAACTGCCTGTCTAGGAGCGGCTTTCATCGCCTGCATTTGCATGTAGGGTAGAGTTTTCAATTCTGTATAGCATCCTGCATCAAGAAGCGAAGGACCACTGTAAGTATTCTCTACTTGGCATAAGCATCATAGATTTCAACTTGCATCGGCTTTTCTCGATTTCCCCCCTCTGATTTTCTCACTTAATTAAAAAGGAAATTGGGACTGTCCGATAGACGTGCTTTGTGGTGATTAATTACAGTGATAACCTAATTTTAAAACAGGGACTGCTAACATTATTGACCATAAAAAGGGAATAAAAGCTGAAAATTGTTTGCGGGAGACTAATCCCCGACCTTGTTTTCAGGCTGAGTAAGGGTACCTGAGTGTGTGTGAACACCCTAAGGTAGAGCCCAAATCCCCGTCTTCCATATCACGTTCTAACTGATCCTAGCAAATATCACTAGCTGAATATTTTCAGATTCTTTGACTAGTACCAAGTAGCCTCCGCCTGTCTCAGGTAGATAGGGGTGAAATTGCGGTACTTCGCGACAAGTTGCTAGTAACCCTCCGGGGCGAAGTTCCAGCCTTGTCAGCCTCCGCCTGCTTGCAGGTAGATAGGGGCATGGTCACTGAGTCCATCAGCTTGGGATAGGAGCGAAGAAAGGAAGGAGCGGCGGTATCTTAGACGACAGGATAGACAGGGAAGACGCATCCGGATCTGAGCCGACTTCCCTCTAGGCCGCGTAATCCTTGCTAGATTTGCTTGAAAATCACACTTAAAAACTACAAGATAAATTGGACTCAACTTTGAGTCCTTCATTGTGTTGAGTGTGAATCCAGGGTCTTGGATTGATTTTGTGCTTGCTTCAGGTAGGAGAAAAATCCTATCTTCTTCTTGCTTCACCAAGATGAGTGACTGGGGAGATCTCGACGCACCGTTCACTGATCTCTCTATGAGTCCCCCACGTAACTCGTCTTTTCCGGTCCGAGCGCACCTTGGACCACCCAGGACTCATGACCCTCTTGAGTCCTGGTTCCCTCCTGCTCAGGGTGGTTACTCTCAAACCAACCCTTCTATCTTCTCTGAGATTACCAAGGAAGATCATTGCCTCGGTAGTCCCTTACTTGATTCAACCTCTAACACCGACCTTATTTTCCAATCCCCAGAAGTAGAGGAAGAAATGCCGCCAAAGATGCCGCCTGATGAGGACCAGATGAGACAAATTCTAAGACGCCTTGCTGAAGCTGAACAGAAAAATGCTGATCTCACTGCAAGAATGGGGCGAATAATAGTAGCTGAAGGGATCGACCGACCAATGGTCGATACCTATAACCCGGCGGAGAACGAAATCCAGAATTGGCTAGCACCTGCAGTTCCCGACCAGGCATTCGAGCTGAAGCCCCACTTCCTTAGCCTGCTGCCGAAGTTCAACGGAAACCTGAGTGAAGAGCCGTACACTTTCCTCCGTGACTTCGAACTAGTCTGCAATAATCTGAGCCATCCCAATGTTGGCCAAGATTATATCCGACTGAAAGCCACCCCATTTGCCTTAGGAGATAAGGCTGCACATTGGCTGAAGAACCTAGGGGTGGTCTGTACTACCTGGATGCAGTTCAAGGACCTCTTCTTAAAGAAGTTCTACCCACTCAGTAGAACCAATCAAATGCGAACAAAGATTGCCAGCTTCGCCCAAGGACCCTGCGAACCGTTCCACGAGGCGTGGGACAGGTTCAATGACTTAGTACAGAAATGCCCATGCCACGGCATTTCTAAGGCGATCTTAGTCCAGACCTTGTTCTGCGGACTAACCCCAGAGATGCAGGGGTTAGTCAGCGCCGCCTGCGGAGGAAGCTATCTAAACAAGAACGAGCACGCCGTATGGAAAATCCTAGAACAGATGGCAGAAACCGGCAGGTCACAGGCCACAAGGGCCTATCAGTCGTCTCCCTCGATTCTATCCAATGAGACGACTAGAAGGACTGTTGCAGATCTGACAGAGGACCTCATCCCCAGCATGGGGATGATTGCAGACAAGCTTACTATGGTCGAGCAGATCCACAAGAGAGTCGCGGAGATGGAGTCTCTTTCGAGCCTTCCCAAGAAGGTGGAGGAACTCTCTGAAAAGGTAGCCAAGATTAAACTACCCACCCCTTCTGCACCACCTGTACCTGTACATCGAGTCCATCTTGTACAGGAACAGGCACCGGGGTCTCAGAGCAGCTGGGATCAGACTTACACCCAGCAGAACCATCATGCACCCCCACCAGTACAGACAGAGTACGAGGAGCCTCCGCCCGTTTACGAGATCAACGGGCTCTGGTATAGCCGCGACCCACTAGTCCGGCAAATCGAGATGGGGAAGGACCAGGCACACCGCCCATCCCCAGTCTACCAGGAGACCAGGCCCGTCACAATCCCGCGATATCAGTCCAGGCCAGAACAAGGGTACCAGCCGCAGCAGCGCACCTATCAGCAGGGGCCAGCACCGCCCCATCAGCAGCAGTATCGGCATGGCCAGCAGGGCCAGTTCAGGACCGCATCCACTCAGCAGCAGGCCCAGCCCACCGAATTGGAGTCCCTCACCTTGGCGATCCAGACCCTGTCTGATAGGGTCCAGCAGATGCAGAACGACTACCTGGACATGAGAACCGACATCAATCGGGTCTCTCGTGCTCAGGACCAACAAATGGCGCCAAGGACTCCAATTCCCGCACAGGTTCAGGCCAACCCAAATAGCATACATCAAGGCCAGAACCGACCCCGAGATCAGGTATACTATTCAGATAATTATTTATCTGAACATGAGATCCTCTCGTATGATAATGTTAACCATATGTCCCTCAGGAGCGGAAGGACCGTGACCATACCTGATCGGGCACGGGCACCACAGGAAGGAACCTCCGAAATTCGACCTGAGGAGAATTCGGAGGAGGAAGAGGAGGAACACCACCACCGCCAGCGGAAGAAGAGGACATCTGAGTCCTCGAAGCACCAGCCCCGTAGTCATCCCGAGTCCGACGACACCGATGAGCCCGCACCTCCATCTGAGGAGGACCAGCCAGAAGAAGCGGAAGAAACATCACCGGTTTCGCCCAAGCATTTCCCTTTTCGTCAGAGTCAGAGTCAGAGTCTGTATAAAAGTCCGAGTCAGAGTCTTGTTAAGAACTCAGTTTCAGCAGCTAATGAAGATATTTCAGTTCCAGAACCTGAGTTAATAATCCCTTTCCCCCAAGCTCTCAAGGGTGGGAAGAAGAAAAACAAAAAAATTCAAAAAGATGACCCTGAGATGGCTGAGTTTTGTAACAAACATATCAAGGTCACAATCCCCTTTGACAAGTTCGTGGAAATGACCCCTGCATTCCAAAAATACCTTAAGGTGAGATGCACACCTACTAGGGTTAGCAGGAAAACCAAAAGCCGTGTTGAGAAACACATCCTGTCAGTAGCCACAACTTGTGCAATAAAGAACTCGTTTCCTCGGAAACGAAGAGACATGGGTGCACACTATGTAGTGAGTCATGTTGATGACATCGCGTTTGCACGCACTCTCCTGGACAATGGTTCCTCGATCAACTTGATGCCCACAGCTCTTCATGAGCGGCTCAATCTCGGACCTCTTAGGAAATCTAGAGCTATTCTTCAGTTTGCAGACAAATCCACTAAGAAGTCCCAAGGAGAATTAAGGAACATTGTGATCAAAGTCGAGGGGCAAGAATACATGGTGGACTTCACTGTCCTTGATATGGAAACCCCTCGTAATTGGAGAGAATCCCAGATTATCTTGGGTAGGCCCTTCCTCAGAACAGCAGGGGCCTTATTCGATTATAAGAATGGGAAAATTCAGTTCCAAACTCCAGGCGGAGATGAGGAACTAGAGATGAAGCAGACCAGATGGCAGAGACCAGACTCCGAATCCAGCACCGAGTACTCTTCTATCGAAACAGACAGTACACATGTAGACTTAGTTGGGCCATGGAGACAGAACCCAGCCAGCACCGATATGTCCATCTCCTTTGAAGATGATCCAGTGCATGAGTCAGTCTGCGAGATCCTCAGGAACGAGTACAGCCCTGAGCCTGCATCACCCTACATCTTCGATGACACAGAGGCCCAAGTAGGCCTGTCAGTCCTTACATCCTTAGGACAATCGGAAGATGAGGATGACGAGTCGGACGAGGCGTTTGCCGATTGCATGGAGACCTTTGACGATCCGACTCCAGAGCCGAGCTTGGTGGCAGCCGCTGCAGAACAGGATCCAGCCACTGCCAACACCGAACCAGATCAGATTGAGCCAGACTTCTTAGACGAGTATACCATCCCCGAGCTCAAACCTTTACCCACAACTCTGAAATATGCCTTCCTTGCGGGCCAAGACAAGAAATTTCCGGTCATTATCAGTTCGCAATTGACCGAGGAGCAGGAATCTCGCTTGCTAGAGATCCTGGAGAAGAACCGCAAGGCAATAGGCTGGAGCATTTCCGATCTCCACGGGATAAATCCCGCTCTGTGTTCGCACCATATATATTTGGAGAATGAAGCCAAACCCTCTCGTGAATTCCAACGTCGGTTGAATCCAAATCTACGAGAGGTTGTGAAGAAAGAGATAGAAAAATGGTGCGACGCGGGTTTCATTTACCCAATCTCCGATTCTAAGTGGGTGGCCCCAATCCATGTTGTCCCGAAAAAGTCGGGAATTCAGACGACCACCAATGAGGACGGAGAGGAGATCGTGACGAGAGTACCCACGTCGTGGCGCGTCTGTGTGGATTACAGACGCCTGAATGCCGCGACGAAGAAGGATCATTTCCCTTTACCATTCATTGATCAGATCTTAGAAAGATTAGCGGGAAAAGAATTCTTCTGCTTCCTTGATGGGTTCTCGGGCTACAATCAAGTAGCCATAGCTCCGGAGGACCAGGAAAAAACCACGTTCACATGCCCCTTTGGTACCTATGCTTTCAGGCGCATGCCTTTTGGGCTATGCAATGCTCCAGGTACTTTCCAAAGGTGCATGATTGCTGTATTCGCCGAAATGGTCGGCGAATTCCTGGAAGTCTTCATGGATGACTTCTCGGTCCACGGCGACTCTTTTGATTCCTGCCTTAGGAATCTGGACCGAGTCCTCAAAAGATGTTGTGAGGTCAATCTGGTGCTCTCCTGGGAGAAAAGTCACTTTATGGTGACGGAGGGCATAGTGTTGGGGCATGTCATCTCCAAGAGAGGAATGGAGGTTGACCCTGCCAAGGTGGACGTGATCAGACGACTCCAGCCACCAACCAACGTACGGCAGTTGCGGTCGTTCCTCGGGCATGTCGGATTTTATCGGAGATTTATTAAGGATTTTTCTAAGATTGCCCGACCGCTAACTGAGCTTTTAGGCAAAGACGCAGAGTTTATTGTCGATCACAAGTGTCTTGAGGCCTTTAAGCGATTACAAGGAATGATCATGGACGCACCCATCTTACAAGCCCCAGATTGGTCTCTCCCTTTTGAGATCATGACGGACGCCTCAGATTATGCTGTTGGGGCTGTATTGGGACAAAGAAGAGATGGCGTCCCGTTTGCAATACACTACGCAAGCAAAGTGCTTGATTCTGCTCAGCGTAACTATACAGTTACCGAAAAGGAAATGCTTGCGGTAGTGTTTGCCTTGGACAAATTCAGATCTCATTTAATCGGATCCAAGGTAACTGTGTTCACAGACCACACGGCACTACGATATTTAATGGAGAAGAAGGACGCGAAGGCGCGTCTTCTTCGTTGGATTTTACTTCTCCAGGAGTTTGATTTGGACATCCGTGATAAACCTGGAAAGAAAAACGTAGTAGTCGATCATCTCTCTCGTCTCGAAGATCTTAATACTTCCGAGGTTTCCCCGATTCGAGACTCCTTCCCTGACGAGTCGATTTTTGTTATCGACTCACTCCCATGGTATGCCAATATCGTGAACTATCTTGTCTCCAAGAAAGTTCCCGAGGATTGGCCCAAGAGCCAAATTGACCGATTAAAGTCGGACGCTAGACACTACCATTGGGAGGATCCGATCCTTTTCTTTGAAGGACCGGATTGTGTCTGGAGACGTTGTATTCCTCAGGAGGAATACCAGAGTGTCCTTTCTTTATGCCATAGCTTAGAGGCAGGAGGACACCACTCCGGGAAGAGGACCGCATGGAAGGTACTTCAATGTGGCTTTTACTGGCCGACTCTGTTTCGCGATGCCACCGCCTTCGCGAAGTCGTGCCCAGTTTGCCAGAGGATGGGAGGAACCGTTGGTTCCAAGGATGAGATGCCAATGCAGCCAGTCATCATTTGTGATGTCTTTGACGCCTGGGGCATCGATTTCATGGGCCCATTCCCTGTCAGCCACGGGTTTGAATACATCCTTCTTGCGGTTGACTATCTGTCCAGATGGGTGGAGGCTATCCCGACCCGAGCCGCAGACAGCAGGACTGTCTGTAAATTTATCAGAGAGCACATAATCTCTAGGTTCGGGATCCCCAAAATGATGATATCAGATGGGGGTAGCCACTTTGTGAATCGGGAGGTGAAGAAACTCCTGAAGGATTACGGCATCGAACACCGTGTCGCTAGTCCTTACCACCCACAAACCAATGGTATGGCTGAGGTGTCGAATAGGGAGGTGAAAACCATATTGCAAAAGCTCGTCCGCCCAGACAGGAAGGACTGGTCTCAGATCTTGGATCAAGTCCTCTGGGCGTATAGGACAGCTTACAAGACTCCGTTAGGCACCTCCCCATTCCGAATGGTATTCGGAAAGCCGTGCCATTTGCCCGTAGAGTTAGTGCACAAATCAGAATGGGCAATAAAGAAGGTCAACTGGAACACACACCTAGGACAGAAACAAAGAGACATGGATCTGAATGAGCTTGTGGAAGTCAGAAACCGAGCATACGACAACAGTGTGGTGTACAAGGACAAGGTAAAGCGTTGGCACGATAGATATATCAGACGAAAGACCTTTGTTCCTGGACAGAAGGTATGGTTGTTCAATGCCAGGCTGAAGACTTTCCAAGGCAAACTAAAGTCTAAGTGGACGGGACCATTCGTTGTCCGAACGGTGCATGATAGTGGATGTGTCGAGATCTCAGATCTCGCAGATGATGCACCGACATTCCTAGTAAATGGGCAGCTGTTGAAGCACTTCGTCGAATCCAATGAACAGTTAGTCCATGTGGAGGAGATTGTATTCATGCGCGAGACAGATACAGCAGATACATCTCAAGCCATGCATGAGGCCTTGCAGCAATGAACTCCAGCCATCAGCAGCATCTTCAAAAGATTCAAACCGACTCAGCTGTATATATATCATTCTTCCTGTATATCCTATCCTTACCTTCATGATTCTAGTAACCCGTCCCCACATCATCGAATCATTATCGCGGACTGTACTTAGGATGACCAGATCCTAAGTATAGGGGGAAGGGGTCACCCGAGTCGATTCACTGTACATTCTCCAGATCACATTGGTCCTTATACTCATTTCCTACCGATACTTAGGCTGACCTAAGCCTAAGTATAGGGGGGACCGATGCCCGCACTGATACTCCTCCATTTCTCCTCTTAACCTCGTCCGCCCCATTTCTGATCTTCTTCTACACTTAGACTGCCAGAGCCTAAGTTTAGGGGGGCGAGACGACTTCTATACTTACTATTTCTTTTTGGCTCTCCCACGCTTAGCACGAGCTATGTCTTTTCCTCGCTCTTTGTGCTCTGAGGACATAGCACACGCTAAGTATAGGGGGGCGCGTATATATTACATATATACTTTACCCATAGCTCGTACTTTCACGTATTGTTGTTTATATTTTACAATAATTGAGGGTGGGTAACAATCAAAAAAAAAATTTATACTTGTATAATATGTATAATACTTGTATAAGAAGTTGTAAAATTCTTGTAAAACATACTTTTGTAAATAATTGTTGTATACCAGAAAAATAAAACAAAAATAAAGGCTTCTTATTTACTCTTGCATATCACCCCTGCATAAAAAAAAAAATAATAAAAAGAGTCCTGCATTTTCATAGCATGACATCTCATCTCATCTGCATATTTCTGCATATGCAAAGTGAAAAGCTAGTGGGTTCTGAACCAAGTTATGAGTAGATATTGAGGATGGACTTGATTTAACCTTAATCCACCTAATTTCAGAGGAACCTTATAGGAACTGGAGTTAAGATTTCTCAGGTCAAGAGACTTAATTCTTTGAGTCCGCAAGTCTATGTTCGCATGTCATCTTGACTAGTCTAAGTAGAATATCTCGTGCATACGCAGGATTCTTTTAGATAATGACCTAACTTGGACAAACACTATGCACGTAGCTCTTCATTGATGAGGTGGTAAGGAGGTAGTTTCCTTTGACTTGGGGTAGCATATGAGGGTAGTACTTCTAGGCGGAACCTCTCTTCTTCTTATAGTGAAGGAAGTGCGTCTCAACTTGGTCTAGTGGTGATGAAGGCTAAGGACGGGATGCTGTGGGTTGCAATAATGCTTCAAAAGAGGGATAGTCTACTGGCTCAAGAGGAAAAACTCCTGATGTATATGCTGCACCTTGAATATAGTTTCAAAAAAAAAAAAAAAAAAAATGCAAGAAAGAACTCCAAAAAAATCAGACAGGTCCAAGAAAAAGAATAATACCTGTCGGAGTATGTATACTAGCAAGGAAAATGCAGCTGGATGACTTGGCTACACTGGTCAGGCATCCCGGGATAGCTGGCTACACTGGCCACCGTCCATTCTTTTCTCTACCCCCTCCTCTTGGGTTGGTCGCACTTGAACTTAGAAGGGAATACCCCGCTCCTCGAGGAAAGAGTTACTGGACCAGGTTATTGAGTTACCTTGTTAGAAGAGGCTGGTTCCGAACCATTTCTGATGTGGAGAGCTACATCTCACTTACACAGTACAAGTAAGAATCATAGTCATCAGAAATTTGCGGTTGAGGAATTATTCTGACCCGACTGTTAAGGCGTCTTGAATAGAAGACTTGTGGAACTTGAAGTCTGTTAGGTCTTAAGTTCAGGTCCAAATAAGGTTCCGACACATGATTAATCCTAAGGTCGAGTTAGGCTCCATTTTCAACTTTTGTTCATGACCTTGGTATGGAACCCAAAATCATTTCACTCTTGCATTTCATTTAGTTGCTCGGGGACGAGCAAGGTTTAAGTATAGGGGGTTGATGAATCTGTGATTCATCACATCAAAAGTCAAAAATAGAGCCTTGTTCCCGAGAAAATAGAGGCATATTTCCTTTTATCTTGCATAGATAACATTCATGCATACATCCATAATTCATGCATTATAGCAGCTCATCTGCATTTAAATAAGAAGCCACAAATCACTTGTAAAATACCACTTCATTAAATAACTCCTTCTCTATAATATATGTGTATACTCCTTAATAATATAGGGAAGATTGCCAGAAACCACCCTTGTAAAATAGCCCAATTGTCCTGAGAGTCCTTGTACATTAAAACACACATAAAGCCCGCATACAAACCCCTACTTAGGTCTACTCACTCTTAGATTATTACATATCAAAAGACCTTCAAAATGAGACTAATTTCATTGAAATTGGAGCTTGTATGAAGAACTTGGGTTTTTGGGCCATGTTGTACACTACATATGTATATTTATGTATCTTTGTATTTATGTACCATATTTGACCTCATCTCCGTCTTTGATCAACATGAAACTTGTAGATCTCATCAAGATCTACAACTTTCATGTTTTGAGTTTTTCCAAATTCGGCCTTCTCTTCTCTCTACACGTGTTTTCCCTTCCAGCCACTCACAGCAGGCCACGTGGCGCCCTCTGATTGCGCCACGCGGCCCGCTGCCCTTCGCCTCGTCCGCCCGCGCCCTCCGCCGTTGGATCTCGTCTCAGATCCAACGGCCCAGGCCTTTCCACACGCTTCCCTTCTCCTTGCCGTCCGATCCTCACCTCGCTTCATCTGATCCCTCCATTAGCGCCGCGCTCTCAGCCCTCCACGTGGCGGCATCTACGCCACTCGATCGCGCCCCCGATCCTCTCAGCCGCCCATCTTCCAGCGAGTCTCGACCCTCCGATCTAAACCCTAATCTCATCCACACCGCTCGCACACGCTTCGCTCACATCACGCCACGTGGTGGCTCCACGACCCTCAGATCGCCTCCCCTCGATCTAATCACACCCGCTCACCACGATCCAATCTCCACCGTTGGATCACACGATCCAACGGAGGAGACTTCGTCTCCTACCTCGGGCACCCCCTCTCTCCCACGATCTCCGCCTTGCGGGAGGGGCTGCCCCTTCCTATTCTTGGCCGCACTCCAGCCACCTTCTCCAGCCGCTGACCTCGCCACGACGCTCACCACTCGTCCCTCTCCCTCGCCAGCACCCTCAATCGCCACCACCTCCACCATATTCGCCCCACGACAGCCTCCAACTTCGCCACTTACCCACTCCAGCCGTCACCTCCATCTTATAAATACGCCACCTCCGGCCACCTTCATCCGCATCCGCCACTCCAGAGAGGAACCTAGAGCTCGGAGCTCTCGATTGGTGACAGGAATTGAGGGATTCCTTGAGCGAAGACGGCCCTTCTTCTCCGGCGAGATCCACGGTGCACCGCCGTGTCGCAGCCGCCCTCCGAGTAGCTGCACGAGCTCGAGGCTTTACCGACCTCTGGAGCGACGACCTGGAGCTCAAGACTGAGCCCCAAACCCCAGGTAACCTCCTCCATTTCTTCTCCGATCATCTCCTTCGTTCTCCTTGATCTTCTCCGCATTTATTCGCCGTCCACGGACATCTCCTCGCCTCCTCGACACTCCGACGAGCTCCGCGACGGAGCTCTCATCCTCGCTGACCCCTCCGCATCGCCGTTCACTCCACAACAACCACCATCGACCTGCAAGCTCCGCCACCTGGCCGGAGCTCTGTCACCCGACCACCCCCTTCTCCGCAGGCCTCACAGTTCACTTCACCTTCTCCACAATCACACGCACAAGCTTCGGCTATTCTTCTAACCTCTGCAGGTACCCGAACCATCATTGGCCGGAGCCTCGTCGGAGCTCTCCTCGAGCTTCATCGATCAGGAGCTTCAGCCCTCCTCCAGCCATCCAGAGACCACCGGAGGCTTCGCCGTCCTCTTCCGAGTCTTCCGAGCTAGGTGGGAGCTGACGAAGCTCACCACCGGAGCCTGGCAGTCGAGGCGGAGCTCAGCAGCCCTCACCGGAGCGCAGCCATCTCCTCCGCAGGCGGCGGAGGCCCGTTGAAGGAGAAGGAGCAGCAGCCGTTCGATCCTCAGATCGAACGGCCCTCGTCCCGCCACGCGTACCATTACCGCCATCGTCCTCGACCGTCGATCTCACCGCGGATCAGACGCTTCATCCGCTGCCACGCGTCTTCACCGACCACCCTTGGATCAATCTTGATCCAAGGGCCTTCAGGCCGCCACGTCGCCCTATCCGAGCCTCGGCCTCCAAGCCTAGGCTCGGGTACTCCGAAGCAAACCCGAGCCTCCGAAGCCCTCCGAACCTAGGCCGCCCCACGTGAGGAGCACGTGCGGCCTGGGTTAATTGCACCAACACCCCTGGAAGTTTCAAGAATTGCAGAAAGGTCCCTGTGAAGCAGACATCACGTGAGGCGCACGTGATTCGTGGAGAAATTGCATAGAAGTCCTGCATAGTATAGGTAATTGCATTTTAGTCCCTGTCAGCACGTTTATTTATTGAAATTTTATTTTTCCAGTATTGCATTTATACCCTTGTGTTTGCACGTGTCCATAGCATGCATTTTTCATCATTTTGAAATTCCAAAAATTGCAAGTTGTTGAGAATTTTGTCCTCTATCTTTATGTACACGTGTCTGATTTTTGTTGGCTTCATTGAATTATCAATAAATTAATTGGTTCATTTGTGACATATTTTGCCCAGTGATGCCTTTTGATTTTTAATTAAATATCAGTGCCTTCAAAAATCATCAAAAATTCACAGTAGCTTAAGGACATTATTTTTGACACTCCATAAAAATTTCATGTCATTTGCACGCATAATGAGGCCTGAATAAATAGTTGAGTGATTTCCTTTAAATAATTTTAATTAATTCATTTCACAGTGGATTTTGGTTCTGTTAATTTTCCTAGGTCCCTAATCATTAGACCTTCCTAGGATAATTTTAGTTCTTGGAGAAATTGTGGTTTGATATTTATTAAAAATTAAACACTGAAAATCACTCTGTCTGTTTGTTTAATTCACAGTAAATTTATCTTGAGTCGAAAAATTCCAAAAAAAATTAGTGTAGCTTAATTTCATTCCATTTCATAATCTGACCAAGTTTCATAATTTTTGGACTTCTTTTGATATCTTAAATTGATTTAATCTCAACTTGGCTGGATTTTTGCATGTGTCTGCATTGAAAATTAAAAATACCAAAAAAAAAAAAAATTGTTCCCCGAATATCAAACACTTGTAAATTGTTGTAATCAACCTAAGGAGACAGTTGCCTCCCTGAGATCGACCTTGGACTCCACCAAGTAAAAAAATATCACTGCTTAAAATTGACCCAAAATCTGTCTTAAGTGGTATTTGATCAACCTCCCGTATCCGACTGCAACGAACACTTAAAATTGATTTGGAACATTAATTTGCCCGAATTAACTAAGGGTGCGGGAGGCGTATCAGGGAGGAACATGTCAAGTATCCGCTTGGGACCATGTTTTCTTAGGTCTATCCTGGATGTACAATGCTATTTCGGTAGTAATATTCCGGAAAATGCAATCGGATGTTTGGGATACTGTAAGTGAAAAAGGGCTCTTAGGCAGTGATCTCATTCTTTCTTTTTGGAAAGATGGCGCTCGGAGCCGAGTGGGACACAAAACCTGGGCGCATACCTCCCTCACTTTAGTAGGGTGCTGCTCTAGTTGCATGAGGACCCGTCATGACCGACAACCTAGCATCCGAGGAGGAAATAGCAAAAGAAGGGGGGGCTAAGAGGTTGAAGGAGGTGCAGACAGAAGCAGGGAATTCCCGGTGCCTCTACCTCATCTATCTGACTTTGGACACTGGAAAGCAGGAGGTGGAAAAGCTACTCTATTCTTTAGTCTAGTAGCTTTGATTCTCACTTGCTTCTCTTTCCCGATAGCTTCACTAACTATTTCTTATATTAGGACGAAAAGCCCTAAATGCGAATACAAGTCCCACCTTTCGCATTGAGAAATGAGACTGCGGCCTCATCCCTGGGCATCGTCTCCGGGCCTTAGGAAAGCCAAACTCCAAAAAGAAAGGAGGCTTGCAGTTGTTGAGCCGAAAGAACAGAGCAGCACAAGCAAAGCTCAACGCTCTTTAGGTCCCGTCTCTCTCTCTTTGTTCAGGTTGGTTCTCGATGAAAGGTAGCGCCTACTACGAGAAAAGGTCATCATTAGAATACGCCTGCTGCAGCTCTTCGTCTTCTTCTGCTTTATTAAATATTTATGAAATATTTGATGATAATTATTTCCTTAAATGACATTGCTTTAATCAATAATAGATTAGATATGATCTAGATCACAATAGGTTACATGAACTTTCCTACAAACAAAGTTGCTTGAATAGGATTGGGGATTTGTTTAGCAAAACTCCTTATAATGTTAATCAAAAATATTTTGATAACCGATTATCATCTCAAGTACACAATGATCAATTTGGTATTATCCTTTCCCGAGGTGGATATGGTGTCTAGTTGGGGATCGTTGGGGTAGCAGGTTGCACCGTGTGCGATCTGTCTCACTCCCGTCTGTACTGGCCATGACAACGGGTAGGGACGGGATAATACAGGAGAGATCACGGTGTATTTTTCTAATTATTAAAATTCGAAATAATACGTATTTGAGATAATACCATAATTCAAGTAACAATAAAGAATGTTTATTTGATATTAATTAGATCATTATTTTAATATGATTAGATTAATTGGAATCTAATTATCAAATTAAAACACTCTATTATGAGTAGAGTTGTTATTTCCCTTGAAAGAATTAATCGTAATTAATATGATTCATAATGATTAATTATAATTTGAACATGATATGGAGGATCACATAAGTGACGTCCATGGTCTCCCGTCAAGGCAAAGAGTTCCATCTCAAGGATTGTATGTAGGAGATGCTTGTCTGAAGTGACAGTTACTGCATACAAGTGCATATGGATCGGGCTCTTTGCTTCTCGAAAGAGTAAGGCCGTATGCATAGTGACCCCAATATAGGTTCCTCATATTATTGAGGTGATATTGGATTGTGCATAGCGAGTTCTAATCCTGTTGATGGTTGGTTCAATTAACGACGGGTCAACATCACCTTAGGGATGGTGGGTCCGGGTGTTAAAGACCGAATTAGTAATGCAAGTTGGACTTGCAAGGCAGAATGTGTTCCCGCTTCTTTTTATATGAGTTACAGATTCTCATATCATTGGGATGTAACAAAGATATGGAAGGAGATCCTAGATCTTGAAAGTAATCAAGGGAATGAACTTTAGTGTTGACAATGCAAAACAAATTTAATATAAAATTTTCTAAATCAAAGTAATATATATATATATTTATGCAAATTTCTTATTTCAGATAATCTTTCATTAAACCCACTCAATAGTATACTCAATAATAACCAGTAAAATATCATTGATTGGATCTATGATCAAGATATTGTATATGCAGTTGGACACATAATGTATGTGGTTGCAATATGTAAGTTTCCTCGTAATAATGAGGAAAAACAATTAAATAGACAATAGGACTCCAACCCTAGGGTTTGTATGTTGTTATAGTCTTGATCTCTAATTGAATGTACTTTGGAAGTGACATGTCGATGATGATCGTAGTTGTCAATTAATCCTTATAAAATCAAAGAAGATGTTATAACATACATATGTGCTCTCAACATTTAATCATGAATGACATGGTTCACTGCATTGTGCAGAATGGTGGCTCTATAAGAGATGATATACTCGAAATTTTCGAGTACCTACCTGAATATGTCTTTAAGAGTTTAGATGGATATAGATATGATGAGTGTCATCATTCTACTATTTGTACTCTAGTCATTCATGAAGCTTCACAATATTCATATTGTATGAATTGAATGAAGCATATATAAATGTTCAAATACTCTCACATTGAATTATTTTGAGTTCAACATAAGAGATCCTTAGTATTAAGTGATGGTTGCTTATAGATAAAGGAAGCGCAGTGGAAGCATGGGATTGACCATGTGAGAAGGAATGTCAAGGAGTTGATTGTACTTTTGTAACTTCCATATGACATCCAAATAGCTGGATGCATGCCAATACTGCAATACGTCTATGTACTGATAGGATGACTATCAAGTCTATCTAGAATCCTTAGAGAAGGACTCGGATAGTGCATCAGAATAATCTATATCTATGTTTGATCATTGAAATAGATTTGCTTATTTGATAAGATCAAAGTCTAATAATTGTATCTCAATCTTCTAATAACACTTGTAATTGGTTGCATATGTTTTGGAAGACTGGAAAATTTGATCTTAAGGTTTAATAATAATCTACATGGATATTGATGCAATTATTGCAACTATCTCTGTTGGATTGATAGACTTCTCAATTTCAGTAGGAGATTCCATAGTCTTAGAGAATGTCTCTATGACCTAGATATTAGAATATACTCATTGTTTGTTTCTAAATGTTGGAAATAAACATGAGTTATGGAATAGGCCTATCATAAAGAGTTATGATGGATATATTTCAGATAGTAATATGATATCTGGAGGACTCTACTAAATTAAAAAATTAATGAATGGTTCATTAACTTTTCTAATACTGAAAATTAAACCTTAAAAAGATCAATAAGAGGATGAAGATCATTTGACAATGATCTGGCATCAAGCTTTGGACATGTGTCTATTGATGAGATCAATAAACTAGTAAGAGATGAAGCTTTAGAATGTCTGAAATTTCAAATCTTACATACTTGTGAATATTGTATTCAAAGTAAAATGTCCAATACACCCTTCTTTGAGAATGGTGTTGGATGCCGAGGTATTCAAGATCTCATACATATTGATGTATGTGGATCATCTATATCATGATAAACATTGATGATATATGATATCATTAGATGATTATTTGTGATATGAGACTTCTTCCCTTCACCTTAGAAACCTTTGAAATGTTCAAAGATTTCACAATTTTGGTTTATAACCAAAGTTTGAAGGAAGATGAAATGAATTTGATCTAACCTAGGTAGCAACTACCTATTAGATGAATTCAAGGAATACGTTATAGAGATATGAATATCATTCCTATCTCACTCCTCCTAATAAACCTAAACTCAAAAGAGTTGTAGGGAGATACAATTGGATCATGTATGACATGATATGATCAATGATGAATCTTAACATAATTATCTCTTAATTTCCAAGGTATATGTATATTTAGTAGAGACTACTATATATATCCTTAATAAGGTTCCACGCTAGTAAGCTGGAATCTAGTACTAGAGAGTGCTACATCATTAGAAAAATAAAGGATGGTATTGGATGCCTACTTTATGACCTTGAGATTCTTAAAACATCTCATCTTTGAGAATATGATTCTTAGAGGATGACTCACTTGAGAATCAAGATGGAAATGAAGTGAAGGAACTCATTTAATCAATAATGAGGCTCCTAAAATTGGAAAAGGACAATTAAAGATGAAACACTAAAACCTATTCAAATTAGTTTGAGGATGGTTTTCATGTGTTAGAGAAATCTGACACTGATCGGACTTCATGTGATGAAGCTTCTGAGGATCATGACATGAAAAGATGGATGTTAGCAATAAAGTCTAAAGTAGACTTCATATACAAGTGTTGTATATGGACCCTCGAGGATCCACCTATATGGGTAAGACCCGTTAGGTGTAAATAGATCTTCAAGAGAAAGAGGGAACTTGAAGAGAAAGTAGCGACTTTTAAAGCACGGCTCGTATCCACAAGATACACACGAAGAAAGAAGACATCGCTTGTGATGTGACTTGCTTTCTAGTTACCATGCTTAAACTCATCAGATTATTGCTAACTATAGCTACACAACTTGACTTCGACATCTTCAAGATGGAAGTCAAGATTGCATTTCTCTATGAATACCTCTTCGAGGATGTTCATATGAAGTAGCCCCATGGCTTCATGAATGAGGAAAGCAACGTATGCAAGCTAAAGAACTCCATCTATGGACTCAAATAGGCTTCTTGTAGTTGGAACATAAGATTTAATGAAATTATAAATGTTATGATTTCAGATAAAATCTTGATAAATCATGTGAAGCATAGTGGGAGTTCCATTGTATCCATCATGCTAAATGTAGATAAAATCCTAATCATTTGAAATGATATAAGGATGAAAATGAGTGTTTTATGGTCTAGTTATTCCATACCTTGAGATATGATCTCAAGGATACCTCTTAGATCTTAGTTCTGAAGTTGTTCAGAAGCAAAGAGAAGAGGGTATTGAGACCGTCACATTAGTGGTACTCTTGGACATTTTCCATTTTCTGGAAAATTCCAAGAAAGGTTTCCTTCCCTTAAGATATGGTACTGGCCTATCTGAAGGGATAGCACCTCAAAGAGTTGAGGAAATGAATGCTAGAACTGCTTACCCTTGTGCATCAGTTACGAGAAGCCGAGTGCATGCTAGATGTGTGCAAAAGCCAGATGTCTACCATGCAATGGGAGTAGTAAGTTGTTGCTAATACAATTATGGAAATAAAACACTTGATTGCAGTAATAACAATATCTTCATATATGACAAGACTTTAGAGATAGTGATCTCTAAGTCTTATCTTCAAGAGCTTAAGACTTTATAGATGGAGATCTAAAAGGTCCTAGCTGCGGATACCTTAGGAGATAGAGATCTCCAGGAATAAGAGTATTCTGATAAGGATAATGGAAATATTGGTTATAATAATTGAGTTATAGTGTCAAGGACACTATAACTAACAATATTGAGTATTGGTTGCATAAGATGCGTCATTCGCACTGGATGCAAGCACTATTACTAGGAGATATGCAAATGTCGTAACAGAACTTGGCGTAGTCGCTCGAGAACAGAGTGACTGACAAGCTTACCTAGCTATTTTCCTAAGTAGCCTATGATTGTCACATGAGTTTGGGTTTAAATGATTAGCCCATTAATGGCTCTTTAGGCTAGTGGGAGATTGTTGGACATGCGAGCCCACGGCGAGCCATTCTGCAATAAATGTTATTGCAAATATCATTCCCTGATCTAAAATGAAGAATAACTAATTTGCATAATAGGTCCCTTAGTACAATTAAGGTTATGTACCATGAACATCTTAATAATCATACAGGTGTTGATTCAATTATTGAATCATAGAGGCTGGTGCTTGGGTGAATATCTAAAGAGTTAGATTGAGGACTCATCAAGCACCGTCAAATGATTATTAAGAGAGGATCTCCATCCAGAGAAGGAGATGGCAATCCTTTTCTCTATAGGTTGATATCTGACCAACTTCTTGATGCATGTCCTCTGCATAGGAATAGAGATTCGGAGGTGTCAGATTAGTTAGGTCAAAGAGTTGACTTAACGAGATCGAGATAACCAAAGTCCTGTGTCGTATGCTGTCACGATATAAGCACGCATCCTCTGACCGGAGACAGATGTATTACTATATGTCTGAGTATGTACATTTGGCAGACCAATAGGTTGATGACCTAATCAAGGTCTATACACCGGTGCGCTGGTGTGCATAGAAGGGCATATGAGTAATACAATCTCTCAAAGGGATCATACAGGTTCATTACTGAACCAGAAGACATGAGCTCACTCGTGAGATATTGGGAAGAATAAAATTTCGTGCGTGGTCGTCTTATTTTAGAAGCTTGATTGAATTTGTATGGTTTGATATATGCTTTTGGAAAGTATATGATCAACACCTAGGCATGATATATGCTTTTGGAAAGTATATGATCGATACCGACTCTCAATGATCTGATGAGAACCTTAATGATAAAATCCTGAAGGAGACAGTTTAAAAAGAGATCTAAAACTTCTGATTTATTATGGGTCTTCCAGTATGCAGGATGTACAGGTATTGGAATACCTGAGGGTGATGTGATCATAAACGATTGTATAACCATGACGCTTCCATTCCTAGGGAGTGATGAAATGGGTCTGGATTTTAGTGACTCCTCTCAATAGAGATGTGATCTGATCTTGGTCCAAATATTGGACATTGATCTGAATGTGATTCAGATGCAATGAGAAGATTAGATTTGCGGTCTTGATTTAATCAAGCATCCATGAGAGGTCCGCAAGATCTGGATTTGATATGTGATCTCAATATCCAAGTCATATACGTGGAACAATACAATCGCCATGTCTTATCTTTAAATATCTGCGTAGAAAGCATATTATCCTTGAAAGAGTTCATGGATAATTTCATTGTTGATATATGTATTCGAGTATTGAAAAAAATAGATAATTAAATGCGACTTAATTATCATGAATAACATGAATTTGATTCATATTATAAGGAGAGTTATCTTAGATAATTAAATATGATCTAATTGTCAAAGATGCGAATAATGTGAATGTGATTCATATTATTTGGGCACATGAGAATAGAGATCCAAGATGATGAAATGTGATTTAATTATCATGGATATGAATAATGTGGACAACACTATCCATATTAATCACGTATATTATAATGTCATTTATAATATATAAGAGAGAGCTAATTGTAACTTGCATTTGTCAATAAAATATTGATGTGAATTGGATTCACATTTGTCAATTAATTGAAAATGTAATTTACATTTTATTTTTGGTTATGAATGCGATTCATAAATTTCCAATGGTAAGATTGAAATAGTCACAAAATAATTATAAATTATTTTTGTAGAATAATTTACAACAAGTGTTGTTGTAAATCTTGGAGATTTCTATGGAATAATGTAATCTCATGAGATCTCATGAGATTACATGAGATTGTCACCAACTCCCATATTATGGAAGGAGGAAATCTTCATTCCATAAACTCCATACTTGATTGATTTAATTTGGGGTTAATTTGTATTGATTTTTCAATATGTAATCTAAATTAAATTAATTATTGTTGTCTTTTTACAACAAAATCTTGGCCATTGAAAGAAACGCAATCAATCTCATCCATTGATTTTATGTAGTCCATGGATTGTGATCCATGGACTCCCAAAAATATTATAAATAGAAGGGCACCCCTTGCTCTTCAATGTTACAACACACACACAAGTTATGAACAACAACTCTCTCTCTCTCTCTCTCTCAATCTCTATATGCCATCTCTCTCCCTCCCTCTTATGGCCGTCTACAATGGAGCCCTAGAGAGAGTTGCCATCACCGCAGTGTCGCCATTATGTTGCCGGATTGTTTGCTCGTGGATCTCTGTCTCCTTCGGTGTGCCTCACTCGTAAAGAAGACAACGGATCTCGTGTGACAAGATCAAGAGATTCACCTCTTAGATCATCAACATGATTGCGAGAAGAACGCATCTCATCCACGCGCTCACAAGCTTAAGAACGCATCTCATCCACGCGCTCACAAGCTTCTCCTCCGTCGGATCAGACTTGAGACAAGAGGTCTCTTCATTTAGAGACTCGATCGCAACCACGCTTCAAAAGGTAAACCTAATACTTGTTTGTAGTGTAGATGAAACGATCTGAGAAGTGTTCTTGGATCATGTGGTTTCATCGCATGATTTTTTTTAAATTTCGCTGCCTTGAGCAACTAGTGCGAGTAGTCGCTCTAGATCGCATACGATGTGATCCTCGCGCTTCCATGATGCGCTTAAGGATCTAACCATATCCTTCAAGCACTCCTCTCCTCGACAACTTCAGGAAGAAGGTGAGTAGACCCTTTTAATTCATGTTTCGATCTGTTTATTCAAAGACTCGTGTTTTCTTTCGAATTTCTCTATATATTAGGGCAAACTCTGCTGATATTTTACTTGAAATATCACCCGATGTAAGGAGAAATTCTGTCAAAATTTTCCTTGAAATATCACCTGATGTAAGGGAAAACTCTGTCGAAATTTTCTTTGAATTATCACCCGATAAAAAGGGAGACTTTACTGAATTTTTAAAGAATTCATGTTCTTCACGTTCTTCATTCGTTCTTTGTGTTCTTCTTACGTTCTTTGTGTTCTTGACATGTGAATGGAATTTAATCATTTCATGAGCTAATAAACCTTAATTGAAAATGAATCAACATATATCAGTTTCTTTGACAAGTTAACACGATCATTTAACGAAATCCTGCCTCTCGTCATTAGGTTTTCAAGTCATACTTGATAAAATTAATATTTATTGTGTTCTTTATTTTGAGGAACATTCATATGCTTGTTTCGTGATAATTGTGCAATATTATACTGATATTAGCTGAGAATTTACATGGCATAAATGAGATCTAGTTTCAAGTTTCATATTATCTTTACGTTAAGGATGACTTGGAGTAGATATTGTAGGTCGGACATGCAACCTATAAGTTTTTCAGAAGAACATCAGCATTAGCAAGCCAAACCTATGTGGTACACAGTTGTCCGGATATGTTGAGCACGTGAAATAAATTATTTGCAATGCATGGTACTCGGTTGCCATTAGGCGGGTTCACTGACTGAAAGATGAGGTCGTGTCATGTGAAGGCAAGGGTGGTGATAGAGGTTGGGCCACGATAACATGTATTTTTAAAGCCGCTAATATATGTGATTAAAGGTTAGCATGTGGTTTTAAGCCACCGAGTCTTCGAAGACGGTGTGCATCCTTGTTTGTCAGAATGAGGGTTTGGAACCCTTGATAATAAAACAAAAAAGAAATTGTCATGGTAGTATTAGAGGATTTTTTGAGGTGACGTGCGACGGTATAAGCTCACCAGATCAACACAATCTCCAATCCCGGAGTGTCCACAATTTCGGGGTTTGTGGAGGGGAGAGGACCAATCCCTGAAGTGGATTAGAATGGATAGGAACTAAAATAAAAATGGAATAAAGGAATAACTATATAATTTTATTTATTGAACCTTTCTAATATCATGCTTGATCTATGTTTCTTTTCTTCATTATTGAGCATTGCCCTGTCTCTTTCCGATATTTTCTGGAAACCTAAAATGCGTCGGAGAATCATCAAAGGGACAATAGCCATCTGTGACGACCCCGGGATCCGGGTTACCAATTTACACAAGATTCACATACAAAATTTATGATTGATCGTATTAAGTTATGAAAATGAGGAAAAAAATTTCAGGATTGAATGACATTCACACTTCATTTAACCATCCATATCATAACATGTGTCACATCTCAGAACATTTGCATTTATATCCAATAATATTACATGTATCAAGAAGAAATATTGTCACTCTATACATGTATCCTAAAATATAATAGAAGAGAATTTAATCACAAGGGGGTTATAATTGTGTGTACAATGGCTATAATGTGTACCGTCAAAAGAAATCATATGAACCTCAGAAGCTTAGAGCCCTGAAAAGTATCTACTGTGTCGTATGCACCTTTCCCTCCATTCATGTTAGGAATAAAATGATGTCAACAAAAGTTGATTACAACCAAATTTAGTAAAATAAACAGATATTTAAGTGGTTACAAAAGAAAGCAAGTAGATAGAAAATGACATTGTAATTCATTAAGCTACTTGCATGGAAAGTTGGTTTTCTAGATACTCATGTATAAATCCATTTTTTTCACTCATTACAACTTAATCATCATTAATAAATTCATTCCTTGACTATATGATCATAATGGCAAAAGTGATCTAGATCTCAATGTACAATCTTTTCATTGTTATAAGATGTGATGATAGATCTTATTTACTGAAGATATTTGATGATGTTTCCATGATATGATCTTTATCCTCATCAAGACCTATTGGAATAACAGTAATCATACTCAAGCGATGAAGAAGCCTCCGAAGAGACTCTTCTATCTCGCTTTCCCAGTGGAAGTGCGGTCCAGGAGAAGGTTAGGCACACTCCAACCATGCCCCTGAGACGGATGGCAGAGACTCTCTGGTCAGAGTCACTCCAGTCCTGCCCAACTGGTGTAGGTTCAGGCTAAACAAGCTCGAAGAAAAACCAGGGATCCTCCAGCCCTAGGCACCCGAACATAACACAGGGTCAACAGAACTGGTCAAACTAAAACACCTAGATCCAGAGAAACGTAAAAACTGCGAGCTCACAAAAATCATAGAAGAGACTCGAATCCTAGACCCGTGCACTAGGCGATCACTGCTCAATACGAATGTCCTGTCTCCAACCCAGTTGAGGGTCACCACGTCCTCTCACAATCATGTGTAAGGGGTACCATGACTGGTATAAATAATTGTCATCACTAATTTACAATCATATAGATGTACTTTGATTACATATTTCTTTCGCAGTATCTTGTGTGGTTAACTTTACATATCTAGATATTTTTTCACAACTTATCAATAGTGATGCATAATGAGTAGATTATGCTAAAGGATCATTGGATCAAGATTTTAGTCATAATGATCACAGTGAATTATTAAATCATAGATTGATTCAAGTATTTTTGAGTTATTTTTCTTAAGAAGATGTGAACCTCCTAGATCTAGATACCCGTGTCTTTTTTTCCTACTATTCTTGGATGATTTTCCATATGGGTCATTTAATCATTTGCTTCTAAAGAGAAAGGTATCAATATCCTTATCATTGTATTTAGAATATCTTTTTCTTTAAAATTGAGATTTGGAGACTTAATAATTGGTCTGCATTTAGAGTCTAATTCATGCAACTTTGTCTTTTTAACTTGAGATCGGTGGCCTAATTATTAGTCTAAAATTAAGAACAAAACCATGCAAAATCCCAATCTTTTTATATTTCAAAACATGGATTCTATGGCCTAATTATTGGTCTAAAATCAGAAATTAAGTCTTGCAAAATCCAACAAATCGATCATTTTTAAGATATGAGATAAATGGCATCCTAATTAGTCTGATTTTAAGATCAATTTCATGCAAAGTCCTTAAATTTTCATCTTTTAAAATTGTGAAATCTGGAGTTGATAGTTTAGTCTGAAATTTCACACAAATGTATGCATAAAGTTTAATTTTTTTCACTCTTCAAATATGAAATCAGAAGCTTATAATTGATATGAATTTAGGCACAAATGACGGCTAAGACCTCAATTTTTTTTATCTTTCAAAACATGTATTCTCTAGCAAAATTAGTGGTCTGAATTTAGATCAGTTACATGCAAAATACCCTTAAATTGTTCATTCTCAAGGCATAAAAACAATAGCTTAACAGTGGTATGAAATTAGAGTCAATCTCATGCAAAATCCCAAGTTTTTCGTATTTAAAAGCTTGCATATGGAGCTAAAGAAATGGTCTGAAATTAGGATTTAATCCATGCAAAAACACCCCAATGTTTTTCATTTTTAAATATGAGATCAAGATACAATTTCCATCTTTAAAAACTTGAATATGGGAGCTCGATAATTGATCTAAAATTAGAACAATTACATGCAAAAACCTAATTTTTCATCCTTAAAATCATGTAATCCCTAAAAACATGTAATCTGGAGCCTAAATAGTTGTTTGAATTTATAACTAATTGCATACTAATGATAATTTACCTAAATTCTCAGCTTTAATTTGATTCAAAGTAGTAGCAACCAGAGGATAAATTCGCAACATTATCATCTATACTTGATTCGATAGTAGCAGAAGTTAATGTTGACTTCTCCAAATTATCAACTATAAATTAATTCAACAGTGGCAGAAATCGAATGCAAAATTTTCCCCAAATTTCCCATCTATAATTTGATTCATCATTGATATAGATTGGATGATAAATTCTCAAATTTCTCAACTAAATTTTTGATCCAACAATAGCAGAACTTAATTAAAATTTCTCCAACTTCTTTAATCAGAACTTTCTCACCACTGCCAACTAGATCAAGAACTAATTAAGTGGGTTTCAATTAGGTCTTAATTGCATAGATGGTAGCAAGAGAGGTGGGGATGGCTTGTGCCTTTGATGATCTTCAAAAATGGAGGAATTTATCTTACATGCAACAGCTCCAGGAGCTGCAAGGAGTTGCTGATGTGCAGCAGCAACAGCTAGATCGGCTGCTTTGCATCAGCTCTAGCTCCAATGGTCAGCAACAATAGCTCCGACCGTTGTTGTAGTAGCTCTAGTCCTCCAGTTGCTTGCAGTAGCTTCAGGCAATCATAGGGGCAACAACAGTTGTTCTCCCAACTGCTTGGACAACAACTCCAGCAGGAGCAAGAAGAGGGGAGCAACAGTAGCTCCTACTGTAAATTTGCAACAAAAGGGGAGGGGGCTGGGGCTCCTCTTTAGGGAAAAAGACTATGAATTTGGGGGAAATAAGATAAGAAAGCAAGGAGTTGGGTGGTATTAATAAGGAGAGGGGGAAGCCTTGATTGCCAAATGGAGGGGAATAAGGGCCATGTGTGGGGTTGCAATTTAACACTTGTAATATCTTTTTTTATATGAAATATCAAAGCTATCCCCATTTGCACCTTGAATGTCTGATTTAGATGCACAATAGCTCATTTTGACCATCTTGGAGTGACGATCAAAATGAATATAATATTCATATACTTCTAATCTAATATGGATTCAGAAATTATCAAAATACGGTTTTTGATTTGTGGTTATATTTTGCAATTTAAATGGTCAAACGACCTCCGACTAAAAAACATTGATTCTGTTGCTTCGATTTAACGATATGGATTTTACGATGGTCTCAATTTATTTTTACGATTTCTATTACGTCAATACTTTTCCGATGACATGAATTTTGATGCAATCGATTTTTAGTTGATTGATTACAAACAAAATTTGATTTACGATCTATGAATCGATTCAGATCATATAATATCAATCGATAATTTTATACGATCATATAGACCCTAATCGGATCGAATTCGATTTCAAATCTGAGTGTTACACCATCCAACCAGCTACAATAGCTTTGCTCTATAATGTAGTTAGTAATATTTTTGTGCATTTCCTTTCCAACCAATATACTTGTAGAAGGTTATAGTGGGATGATATACATGTAGAATTTATTTTGTGAATGGAAAAGTGTTGATATACCTCCTTCTTGGAAATTTTAATTGCATACTGTTTCTGAATGTCAGTTGTGATTGTTGAATATATTATTGCTGAGTAATCAAATCCAGATATGGGAGGATCCAATGATCTGGAATTGGGAGCGTGACAATGAAGCCTTAGAGAAATTTCTTATATTTAAGAATGAGGTTAAGACACAAACATGAAAAGTGCTTAAACGCCTTAGGTCAGATAGAGAGGGTGAATATACCTCTAACTTATTTGATAAACAATGCAAGATGTTTGGCATAGTTCATGAAGTTACTGATCTATATTCACCGCAATCAAATGGAATATCAGAACGAAAAAATAAGACCTTAACTGGCTGATTAACCGACTACTCAGAGGGGCCTAATGTTCGGTCTTGGAGGGCCTGCGGTGTCTGACAAGTTGAGTCCGGTAATCATTGTATCGACTAGGGATGATTATCGGGGCAGGCGGGCCGGACGGGACCTTAGCCCCAACCCGAGCCCGTCAGCATTATCGGGCTTCGGGCTGGGCTTCGGCCCGCTAATTTTTGGATGGGCCAGCCCGAAACCAAACCCGGGCCGATGTTAAATGGGTCGGGTTTGGGTCAGGCCAGCCCAGTAAATTTTTTGGCTTCGGTTCAGGGTGTGGCGGTGGGGCACTGGGGTTGCAGCCGGCGGTGGGGCGTTGGGGCGCAGCTGCGCAAGGGACGTTGGGAATGGGCGGCGCCGCGGTGGGAAGGGGGCAGGGCTGCGAGCCTGGAAGGGACTCGGGGGCGGGGCGGCGTCGGGCCCTCGGCGAAAAGAGGGCAGGGGTCGCCGGGTCAGGGTGTGGGCCGATGGGGCCATGCGACGCGAAGAAGGGAGGCATCGAAGGGGACACGAGAGGGGGTGGAAGGGTCTGGAGGCTCGGAGGGGGGTCGAGAAGGATGGGCCGCTGGAGGGAGTGGGGATCTGGGGGCCCTGGGGGGAGCGACGGATGGGTCTGGGAAGTGTGGGAATAGGGTTTGCGTATTGTGACTTGGGGTTGGGTTGGGGGCGTGGCCGGTGGCCCTGCATGGGGTGGGGGCCGGGGGGCCGGGGGTGTTCGGGTCGGACGAGATGGGGCTCGAGGGAGGGGAAGGCCGGGTCGGGGGGGCGGGGACCCAAAGGGAGGGGGTTTCGGGATCAGGTCGGGTTGGGCCCGTTAGGGGGTCGGGCTGGGCTAGCGGATCGGGCCTCGGGACGGGTTCTACGAAGCCTGAGCCCGACCCGTTATAAGAATGGGCGGATTTTTTAAGCCCGAGCCCGACCCGACATTAAACGGGCTCGGGTTCGGGTCGGGTTTATCGGGTCGGCTTGCGGGTCGGGTCAGGCTGGCCCGGCCCAATGCTCATCCCCAGTATCGACCAATCTCGTGACACTTAACCCATGAACAATCAATTGTCAACAACGAAGCCATAATATATGATAAATCAATGCAAAATGTAAAGGGTGAAATTTATTATACCCTGCAAATAAATGTGTATAGCAAGCAAGTGCATGGTTCGAACCACTGAGAACTACGGGGATATGTATTTATTTTCAATTAAAGAAAATTAAACAATAAATTGTGTATTTTTTTGGATTTTTTAATTTTTTTTGTGGGTTTTTAATTATATTTAATTTTTTATGGATTTTTAATATTTTACTTTTTTTGTGTTTTTTAAATTTTGTAGTTTTTATTTTCTTTTTATGTTTTTCTGATTTTTAATTTCCTTTTATTTTAAAGGTATAACAAGTATATATATATCCAAATATAATAATATGTATAATATAAGTACTATATAGAATATATATAATAAATATAAAAATGCAGAGAATGCAAATAAGTATTGTCCTTTTTATTTTGAAGGGTTTTAAAATATATTTAAGCTATTTATAAATATTATTATTAATAATAAGTATATAAGTATATGTAGTATAAATAGAATATATAGGGTTTTTATATTTATAGATTTAACTATCTCTCAAAGTTCTACTCGAGATAGGCTTTCTCACTCTTTACTTCAAGATCATATTTTGAGAGCTCTTTGTTTACATATTCGACTTGTAATTCTTGCATTCTCATTTTTCAGTCCGTAATTTATATTCGAGGATTTATATATTATTGTATTTATTTACTTCGGTGATGTACCGCAACACTTATGTCTGATCTGAGGTGTAAAAGAACTTGGTACGCGATCCAAGCTGTGAAAATTCTTTGGTGTACAATCCAAAGCAGATGTAAGTGGTTAGCTAATCCATGGAGAAATTACCCGAGACAGCGGAATGGTTGATTGACTCGGTCAATCAGAAATCCTAAGCCAAGAGATCACTTGGATCATGATTTCTACCAGTGGAGTTTTCATACAAAAATCTTTGTCTCGATTATAACAAGTTGGTTTTAATGAGGCTAAGTTTGATATGATTTGGTTCACACGGAATATGTTTGATAATATATGTATGTATGTATGTATGAAGAGATTACATTGAGGACAAGGAAGACCATGTCAATGCAAATCGAGAGTATCACAACAAATGATAGTATTAAGTTACCTCCAAATATCCGTTATTTTTGTACATACCCTTCAGGTATGATGTATCTTTGGTACGTGCACTGAAGTTTTATATCTATGTTTATAATCAAAGTAAGACAATATAAAAAAATAAGATTGGATTAAATTGCCTCCAATATCCTTCATTTATGTATATACACTTCGGGTGCGTTCGGTTCGAGTTGGAATAAAGCAGTATTCATGTTTGACTAGAATGATGTGAATAAGGTAGAATAAGGTGGAAAAAAGCTAGGTAAAGTGGAATGAGGATAGGAAATAGGGATAAAGGTAGAGAGAGATGTGCAGTGGGGGAGTAGTTGTGCGAAGAACAAGAAGGAAGAGGAGAGAAATAGTGTCCTTATTCTTGAGCGCCCTTATTCTTGGAACTCTTCCCCAAACGAACGCCCCTTTCATGTATGATGAATCTTATGTATATATGCTTCGAAGTTTTGTATCTTTGCTTTATTTATAATCAAAGTAAGAAAATATATAAATACGATAAGATTAAATTATCATGTATGATGTACGTTTTGTATGTATGCCTTGAATTTTTATATGGGTTCAATGGGGCTGCGCCACTCTATTTTCTGGTGAATTTTTTATTTTTTCAAAAATATTGTCATGTATTTTCATCACCATATCCCTCTAATACGTCATTCCAATTTTGTCAGAAACAGATACTCATATACCATTCATTTAGAACAAGTCGATTACAACAATTCTAAGACAGTTAAAACTACATGATCTAGATGAAGGGTATAGGAGTCTCTGTTGCTGACGAAATTGAAATGACATATTAGAGGGATGTAGTGATGAATATACATAATGGTAGTTTTGAAAAAAACCCAAAAAATCATCAGAAAATAGAGCGAGAACAACCTCCCCCCTCCCCATTTTTCCTCTTTATATCTATACTTATAATTATAAAGGCTTGTTCTAGATGAAGGACATAGTAAACTTTGTTTCGGGTGAAATTGAAATAATATATTAGAAGGATGTAGTGCCGAATAAAAGAAATTAAAAATCATCAAAAAAAATAGAACGGGTAGACCCATTCTATACTTTATATAAATTATCATGTATGATGTACGTTTTGTATGTATGCCTTGAATTTTTATATGGGTTCAATGGGGCTGCGCCACTCTATTTTCTGGTGAATTTTTTATTTTTTCAAAAATATTGTCATGTATTTTCATCACCATATCCCTCTAATACGTCATTCCAATTTTGTCAGAAACAGATACTCATATACCATTCATTTAGAACAAGTCGATTACAACAATTCTAAGACAGTTAAAACTACATGATCTAGATGAAGGGTATAGGAGTCTCTGTTGCTGACGAAATTGAAATGACATATTAGAGGGATGTAGTGATGAATATACATAATGGTAGTTTTGAAAAAAACCCAAAAAATCATCAGAAAATAGAGCGAGAACAACCTCCCCCCTCCCCATTTTTCCTCTTTATATCTATACTTATAATTATAAAGGCTTGTTCTAGATGAAGGACATAGTAAACTTTGTTTCGGGTGAAATTGAAATAATATATTAGAAGGATGTAGTGCCGAATAAAAGAAATTAAAAATCATCAAAAAAAATAGAACGGGTAGACCCATTCTATACTTTATATAAATTATCATGTATGATGTACGTTTTGTATGTATGCCTTGAATTTTTATATGGGTTCAATGGGGCTGTGCCACTCTATTTTCTGGTGAATTTTTTATTTTTTCAAAAATATTGTCATGTATTTTCATCACCATATCCCTCTAATACGTCATTCCAATTTTGTCAGAAACAGATACTCATATACCATTCATTTAGAACAAGTCGATTACAACAATTCTAAGACAGTTAAAACTACATGATCTAGATGAAGGGTATAGGAGTCTCTGTTGCTGACGAAATTGAAATGACATATTAGAGGGATGTCGTGATGAATATACATAATGGTAGTTTTGAAAAAACCCAAAAAATCATCAGAAAATAGAGCGAGAACAACCTCCCCCTCCCCATTTTTCCTCTTTATATCTATACTTATAATTATAAAGTCTTGTTCTAGATGAAGGACATAGTAAACTTTGTTTCAGGTGAAATTGAAATAATATATTAGAAGGATGTAGTGCCGAATAAAAGAAATTAAAAATCATCAAAAAAAAATAGAACGGGTAGACCCATTCTATACTCTATATAATTATAGGAAAATATTAGAACTTCCAACCGCCGTCTGTGGGAATCGAACCCACGACCACATGGTTAAAAGCCATGCGCTCTACCAGCTGAGCTAAGACGGCTTGACATACTTGTTTACTATGCTTTGTATGTTCCTGAAATATTCCTCTACTTTTATTCCGGGAGGAGGATAACATTCGTTTATATGGGATAAGGTTACTTTATCTTGAAAAAAATATGTCAAGATAATTGATTATATCATCATTTATGTCATTATCTACATTAGTTATCTCTCCTTTATCTCTCAAACAAACTAAACATGAATAAGAGTTAAATCTCATGTATCCCTTACTCGTCTAATTTCTTATCCATCATCTGAACGAATGGAGGGGAGTTAGATGCAATCTAGTAACACCAAGAGTATACATATGACCCCCAACAAGAGAGGACAACACCACGATACCAAAAAATAAAGTTAGCATCATGATATATACTTACAGAATCTCGCGAACTTCATAAGCAATATCATGATATTCAATCTCTAAGATTAGTTTATTGTGATTTGAGACTAATGGAATTGAGTTAATGTTATCTTTGTAATCTTAAAGTACATTAACTTATGATCACATTGAAGTAAGATTGGGTACCATGTTGTTGTTTTAAATTCATGTATGACATTTAAATTAGGTGTATAGTTCAGAACAGAGGGTCATGCCAAGCGATGTGAGAAACAAAACCTAAGGTCATTAAAAAGGGGATAGAAGGTAAAGGAGGGGAAAAAAAGAGAGGACAGATGGGTAAAACCAACTGCTAAATCATAATTTATTCATTCAATCCCCTTTTGCAAAAGCATGAACGTTCTTATATGGAACCGACCCCAATTAACAAGCATGACTTTCGGATCAATAGATGCATCCTTATATGAAGAGACATGTCCCCACTATTTTAATTAAAAATACAAAAAATGAAAAATGAAATGATTTAGGCTGCATTGAAAAGACCATGCATGTTACTAAGAAAGACTGGGCTAATTAGTTTTATTTTTGTTTTTATACTTGTTACTATTTTAATTAACACATTGGTGAGCATGTGTGCACAGAAAATGTGTGTTTACGTTGCGAGTTGACACTTTTTTTCCGAAAAAATCCATAAAACTCAAGCATTGATGTGATGATCACTTTGTAACAATAAGAACTACAATGTGCAATGGAGATTTGTAGGAAAAAATGTGAACTTTATAAACTAATAGATACATATATTTTGTAGGAAAATTATATAAAAAGGGATTCAACTATACTTCGATTTTTAATTACATGCCTTATTTTTCCAAAATGTATCGATGGATCCAACCTTTTTTGTGTCAAATACATGCTTATTTGAGTTTCAGACTCTTTTATGTCGACATTAAATTGGAAATTAAAAGTTTAGTACATGTCTGTTACATTTCAAAAATGAGACTTGTGATTGAGAATCAGATCATAGTTTGAGCAATTTTTTTGTAATTTATCCTATTTTGCATAAACTTGAGGACTAATTGTAATGGTGGATATTTCTAATTAGGTCTTAGTTTCTGTATGGATCAAACGTAGGTTATGTCATGGTCTCCTTGACATCGAGTAACATTGTCACGGAATGATCATAAGAAAATGGAAGAGAACTCAATAAGATCAACGCCCATCCTCCTCCTTGAAGAGAGACTCACCTTTCTCATTTTTTTCTTCAAATATGAACACACCCACAGGATCCTATTTAATTCATATATAAGTGTCTCCAACTTTATCTAATCATCCATCCTTTTACCATGAAGCTTCTTCTTTAACAAATAGCCTATTTGTTATAGATTTAGACTTGTATGATCACTTGAGCTTCTTTAGACCTCATCCAGACTGTCCAGATTGGTGATTTTGCGAAGAATGTTGTCCATAAAGAATAGTTATATTATATTGTTACTAAGATTTTTCATCTCCTTCCACTCTTCGGTCCTTCATTTTATTTGGCTTCTCTATTACTTGAAGAGCTTTCAATTGTTCCTTCTCATGTGAGTATAATCTTCTTCTATTATTAATGTACTGCTAAATCACTCTTTTCGTTGAAGGATTTCATAGATAAGGATGTACCATTTGATGCGAAATTCACCATCCTTTTTGCATGGTCTAGTTTGATCTTCTTATAACATGAATCATTCAATACCTTGGTTGGACTGGATCTCCATCAATCGTATCAAAAATATTGAAATTTGAACCACTTCGCAAGATTTGAAAATTGAGCAAAATTCTTGTGATTCCAATCATCCAACTCATGCGGAGTGTAAAAGAACCTGTATCTATACTCCTAGAGCTTCGTGATAGGAATATGAATGCCCTCGATCTCAATGGTTCATTGTGGTGATTTTTCATGGCCTCTAAAGAATATGCACCTATTGCATCGCAACCTCTCATCGACATCGAACCTCAATATGCCACCAGTTGTTAGGGATTTGATCGGATGCATGATCAACCATCGTCACAAAAGAAAGCAACAATGTAAGAGAATGAAAGAATGAAAGGAGTTGTGCATGTTCTACTTCATAATGAATTTTCTTCTCCAGAGATTGCGAGAGGTGGTAGACTCCTGTTATATTAGGTTGTCTTATTATTCATGTGCTTCTATGATGGTGTTATGATATTTCTTGCGAATCACGGAAGCGAACACGCACAAACACGATCAAACAAGCAAGAACGCAAACACACGGATTTACAAGATTCACCCGTAACTGGGCTACGTCCTTGGGCGGCGGCGATCGGTTTCACTATGTGGAGAAAAGAATGAATACAGAGGATACTTTAAAATCCTAACCCTAAGGAGTTTATATAGCACTCCCATAAAGACGGATCCCTAAAAATAGAAGGATCCAAATACCCGAATACAAATAGAACCGCTCCATAAAATTTTCGCCCGGGGCGCTGCCTCCACACCCCCGCAGGGGGGGCGCACCTGCTCCCCCCCTAGACCCCCCCACAGGCTCGCTGACCGGGCAGCGAGACCCCTGTCTTGTTGGGGTATGGTACGGCAGGGGGATGCATATGCAGTTCTTCAACCTGGGTCAGATGGTTAGGATTCAAGGCATATCAACAATCTCCACCTTGAATTGAATCCTCTGAGAAGCTTCGCTAAGCTTCGCCGTGCCGCCGCCAGCCCCTCCCTGGGGCTACTCCCAACTGTCGACATTGAGCAAGTCCAAACAATGTTTGAACTTACTCCCAGGAACCGCCTTCGTGAACACATCGGCTGGATTATCTGTTGTACCAACCTTCTTCACCTTGATCCTCTTCTCAGAACGAATGAAGTGATATCTGACATCTATATGCTTGGTTCTCTCATGATGAACATGATCCTTGGCTAAGCATATTGCACTAAGACTGTCACAATATACTATAGCCTGATTTTGTTGCAGACCGAGGTCTCCAAGTAAGCCCTTCAGCCAAATGCCTTCCTTTGCAGCCTCTGTCAGTGCCATGTATTCTGCCTCTGTAGTAGACAAAGTAACCGATGGTTGTAAGGTAGCCTTCCAACTGATGACCGAATTCCCTAAAGTGAAGACGTAACCTGTCATCGACCTCCTCCCATCAATATCTGCTGCATAGTCTGAATCTGAATATCCAGCAACCAAGCACTCTGAATCACTTCTATAAATGAGGCCAATGTCTGTTGTTCCTTTCAGATAGCAGAAAATCCGCTTGACTGCCTGCCAATGCTCCTTTCATGGGTTACCCATGAATCTACTAACAACGCTCACAGCATGAGCGATGTTAGGTCATGTGCATACCATGGCATACATAAGACTCCCAACTGCGCTGGCATAGGGAACACGTGACATGTATTCCTTATCAGCATTTGACTGTGATGCAAAAGAAACTGAGAGATGAATATTTGAAGCGGATGGAGTACTTAGAGGCTTGGCTGTAGACATCCCAAATCTCAGTAGAACTTTCTCAATGTAGTTCTTCTGAGATAAGAAAAGTTTCCCTTCTGCACGATCTCTAATGATCTCCATCCCTAAAATCTTCTTCGCTGCACCAAGATCCTTCATGTCAAATTCTGAACTAAGGAGCTTCTTCAGATCATCTATGGTACCCCTCTGTTTGGCAGCAATCAACATATCATCGACGTACATTAACAGATAGATGAAGGATCCATCCTCCAACTTGTTGTGGTAAACACAACAGTCGTATAGGCTCCTGTTGAACCCATGATCAGTCATGAAACTATCAAACTTCTTGTACCACTGCCTGGGAGACTGCTTAAGCCCATACAAAGACTTCTTCAATCTACATACATGATCTTCATTGCCCTGAGATATGAATCCCTCTGGTTGGCTCATAAGAATGTCTTCTTCGAGTTCACCATGTAAGAAGGCTGTCGTCACATCTAACTGTTCCAACTCCAAGTCTTGATGTGCTACAAGAGCTAGTAGCACCCTGATGGATGTATGTCTTACAATAGGAGAAAATATCTCGTTGTAATCCACACCTTCCTTCTGACTGTAACCCTTCGCAACTAGGCGTGCTTTGTATCTGATGCATTCACTGTCTGAAATTCCTGTCTTTTTCTTGAAGACCCATTTGCATCCAACGATCTTCCTCCCCTTTGGCAATTTGACAAGTTCCCATGTCTGATTCTTGTGAAGAGACTCCATCTCCTCACCTATAGCAGCAATCCACTGCTCAGATTCTGCCCCAGATATTGCCTCCCTGTAAGTAGAGGGTTCTGGTGACTCTGCCTCCTCCGCAACCTGTAGTGCAAATGCAACCATGTCTTCGAATCCGTATCTCTGCGGTGGATGTATCTCTCTACGGGGCCGATCAGTAGCAATACTAGGTTGCCTCTCTTCTGGTTGCTCTGCTTCAGACTGTTCAACAACAGCCTGATCAGGAGTGGTGTGACCAACTGCGTGATCACTACTTGGTGTCAGTTCGAACTCCACATGTTCGGGCACATCATCACCTGTCCCTGCATCAACAGACTCACTACTCGAGTGAAGCATGTAATTCTCATCAAAAGTAACATCCCTGCTAACAATAATTCTATGCTCAGAAGGGGACCAGATTCTATACCCTTTCACTCATGCACCATATCCTGTAAACACCCCCTTCTTTGCTCTTGGTTCTAACTTTCCTTCACTAACATGATAATAGGCAGCACAACCAAAGACTCGTAAAATAGAATAATCAGCATGATTACCAGACATTCCCTTATGGGTGTTTTGCAATCAATGGCAGACGCGGGACTCCGATTCACCAAGTAACAGGTTGTATTCACAGCTTCAGCCCAGAATGCTCTACCAAGTCCAGCATTAGAGAGCATGCACCTTGCTCTCTCCAGAAGCGTCCTGTTCATTCGTTCAGCAACTCCGTTTTGTTGTGGCGTATCTCTAACGGTAAGATGTCTCGCAACACCCTCCTCCTTGCAGAACTCATTGAACTCCGATGAACATAACTCCAGTCCGTTATCTGTGCGAAGACGCTTCACCTTCTTAGAAGTATGATTTTCCACCAAGATCTTCCACTGCCTGAAGGTCTGAAATGCTTCGCTCTTGTGCTTCATAATATACACCCACACCATCCTGGAATAATCATCAATAATAGATAGAAAATACCTGACGCCTCCCAAAGATGGAACCCGTAAAGGGCCCCAACAATCAGCATGGATGTAGTCAAGTGTCTCCTTCATCCTGTGGATAGCTTTACTGAATTGCTTTCTGTGTTGTTTCCCGAACACGTAATGCTCACAGAACTCCAGCTTAGATCCCTTGAGATCCCCGATGAGACCCTTCTGATTGAGGATATTCATCCCCATCTGACTCATGTGTCCTAGCCGCATATGCCACAATTCGGACTCTGATCTTACGGCTTGGGACACCACTGCAACAGAACCTGTAACTGTAGACCCTTGCAGGATGTATAGGGTCTTCTGCTTGTTGCCCTTGATGACAACCACCCCGCCTTTGGCAACCTACATGACTCCACCTTCAACATTGTACCTATATCCTTTAGAGTCCAAGACTCTAAGGGATATTAGGTTCTTCCTCAAATCAGGGACATGACGTACTTCTGTGACCGTCCTCACGACTCCATCATGCATCTTGATCTTCACAGAGCCGATCCCTACTATCTTGCATGCTGCATCATTCCCCATGACAACGTTCCCACCATCTATCTTCTCGTAATTGTAGAACCAGTCTTCATTGGGAGTCATATGGTAAGAACAACATGAATCAAGAATCCATGTGTTGTCTGTGGTCGTCTGATCTGTGACGGTGAGAACCAGGTCATCTTCAGAATCTGCACCTCCATGAGCCACGGCAGCAACTGTGGCTTTCCCTTTCTTCTTCGGGCAGTCCTTCTTCCAATGTCCAGGTTCCTTACAGTAATTGCAAATGTCCCTAGCATTGTGATTCTTCGATTTGGACTCCTGCTTTCCCTTCTTTGCGTAGCCAGAATTGGCATGACTCTTCTCATGAGTCATAACCAAACCTGCAGCGTTAGAGTCCTTCTTCCCGGTAGCCATATGTCGAAGTTCACGCGTATGCAGACTCGCGCGAACTTCCTCTAGGGTTATCGATTCTCTTCCCACAATGAACGATTGAACAAAATTCTCAAATGATAATGGAAGAGAAACTAACAAAATCAAAGCAGCATCCTCATCTTCAATCTTAACATCTATGTTTCTTAAATCCACCAACAATGTATTTAAGCGATCTAGATGTTCTTTAAGAGATGTACCTTCCTGCATGCGGAGAGAGAACAAACGTTGCTTCAAAAAGCAACTTGTTGGTCAGAGACTTCGTCATGTATAGACTTTCGAGTCTCAACCACAGACCGGCCGCAGAAGTCTCATCAGCAACCTCCCGCGATAATCTCGTCCGCCAGACACAACATAATCGTCGAGTGCGCCTTCTCTTCCTGCACTGCCAACTCGGAGGGTTCGAGTGCCTTCGCACGCTCCTGGTCACGGCGCCCAGATGCCTTGCTGCTTCAGAAGGGCGCGCATCTTGATCTGCCATAGACTGAATCCGTTCTTCCCTGTGAACTTCTCGATCTTCATATTGTGTGACGACATCTTGCTGGATGATCCTGACGGAACCCGAACCTCTGGTACCAGTTTGTTGCGAATCGCGGAAGCGAACACGCACAAACACGATCAAACAAGCAAGAACGCAAACACACGGATTTACAAGGTTCACCGTAACTAGGCGACGGCGATTGGTTTCACTATGTGGAGAAAAGAATGAATACAGAGGATACTTTAAAACCTAACCCTAAGGAGTTTATATAGCACTCCCATACAGACGGATCCTAAAATTGAAGGATTCAAATACCCGTATACAAATAGAACCGCTCCATAAAATTTTCGCCCGAATACAAATAGAACCGCTCCATAAAATTTTCGCCCGGGGCGCTACCCCACACCCCCGCAGGGGGGGCGCACCTGCTCCCCCTAGATCCCCCCCCCACAGGCTCGCTGACCGGGCAGCGAGACCCCGTCTTGTTGGGGTATGGTACGGCAGGGGGATGCATATGCAGTTCTTCAACCTGGGTCAGATGGTTAGGATTCAAGACATATCAACAATATTAGTTGTTGGTGATATGAGATGGATGCGCAATCAACCATCATTGCGAAAGTACGTTGTTGGGGTTAAACTCAAGGAATCCCTGCTTGCGGAAGCGCGTGGGATGTAAACTCATATTTATAAAGAAAATAAATGATAACCACGAGTACCTATCACAAGAAAATGAGAGAAAATAAAACACAAATAGCGAGCACAAAAACACAAATCTATTTTAACGTGGAATTTTCCAAATGAAAGGGAAATCCCCACAGGTCTACCTTACCCAAAACAACTCCACTATAGTTGGTTACAAGTACGTTCTCCCTTAAGAGATTACACAACCAAACCTTCTTGTTTGTCTCTCGAACAAAGAACACTGCTAAACAAAGATAACAATAGGAGAAGGAAGGAAATCACCTAAATTGGGAAATCCGTGAGAAATCTGCAACCCTCTTCCAAAGAGAGCCTCGTTGTTGTGTCTTATTGCTTGTCCTATGCTTTTGCACGAGCCAAGCACTACGGGAGGAGAAGGAAAACACCAGAGATCTTCTTTGGACTCGTACACAGACGATTGTAGTGGAGTTATGGCACACAACGTTGTTGCCCTGGCTTTTCTCTGCTGTGTATTCTACTTCGAATGTTGAAATCTGCTCTCTAGAGAAATGAACATAAGGTGGTGTGACTCCTAAGACAAATTGAGCCCTCCATAAGTGCCGGAAATATTTTTCTACACTTACAGTCTGCCACCTACTATGAACCAAATGTCATAATAGGGCACCTATTGCATCTCATGTGGCACACATGCTATGGCCTAAATGCCATAGCATGTCACCTGCTGCTCACTTTGTGTCGCATCTGCTACAACACCACCTGTTGTGGTGCACCTACTACTCATGTCGCAACTTCTCCCAGTATCAGCACATGTTGTACTTGCTGCAACACACTTGTTGTGGCCTCTCCTTCTACAATACCAACTGTTGCAGCTACTACAACACACGTACCATGGGCTGGAACCGATAGCAGACCACATGTTATCGACAATAACTATGCTTAATTATCTCTCGCAACCATTAGAGTAAAAAATCTCAATGAAGAACATGTACAACTCTCAGTCCCTTGCTCTCATCTTTCTCTTCTCTCCATCTCTTTATTGTCTTCTCTTCTGTTTATGGTGGTGTGTTGTCCCCACTCCTTTACATATAACCCACGTACAAGATCCAAAAGTTTGTTGACTCCTATAAGGACTTTATATGGAATACAACTCACTTGGATGAGGATTAAGAGTCTAAATCCTTCAAGAACTTTTTTCCACCCGATCTTTTGCAGCAATATTATGATTTCTCAAAAAACAAATATTTAACCTATCATGGGCAATAACATTTTTTACATGGTATGAAGATGATGTACACAATGATATATTAATCATATATTGTACAACTAAAATAAAAAGTAGAAGTCAAGTGCACAAATAAAGAATGAAAGTATAAGCAATATTAACAGTGTATCAAATTTGGAAAATTTATTGTCTTGAAATAAAAATACCAGGAGGTCAACGTTGGGAATAAGACAATGAAATCACATCTACATCAAGGAGAAGGAATATACAAAGTATAGCAAGATAAAATATCAATAAGAACATTAATATTCTAGAGAACAAAAGCCAAAAGATATGAGTCATAGAATCTAGAGGGAGAAGAAGAGGAAACAACTCACTTGAGACCACTTGCTAGATGTGTATATGTTCGCTCTATATGTTTCTTCCTCTACCATTGTTTATAGAATGTAAAACAAAGTACCACTTTACATAAGAAGAGTGGCAAAACTCACACACATCTTGCATCCTCTTAATTAAAACGTATTTGCAAAGCTACATAAATAGAGATTAACCTAGTTATTTTTTTAACTGGTACTTATTACGAATGACGAGAAATAAACATCAATTTTTATTATTTTTTTACTTCCTGATCTATGTTATAACACATTTGATTACCCAATTAACCAGTATCAATTGTGACCCATGCTTTCGTTTTGAATTTTTTAGATTGGCTCCTAGTGTGCAAGGTGTAATTTGAGCTTGATTAATCCTAATTAGAACCCAATTATATATCCAATTATTAGTTATATTCAAATTAAACGCACGATTGATCATCTACTTGCCTTGATTAGTCTTGATTCAATTGAACTAGGTGTCCAATTTGGTTGAGAAGGACCTAGAACTAAAGAAACTCAAATAGGGTTCGCATATATTTTGGTTGGAGAATGATCATGAGAGCAAGAGACATATATTTGGGCTGGAGGTCAATTCTTGTCCCGTCCATGATGGGAGAAAAGCCTTGTAGACTATTGGACGATTATGTCCCTTGTTTCAGTCCTCAATCGTATTCTTTTGTCTGGATAAAAGAGGCCAAGGACCATCTCGTTCCTTGGACTATTCTTTTGTCGAGGTCATTTCTAATACTTGCATGGTGATAAAATGGATATTCATAAAATACTTTTCACGTGAGATCCACAAATAGACTAGATACTAATATAGAGTTCCCTTATTACTACTCTAATGGGAAAAATTACAATAAGCAAATAACTAAAGCAACATTATGTCCTTTATTCAGTGGTCATAAAGTTATCCTCATGAGACTACATGCTTTACATCATATACCGATTTGAATTATTTAGCTAGTATGCAAGACAATCCTTTAAGCATGATCAATTCTAGCCTTCACTTGTAATTAGAGGATATAAATTTTCATGAACCTAATGTTCGGTACATGTCATGGTCCATATATAGGAATTTCTAGTCGTTTATTAATCTCTTAAATTCTATATAATTGAGCATTTGTGGCAGGTTATCATCGCGTATCTAGCTAGGTTGATCCCATGCATGTTATAGTTCATGGTGCTAACTAGTCATATATTGGTTTAATTCCCTATGAAGTGGATTCTCTCTCTCTCTTCTCTCCCTCTATATAATATATATATATATATATATAATATATATATATATATAGGAGAAACTTCAAATGAGGCGGGGTCTCACCATATATATGGTGAGCCACCCTCAATTTAGGCAATCTTTCTAATATATTTTACAATTTCTTGTTTCATACATATAATAATAAATATTAACACAACATGTATAGTGAAATAAATTATGAAAATATTATTATAATGGATGGAAATATGATTTGAATTTAGATGCTATATTTTACAAAATTCATTTTTTTACAATGTGCAGTTTATATTTTACAAAACTGTTACAGAGTTTTTACTAAATTTGCAGTGGCTTTTACAATTTCGGAAAAGCCCCCACCTCATTTGAAAGGTCCCATATATATATATAGGGTTAAATGGGGCTGCCCCATGGGAGTAGCCATCTTGGCTACTCCCACCCCTATTTTTCCCTTATTTTTTTATTTCTTTGTAAAATAAAAATTTGTAAATTCATCATTATATCCCTCTAACATTCTATTAAAATTTCATCAGAAACAGAGACTCCTACGGCCTCCATCCAAACAGAGTCGATTTAAAAATCCTGCGACCGTTAAAAAAATGGCGTATGGATGGAGGGCCTAGAGTCTTTGTTTCTGACGAAATTTTAATAGAATGTTAGAGGGATATAATGATGAATTTACAAATTTTTATTTTCCAAAGAAATAAAAAATGAGGAAAAATAGAGGTGGGAGTAGCCAAGTTGGCTATTCCCTGGGGGCAGCCCCATTTTACTCATATATATATATATAGGATTAAATGATATGCTCCCGCCTTTCTTCGCAATTTTCTTTGTTTTTTTGAATGAAATGAGGGGATTTAGTTAGAATATGAGTCGAACATGTGTTTTAAGTTTTGCATAAAACAAACGTTCCTAACACTTCCATCTGAAGGGGTTCAATTCAGCAGTTCTGAGACCGTTAAAATTTTACAGTCTTGATGGAAGGGATACAAATCTCGAATTAAGTCGAATTTGAATGACATCCTGGTGATATATTGCGATCTAAATTCCACTAGGTTTCATTTCAAAAAAAATAAAAAAATACGAGGAAAAAAGATGTGCGCATGTAAGTTGCATGCTCCCCGGAAGCATCCCCCCCAACACACAAAGATACACACACGTATCTCTCTCTCTCTCTCTATATATATATATATATGGGAAAAAGGAGCCTACCTCGGCGGGTGCAGGTAACTCCCTACACCCGGCCTAATTTTTCATTATTTTTTGATTTTTTTGAAATGAACATTGGGGGATTTAGATCACCATGTATCACCATGTTGTCATTCCAAATTCGACTTAATTCGAGACTTCTATCATCTCCATCAAGACTGGCAAATTTTAACGGTATCAGAATTGCTGAAATCCACCCTGTCTAGACGATCGTGTTAGGAATGTTTGTTTTGCATGAAACTTGAAACACATATTCTCCTTAACATATTAAGTAAATCCCCTCAACTTTTAATTCAAAAAAAAATAATCGAAAAATGGGGTGGGTGCAGGGAGTTTTCTACACCCCAAGGTGTATGCTCCTTGCCCCCTATATATATATATATATATATATATGAAAAATTCCAATAAGGCAGGCCTTTCCTAGATCCATGGAAAGCCGCATACTTTTTTTTGATATTTTTTTCTATTTATTTTACAATTTTTAAATTCATAAATTTAATAATAAATGTTAACATAACATGCATATCAAGAAAGATTTATGAAAATATTATTATATTGGACAAAAAATGTTAGTTACAATGTGTATGCTACATTTAGTATGACCGTCATCATTTTACAATATGCTTTATATTTTACAAATTTGGTATACAATTTACAAATTTAATAGTGACTTTTTAAATTTCAGGAAAGATCCGCCTCAATGGATGAGCCCCACCCATACATATATATATTTATATATAGGAGAAACTTTCGATAAGGTGGACCCTTCCTGGATGCATGGAAAGCCACATCAATTTAGGTATTTTCATATTTATTTTACAATTTTAACTCCATAAATTTTATAATGAATGTCAACATAGTATTTATATCAAGAAACATTTATTAAAAATATTATTATATTGGAGAAACACTACAAAAAAAGGCGGGATTGGTGTGCACATAAGAGCTCGTTATGTGCACGCCATGTGCACGCCCGACGCGTGTGCGAGCACATGTGCTCGTTAAAGGCGTGCTCGCTTATCTGAGAGTCGCCACGGCTGGTGGGCGAGCACCATGGGACGCTATGTGCTCGCCCTCGCGATGGCGGGCACATATGTGCTCGCCGGTGTGATCGCCTTCTCTATAATTTGCGATTACACACGGAGCACCGGGCGAGCACATGTGCTCGCCCAAAGTGATTTCCAGGAAAAAAATATACAGGTTCGACAGGGTTTTGACCCCCCGTCGAACCTGTATACCCTGCCAATAAACCACTGCAAGTATCTCCCTAAGGATATATATATTATAGCAGTTCGTAGAGTAAGATAACTAGCACTAAGAATTTAAAGGAACGCAATATACATGAATTCAGAAATAAACAATCTAATTTATATCTAAATATTACAAACAAGTCAACGCCAACAAAGTTCATAAAAATTAAAAGATGTTCTAAAAGTTTAAAAAAAAATACAGGTCCAAACCACCAAAAATTTACTTCTTCTTTGATCTAAAAAATTTGGACACTAAACCCTGCTTTGATTCCTTTTTTCTTTCTCCTTTTCTTTGAACCTCGCATACATGCGTGCCTCTTCTTCAAGGTCGTTCTCCTCCTCCTCTTCGTTATCAGATTCAATCTCTTCAGGTTGAGATGCACGCCCTTGCGACCTATATTATATATGGAAGATATTTATCTATTACATGCATTTTGTAGATATAGAAATTTAATTGTATTACTCATTCTATAAGAAGAATACTTACATGTACGCCGTGAACTCCTCTCGGAGCTTCGTCACCTGCTCCACCATCATCGCCATCTGCGACTCTATTGGAACTGTTGATTGGGACGGATGTGGTTGCGTGTACGACGGCTGAGAGTATGCAGAATAGGAGTGACGATGTTCCTCCACATAATATGGAGGAAGACCACCAAGCGTCTGCTTCCTATTCGCCACAACGTCCCTCTCCTCCAACACCTTATAAGTTTTTCAATTTTTAATATAAAAGTATATATTAGAAATGAATATAGTAAGATAATATTTATCCATATATACCTGCTTCCAGATCGTTTTATCAAATGGTGGTTGCTCTCCAGTTGGATCGACACCCATTTTTCTGCAGATAGTGCCAGATAACGATCCTGAAATACAAAGTTTACAATATATATATAAATAAGTTTATAATATATCAATTAATTGTAAATAAATTGATAGACTTACCAACAATTGTCCTGCTTCAGGAGTGTACCATGCGACTCTCCTTCTCCTCCCCACTCATGTGGGACCTCGACCACCACTCCTGAAAAGAGGGTTCCCTTTCCAACCTAGTAGCCTGAAAATTTTTTTAAGATCTATTAAACATTGCATTATATTAAAGTAGATCTCCAAAAAATAATTTTAAATCGTAATACCATCTCCGCTCTAATCTGATCGTGGCTTTTAGAGCCACTGGTCGACTTGATCCTTTGTTTTTGGCGGTTGTCTTTCCCGTCGTAGATCTTCTTCCAAACTCATCATCCGCAACGAATGCATCACAGAATCGGCCCATCTGCAAGGATTACGTTATGATAATTGATTATTTTAAAAAGTGTAATATAAATTATTTGACAAGTATAATACCTATTCTCCGTACACCATGACGGCGGGAACCTCTTCATCTCCTCAAAATTCATCTCCTCGCATCCCGTCTTCGCATGCGAGTCTCTCCTTGCCTTGAAAAATGTATCGCTCATTCTCTTTTCTGCCAAACGTATGAAGGCTCTACAATAAACCTCCTTCCTCAGACCAGTGCCAAGGGAAACCTACTCTGAAAAATAATAACAATTTATAAGATACAAAAAACTTGATCAAAAAATTCTGTATCACTTCTAAGAAACATTTCTTACCATAAACATGTCAAAAAGTCTCTCCTGCTCTGCAGCAGGGATGCGATACCACCTAAATTGCATGGAAGTCAAGTGTGTCTTTATTATGTTGGTTATCTCCTTTGGCCCCCTGTGTTGTTCAAAAAATCCCTGCATTTACTAGAAAATTTAACTTCCATACAATTTATAAAAATTTGGGAAAATATTTAAAGATAAAATCTATAAAATTTTTACCTCCCATCAGTCGTAACCTCCAACAAAGGGTGAGACGCCGACGTCCTGTCCAACTACAGTGGGTAAAGGCACGGATGTGCTCGGCCGTCCAGAAGAAGGAGAGTCAGAACCCATCGATGTCCGGGCTGGTATGGGGACCTAGACTGGGAATCCTGTAGGGGCTGCTGAGGTAGATGGCTCTCCATAGCCTCCTACGTAAAAGGGTGGCGGAGGATAACCAAGAGACTCGTAGTAAGCTTATCACCCGGCGAACTCGTCGGACTGTGAATCAGGAGCAACATCCGGGTGGGCTGCCTACTGGAAGAAGGTGTGTCTGAGGAAGAAGGACGATTGGATCTATGTGATCCATGCAACCCCGCCACGTCCAAACCTGCCATGACTGTAATAATGATGCATTACATAGTTATTATTTAAGATTTTAGTTAATTCAATTATAATTGTATAATAAAACTTACAACTATTCTTCATCACTTATTTCGGTGAAATTAAATGATATTTCTTCATTTTCTGAGTTTTCCGAGAAATCATTTCTGGAGTCAGTATCATCTTGTAAGTCAACACACAAAACTTCATATCAGCCAATCGAATCGATTCGATAACTGGGACTTCTTCTGTTAAGTCTATTCTTTCATTTGTCGGTGTAAATGCTTCATCTATGTCATCTTCCTGATTACTGGAATCATTGGAGATATAACTTCGAGAATTTATCTTCACAACAGTTACTGTTTCAATGCCCTTTCTCTTCTTTGATATTTGAGGGAGATAACATACTTGATCCGCTTGAGATGCTAAGACGAATGGTTCAAATCTGCGTATAAATTTTCCTTTGCACCACGTCGACAATGTTATTTCTGTTATCAAGTACTACACCTCCATTGGTTTCATACCAATCACACAAGAAAAGAACTACTTTATTCAAGCCTGGTATACTATATTCCACTTCTATATCTCCTTTAAAATTCCGTAATAATTCAGATGATCTTCCTCATAACAAGATCCGCGAACCATCACTCCATGATTTGAGTTATCAAATATTTACCGGAATTTAAGGTATGAAAACGATACCCATTACTGTAACATGAGTTGTACGATCAAACTTATAAACAGGTCCTTCTCCAAAATATTTTAGAATATGAGAATAGAAATCACCACCGTCCAACTGTTTTGATCGGTCTTTAAACCACGCTGGGAAATTGATTTCTATAAGTGCTCAAAACTTCATCATCTGAATACATAGGATTTTCCTCCATAATTTTCTGTTCTAATTCCCTACAATTATAAGAGAAAAATATTCAATACTTGTAATGAATATATACATAAAGCAATTCAAATACTTACTGAACATATAGTGTTATTTCCTCGCAATTGTCTAATACGTACAACTCTGCAGCATCCTTCTCTTGTTTCGATAAGAAACGTTCAGTTGCTTTGCCTATTAGATGAGTGGATGGCCGAAAGATATTGATACAAGGTTCTTCATCGGAAGAAATTGTCTCATTCCTCCTGCATCTATTGTGGATAGTCTCCACATCTTCTGGAAGATATCTTGCGCAGAATGTTGCGACTTCCTCATATATATATATATATATATTGTGAACTTATAGATCCTTCAACTTTACTTTTGTTTCGGACCTTTCTTTTAAGAAAGAACATAAACCTATAAGAAAATAGGTTAAACATTTAGTCCAAATAGTAAAGAAGAATTGACATTATAATACATTTAATTACCTTTCAAACGGATACATCCAACGATATTTCACCGGTCCACCAACTTTTGCTTCCCATGGAATATGAATTATCAGATGCTCCATCGAATCAAAAAATGACGGCGGAAATATCTTCTCCAGGTTACACATAATCACAGAAATACTTTTTTGAAGATAATCCATCTCCATGCGGTGTATGCGTGACGAGCATAACACCTGGAAAAATCTGCTTACATCTGAAAGAGCATCGATAATATTTTTTTGTAACAATCCTCTGAACACTAACGGTAGTAATCTTTCCATAAAAACATGGCAGTCATGACTCTTCATTCCCTTAAATGTAAACTTCTTCAGATCGACCAAATTGGAAAAATTTGATGCATATCCGTCTGGAAACTTCAATTTACTTGTCCATTCACAAACAAGCTTAACTTGATTTCTATCTAAAGTATACTTTGCTTTTGGAACTTCAACCCTTCCACTATCATGTTCCTTGATATGCAATTCTGAGCGATTACATATGAGTTGTAAATCACGACGAGACTTTACTGTATCTTTTGATCGATCGGTTATATTCATTACAGTGTAGAAGATGTTATCGAACACATTTTTCTCTATATGCATAACATATAAGTTGTGTCGTATCAGTAACTTACTCCAATATGGTAACTCCCGAAATATACTCTTCTTAATCCAATTATGACTGTCACCAAAAACAGGAAGGTTTTTTGTTTTATCTCCATTTTCTAAGGCTGATTTTTCTAATTGTTCCAAGTATGATAATATCATATCGCCTGTCTTAATTGGTGGAGGATCTGAAAGATCAATTGTATTTATTTTGAAAGAATGTTTCTGTCTTCGATATGGATGATTACTTGGAAGAAATCGTTTGTGACAATCAAAAAAACATGGTTTCTGACCGTGTTGAAGCTGGAATATTTTAGTACTATCAATACAATATGGACAACTTTTACGACCATGCGTACTCCATCCAGATAACATTCCATATGCTGGGAAATCATATATCGTCCAAAGTAGAGCTACTTTCATGTTAAATGTTTGACTCTTATTAGCATCATATGTATCAACTCCATCGACCCATAACATTTTCAACTCATCGATAAGAGGACGTAAATAAACATCAATGTACTTTCCCGGATGTGTAGGTCATGTACTAACAGCGAAAGAAACATAAACTGTCGCTTATTACATAACCATGGGGGTAGATTATATGGTGTTGTCATTACTGGCCAACAAGAGTAATCTCTACTTCTTCCATGAGGATTAAACCCATCTGTACATAAATCTATAACGCAATTCCTCTTTTCATCATTAAATGTAGGAAAAGCTGACATTAATTCTTTCCAACAATCAGATTCGGATGGATGCTCCATATATTCATCGACTTTATGTTCCGCGTGCCATGTCATGTATTTCGCCGTTTCTTTACAATAATATAGTCGTTTCAATCTCGGAGTCAGCGGGAAATAACGTAGAATCTTTCTCGATATTTTTTTCCACTCTTACTAGTTGTCTGATATCTTGGCTCATTACATTCAGGACAACGTTGTAAATGTTGATGTTTACCGTAATATAGAATATGGTGATTTATGCATGAATCTATTTTAATTTCTGCTAAACCCTTCTTCTGCATCATCTTTTTTGTTTTGTAATAATTATCAGGTAATTCTGCATCTTCTGGTAACATCTTCTTAATAATACTCAGCATTGCAACAAAATTACGATCGGTCATATTATATTCCATCTTCATCGATAGAAGATCCGAGACCGCAGAAAGTTTTGAATATGTCTTGCAACCCAACCACAATGGCTCTTCCGCTTTTTTCAACAGCTCGTAAAATTCTGCAGACTCTCCATATGGTTCCTCATCATTTAACAAAGTATCATTAAATTCTGGACCCGTAACATCCATAACCATATCTGCAAAAGGATTAATATTGTCAGCTTCTTCCACATCATTCATTCTGTTCTCGAAATTCTCACCATGCCTCCACCAAATCTGATATCATTCCATGAAACTCATTCTATAAAGATGTAACTGAGTTTCATCTTTTGATCTCTTCTTCATTAGACGACATTTCTTACACGGACACAAGATAGTTCCATCTGAATCCACAATACAGGAACCTTGTGTATAAGCAAATTGTATGAATTCCTGAACACCTCTTTGAAAAGCATCTGCTATACGCCCATCTACTACACGGTTGTACATCCATTCTCTATTGGTCATATTTATGAACCTGAATTAAATAATCTAAAATGTCAAATCTAGGAAATTAAGGATATCTAAACGTATCACATTTTTGAGATAAAAGATGAGAAGAGAAGTGTATTAATTATGTTATCACTTTAGCCCGTCTATAAGGATTCAAATTTACTAAAAGATGATCGTTGTCACAAGTATCTTAATTTCTAACGAAAATTCGGCAGCATAACCCTGCACCTCTCCCGTATACCTCATAAATCAATCGTAATTAATTATCAAAATAATCATATTATTGATTATTTCAATAATAAATATGACTGATTTGGTATACAGAAGAGGAAGGGGTTATGAACCGAATTTCCGTAAGAAATAAAGACATTGTGACACGGATCACCTTTTAGTAAATTTGAATCCTTACGGACCCCCTTAGTCCGGGACCTCCAAACTAAGGAAAGCTAATATAAATGTAATACTTTAAGATCATTTTACGTCATACATTTGTAAGTGCTACAAATGAGACTATAAAATAATCTTAAAATTTTTATTCATTTATATTAACCGGGCATTTACGTATATTTGGCTGATTAACGATGGGGATAGGGATAAATGTGATCCTTATTTAGTGCCTAATACAGTGCTTGGGTCACTAAAAGTTAATGGGCACCTGCAAAAAAAATTCGAACCTGCATACATCAAAATCCACGACCATTGGTCTGGGATAAACATCCCAAAGTGAGTCCAATAGTGCTGTGAAAAAATAAAAAAATATAACACAGTTAGAGGTGATCAAATCCTCCTATGTGTTGCACACGCCACCCGTTGTGCAGGGCCACACACCACCTGGTGTGGAAGGACGCACTGTGTGTGAAGAATTTTGTGCGATTTTCTAATAATTACTAAATCATATTTTGGACTTATTATAAACCTATGTATAAGTTAATGTGATATAATTGGCCACATTAACTAAAATTTAATGTGATAATAAATTATCACAAAATAAACTATGGTGTATATCATATCTCATATCAAAACGATATGAAATTTTAAAACTGTTATTAATGATGTTCATAATATCTAGTATCTACATTATTGAAGTTGAGTAACTAAAGTTATTCACAAATTTCATAACTAATCTTTTTTGAACATAATGTTTGTTGAGGCATTTTATCTACATTATTCCGAGGCATTATAAAAGTTGAGTAACTAATCTTTTTTGAGCATAACTAATCTTAACTAATCATACAAGCATTTTGTCATTTAAAATTTACAAAATTTAAACATAATGTTGGTTGAGGCATTTTATCGAACACCTACAGGGCATACAATTATACATATTATTTAGACAATCAAATTCGAAATGACAATACTATAGTGATCTACTATTATCATTAACATGTAAAACACATATAAACTATCAAAATACTACACTACATTCAACAAAAATTTTAAACCCTAATCTATCCAAACAATACAAATAGGTAATGAAATCAAATAAAAAGAGAAGGGATTAAGGATTATACTGAGTGATAGATGTAGATCTACTCAAAACACGAAAACGACGGGCGTTGGGGTCGGGTCGTCGGAGGGGAGAAAATGGGAGAGAGTTGCGTGAGGAATGAGGAAGAAGAGCCGCGCAGGTTCTGTTTACGGTCCTGGGCGAGCACACTTAAGTGCTCGCCAGGCCGTCGCCAGGTGCTCGCCCAAAATTTTCAGGCGCTAAAATTATCCGCGCAAGGAAATTCAAGTGGGTGAGCACAATGGAGCGAGCACATGGGCGAGCACATGTGCTCTTCAAAACTGGTAACTGCGCCTCTCCGCAAAATTCAAACCAGCGACCCTCATGGGCGAGCACATGTGCTCTTAGTGTGCTCGCCCATTAAGGGGCGAGCACATGTGCACGCCAGGTGCACGCAGAGCTGTGCACGCTAATCCCGCCTTTTTTTGTAGTGAAAGATATTAGTTACAATATGGATGCTATATTTTACAAAAAAATGTATTCATCCTTATTACAATGTTATGATATTTTACAAAATTATTACACAACATATAAATTTGGTGTTGGTTTTTTAAATTTCAGGAAAGACATACCTCATTAGAAGGACCCTCTATATATGTGGTTAAAATGTGGTTGCCCCTAGATAGAGCTAACTTGGCTTCCCCCGCCTCATTTATCCTATTTTTTATTTTTTTTTAAAAAATAACATCGTGAAAATTCATCATTATATCACTGTATTATGTCATTCAAGTTTCGTGTGAAACAGAGACTCCGATGGTCTCCATCCAGACGGGCTAATTTCAACAATTCTACGAATTAAAAAATGTATGTCTGAATGGAGGTTGTAGGAGTCTCTGTTTCACACACAACTTGAATGCCATAATATAGGGATATAGTGATGAATTTTCACAATTATTTTTTTAATAAAATTAAAAAAATAAGAAAAATATAATGGAGGAAGCCAAATTAGCTCCAGAGGAGGCAACCTCATTTTACCTTATATATGTGAAAATATACACACTAAATTTATATGCATTCTTGTGCAACATCTTTCTCCGCATTCTCCACATTTAAATGGTTTGTTTTGTTTGTCCACTCTTGCATGTAAAATTATATAACTTGACATGAGATCTGCTAATGATTAAACCGTTATTACATGTAAACAAATATAACTTGATATAGTTTAGTTAGGGCTAAACCATTATTGCATGTTGGTTTACTTATCAATAAACTAGTCGCGTGTAAATCGATATATCTTATTATAGTTTAGTAAAACCATTCTTGCATGCAAGCTGATATAACTTGATATGGTTTAGTTACAATTAACACAATCTTGTTTGTCGATTGATATAACCTACTCTGGCTTATTATCATTAACCACTCTCACATAACTTTTCATGTTTTTATCTTATTACATTGTCAGCCATGTGCACTTATGGTCCACAGCATGACATGACAAAGTATTTACAATTGTAGTAGAGTTATTTTTGGCATTGCGGTTCCTGAACCTTATGGGCATGTTTGGTTGCCAGGTTATCTGGGAGTAACCTGGCATATTCTATGCTCTATTCCTGCATTCATGGGTTGAAATTAGTTGTATGGACCGTACAATTTCTTTATTATAATATTTTTTACCACACTCAAATAAAAATTAATATAAAATATTACAATCATTAAAAAAGTTAATATAGCACATAATCAATGTTACATCACATCACATTTATCATTTCAACCTCTCTGACCCTTCCAATCATTCAAATAGCTACTATTCACATGAGGATATCCCAACCCAACTCATTTACCAAACACAAGTCCTATGTAAGTGGATGGTGTTGGACCTAGGGCTAGCTATCAAGCCTAACGAGCCGAGCCAAGCCAGGGATGGGCTCGGGCTTTGTTAGGCTCTTTAAGAAAATAGGTGTGTTTTTTTGGTGAAAAAGTGCTTTATCTGGGCTCGAACCCAAGACCTCCGATTTAAAGATCATCCACCTTACCAGTAGGCCACCATCCGAATTTTAAGTAAAAGTTACGTTATAATATATATTGTAACATTCTACTTGTTAATAAAAAAGAAAAAAATACTAAATATCTAACTATAACCTAGATTAACATAGATAAAAGGTAGAAAATCCAAGTCTACAACATAGTCCACCCAACATTGTTGTTACATGAACAACATAAACACATAATCCACCATTAACAATGTTGCAAAACTAATACAAATAAAAATAAAAATCATTGTAGTTTCACAAATAGAATATATATATATATATATTTCTTATCGAGCCCGTTATTGAGTTATCGAGCTGAGCAGGGCTCGGCTCGGGCTCGGCTCGATAAGCTATCGAGCCCAAAAATATGGCTCGGGCTCGGCTCAATAGCTTAATGAGACAAGCTCACGAGTCCTTATCGAGCCGAGCTCAAGCCTGGCTCATCGAGTCGTGACTCAATAGCCAGCCCTAGTTGGACCTTTAAAACATGTGACTTTTTCAAGTATGTGTCTTATATTCTTAGTATTGTTTTCAAAATCTACTCGTTTATTATAGAAGTCTATTATGTATTAAGGCATATCTTTAACCATGGTAATAATATTATCACTTTACAAATAGTTACGTATTTCTTTTTGTCCAATGATTACAGTGGATGTGAACTTGACTTGACATATTCCACTGACAGTATGAATATTTCAAAATATTCCTCGTGCACTTAATTTAATTAGATTGTGTAACAATGAATACATGTGTTAATTAAATTCTTTGGTTTTATTACCCACGAGGTTGTAATGCAATATTTTCACAATCTAAGTTTAGCTATGTCTATATATTGATACACTATTTTATTATGGCGTAACTAATTTCAATTTAAATTAATTTATATGATATGGGAATAAGAGTTTAGATTTACGTGACTACAAATAGAATTTATTAGACAAAAAAGAGAGAAATCGCTTGTATACTTTAGATTCATTGAATTTCTATTGCTTAACTTTATTTTAGTTTGTTCATACATAAACACACTATATAATACTAGGAATACACTGCTTATGTATTAGATTTTGATTTATAGGATTTATGTTAAAATGCCTTATATTCAGGTTTTACATATATGTTTTGTATTTATAGAACTAATATGCTAGGAATATATGTACTAATATTTATCACGAGTTGAGTTATTTTTATTCTCGTCGTTGAGTGATAAAATATTTATCGATTAAGGTATATTGGTATGCATATAATCATACAAAAATTAAATGTTGGTTTGATGTTTAGCAGTGAAGTAGTGACTTAATTTGCCAGAGCAAGTATAGATTTTTAAAATTTGAGTTAGATGTCATGATACACTGCCTCATTGATGCTTTGTAAGATATCAAAAGGTCTCGTATATTAGGGATTGATCTTTCTTTTCATGTGATAAAACACCTTTGAACGGAAGATCTTTTAAGAACATATGTTCATCAACTATGAAACCAGTGGCGGACCTGGGATTTTGATACAGAGAGGGCACAAATAACTAAACATCATTGAAGAGTATTAACAACTTTTGTTGTTGAAAATCGGTTTATTTTTGTTAGGCGGGAATATTACTTGTGAGAATCAATGCATATGAAAAGTAAGGAAATAATTTCCAGTTGGCTATCAAAATCAATAGATTAGTGATTTTTTCCGATGCATTCCATCACATCCCTATGATTTATGTCACATATTATAACTCCTTGAAAATAATAAGTAAAAGAATCTATATATTTTTTATTTATGTTAAGCACAAACTCGTCCATTTTGTTGTCTCTGCCATTTCCCTTGCATGAAAAAGGATTTTTTTGTTGGAACTCCAAAAAAGGTCAAACTAATATAATACACAAAATTTAAAAAAACTGCAAAGCTACTAATTATTCAATAAAATTGAAAGATCAAGGACAATATAAATACTATAAAAGTGAACATTCTTTTAACATTTTTGGAAAATAAACACATCATGCAACAAAAGATATGAAATAATAAATAAGTTAGAGTAATAAACAGAGAGGTTCCTGAAATTCCCATCTAATAACAATGATGTCTTCAAACTTACAAATGTAAATGATTCAAGCCATATTTTGAGGTAACAATGTGGCCTACTGCTAGTCCAAACAACAATGCATGAATTTAATTGGGGAGGATTACAGGCTGGGGCGTATCCATTATATGTCATGAGGGGCCATGCCCCCTTCTTGATTCTTATATTTCACTTGCGTAGTAACTTAGTTATATCGGGAGACGCCATTGTTACATTGAAAATATCAAATGGAAAGTTTAAAACCTTCCTAAAGATCACTCAATAAATTACAATGCTTTAGGTTATAATTTTTAAATGTTTCCTCGTAAATGTAAATGGAATTAACTTTAAAACAATAAGAAAGACTACAAAAGAAGAAGACGTTACCTCTCTACCATGGTCAATACGATCTAAAATGTACTCATTTAATAAGCATAAAGAGGGATTTCTAGATATTCATGAGGTAATACTCATTTAATAAGCATAAAGAGGGATTTCTAGATATTCATGAGGTAAATATTAACGGACATGACAGAAAGATGAGTTATTTGGAACTAATAGTGAATATCACTTATTAGTAACGGGAGAAAGTTAGAGCATGAGAGAAAAAATAAATTGATATATTGAAATGAAGAAAGCAGAAGATAAATCAATTTCTATACCAAAGAAGGAAGAATATATTGAGAACGACACACATTTAAAAATAATCAAGGGTAAGCATGATGGAGGGAGCATTTAGTCGATAATTGCAGCTTGGGGGGGGGGGGCACGTGCCCCACCTCTTATCAACGTGGGTCAGCCCCTGTATGAAACTCATCACTCTCGTTGGATGATTAATATAAGACTATTGTATGCTTTATCCTACCAACAATCTCTTCCTAATTAGGTCAATACACTTCTTACATGCACAGATGATACCACAAATCTAATGCTCATTCACATGACTCTTATATAATGATGTTATGCATGATCTTATATGCAACACCTTATATGGAACCATCTTATTGCTCAATGGATAACTATTGTTATATGTTATAAGAAAATTTTGGTAACATTTAATATCTATTTAACTCCATGCCAAATTGCCAATGATATATTTCTTATATTACTTAAGAAATGCTTTGGTTCTTTGAAATATTTTACCATTTTTATTGTTTTAGGCTACCCAATTTGCCTTCTTATTTTCATCTTAATACATATGCTACAAAATCTGTCTTTCTAAGATGGTTATTGATGGAATGAATAATCACAATCTTTTAAAATTGTACTCACCATTGTTGTCTCATATTACGTTTTTTTTATAAAAAATATATTTGAGGCTTTTGTGATCACTAATGACCTCAAACTATTCACCATAAAATGTAACATCATCAAACTTTTAGAGAAAAATATTGCAGTTGTCTCCAAATCATGATCATGGAAGCTTCTTTCCTACGATTTTAATTGACGAGTGGAATAAGTAATGATTTTTTTTTCATTTTTCATATGGAGACATCCAAAAATTATGTATTATCCATTAGTATAAACCACAAACACTCTAGTGTTCGATGGCTAGATTCAAGATAGGAGTTAGTCGATCTCTAGTTCGGTTTTTAGAAGCTTGTTTCACATTCTTCTAACCAACAAACTTTACATGCTTTTTACTGAACTTTTATTAATGTTAGTGAGATCCTTGAGATATTATATATGAGTCGTTGACAATATCCTGCCTAGCCTAAATTCATAGGAGTTTCGGATTCATCAATCGGCTCTGGATCAACTATTGTTGCAGCTTTCTCCTCGGCTGGCCCGGCTCGGCTTGGGCTCTTATTCTTTTTTTGATCTTTTTCATTTTTTCTGATTTTTTGAATTTTTGGATGGTGATGGTGGTCTGGTGTTGATCATCCATCTTCTTCTTCCTCACTCAGCTCTGTTGCTAGACCAGCTAATGCAAAAGATGATGACTCGTTAGAAGACACTTTATTCTTCTCCTTAGCTACAACAAACGACTGCAAGGTCCTAACGCTCCTAAGAATAGGGATGAGCATTGGGTTGGGCTGGGCCAGCCTGGCCCGAAGCCCGGCCCGCATAGCCCGACCCAACCCGAACCTGAATTATTTATGGGCCGGGCCTGGGCCAAAGATGTAGGCCCATCTAATAATTGGGCCGGGCTCGGGGCCTAGCCCGGCCCAGCTCGTTAGGCCCGATAGTTCGGCCCGCATAGAAGCCCAAAATTAGGCTCGTTAGGCCCGATAGCCTGGCCCATATATAACCCATATGTGTCTAGACTTTGATCTCTCACTTTGATATATTCATCTGGATTTAATGAGGGAGTTGCCGACGTCGACAAATTAATCCACTTAAGATACCTTTTCAATCTGTTTGTTTACTATTATTTGCACATGTTTCTATAATATCTCTATGAAACTCTTTCCATTTAAGACTGTAGAATCATAGATATGACCAAATTCGTGCAAAACAATAGGATAACTAAATAATAAAGAGCTAAATAACTAAGTAATACTTCATAACAAAGATTACAATCAAAATAACCAAATGATGGTTCGCCAAGTTTACGGGCCCACCAAATCTAGACTCATAAGTTTTGGACTGGTCTAAGCCCAATTGATTTTTGAGACATTATGGGTCGGCCCGGCCCAGGCCTGGCCTATTATAATTGGGCTGGGCTTGGGCCTAGGCCTTCAAAAAAATTTAGTGGGCCTAGGCCCGACCCAAAGCCCACAAACATAAATTGGGCATGGGCCTGGGCCCTGTAGGGCCCGGCCCAGGCCCGGCCCATGCTCATCCCTACCTAAGAGTCACTGCATTAGATAACATAAACTCATATATACTTGACTCTGCGGGATCGAATGAGACATCACAAACTACATGTTCCTTGCATTTGAATTTATTGGGGTTTGCCTCAACCTGCATTGGAATAGAAGTTTTGGTGGTAGTGAGGACATTAAACTTATGGCCCATCTCTGGTAGGTGATGAATATTCATTTCACCGCCTTTATTATTTCATTTTGGCCTTTAAACCCTAGCTAAATGCATGTAAATATCATTACATATCTCTTAGATATTTCTCAGCTAACTCAAATTGATCGCATCTTCCACATTGCTAGGTTCCTCTTCAATTCCATCCTTGGATATGACATGATAAAGGAATGCGACTTTGTCCAAGCAAAAATCATACTTAAAGAACTTTGCATAGAGCCGGTGGTGTCATAAGTTTTTTCAATATGATCCTAAGATGTATTTGATATTTATTTGGTTCAAATGATATATCAAAGATCATCCATTAACATAATCACAAATTCATCAAGGTATCCCTTGAATACCCCATTCATAAGATTTATAAGAGATACACACATTTGTGAGACCAGAATTTCATAGTGGCCAAACCTTGCTTTGAAAGTTATCTTTTGAATGTTCTCCTCCTTTATTCTGAATTGGTGGTATCCCCGTACAAATTGATTTTTTAGATGATTGTTTCTCTATATAACTTTGTATATAAAACCATTGATCTTAACTACTATGTATTTATTCTTCACAATTACCTTATTTGAACATTTGTAATTTGTAAAACATAAGTGACTCACCAATTTATTTCATGGATCCATCAATAATAATATTGTAAGAAACCTCAAAGTTGGATTAAGTATGTTGATCAAGTTAGTGATAAACACTAAATATAAATCCCATTTTATATTACCAACTCTTTACATAGTTTGCGAGACTCTTTACCTGTTTAATTTTCATACAATTTTATCTAACTTAAAAGCACGAATACCGTGCAACTAATCACTGTTATTAAAGAAAGTAGTGACAATGTTTACATCATAATTCAAATATAACTTAAAATATGGTGATAAATTGAGATCGATTTTCTAGTCGTCGTAACTAAAATCAATTGTAGTTGATGCGTTAAGTAGTGGACTTGATATAATATGACGTTTTTCTAGGAATAAAGCTTGAAAGCTACTCCACTATCCTCGCAGTCATCGTACCCGTCACCTCAAATATTTTTAACATTGTAATCGTAACATGCAAGTAGACAGAACATTTCTTCCTCTAATGTACAAGCAAAAGTATCATGCACATGAAAAATGTCTATGGATGTCGTGTTTCGAAGAATTGAATTTGCCATCCAAAAGGAATTGGCGGCGTAGCTTGTTGCCTGTCTCCCAACAATCTCTTTGTAAAATGATTTGATTTTTATTTTATTTTATTTTTTATTTTTAAAGAAGATCAACTCCATTTTTTATCCAAAAGATAAAGTATTACATAAAAATTGATAGGAGACGGGCAACAAGTTGCGCCGTCAATACCTTTTGGATGACAAATCTGAGTGTATTTATCATTTGAATATCGAGCTTCATCAATATTCAAGCAGAGTTTTCAACCATCGGTTTCTTTCTTCATTGTATTTTTCATGCTACAAAAAGATATTCAAGTTTCTTTAGCATTCTCATGCACTTCCAAAGTATTGACTGACTGAATAAAATTACTCTATTTTTTGAATCTTTATGCTCATCACGACCTTGAAATAAGCATGTGTGAATAAATTCACTTATGACCTTTAGTCTCGATGTATTAAAAATCAAACCTCGACAAGATTGCTCACACTCATCATAGGATGAATTTGAATCTCTACTAATATGATCCTATAAAGCGTGAATGTGAATGTTTCATCAATCATAGCTTTCCACTTAGAAAATACTTTAGTAGTAAATGTTATCGATCCGAAATGGGTTGTTTTCTATTACTTAAAAATATAATAAGATAAATATAAGATTGCATTCTTCACACGAGATTTTTCCATCTAAGATGGTAATAACTTGTACTAATATGATTGACGATATTTTTTCAATTTTAAAAGTGGATATTTATAAAGAATGGGCACTACAATAAAATTGGTCTATAGTAACGCCTTTTTTCAAAATCTATCACTAAATTAGTCATTGTTAAATATATAATGATGATATTATTCGTTGCGAAATAATTTTTCATACTTGAAATTAGTGACGAATATCATATCTGTCATTATATTATTAACAACGGTCCACATAGCAATGCTTATCCCTTGTTATTGTTCAAACTTCTAATTAATTATCGCTAAATTTTGAACTAAAAAAATAATGACGATCATTTGATATTTTGAAAAATAGCAACGGACCCGTTGCTAATGATATAATGATAGATATACTATTCGTCGCTAATTTAAAGTACAAAAACTCATTTTGCAACGAATGATATTGTCGTTATATATTTAGCAACGGCTAATTTAGTGACAGATTTTGAAAAAAAAATGTTAACTCAATTTTGTTATAGTGGGATTATGAACATTGTTCTTTTCTATGCTCCACACAATCCCTATTTCGAGGATATACAATTTTCTAATTACATGCGCACACATCACAATGCATGATCACTAGAAGGGAAAGTACTTCATATAGCTGTAAATTGCTTAATCATCATTTTTATCAATAGAATCCTAATCCTAATGGGCTCCACAATAACCAATATCTAATGGACAATAGACGAGTTATAAATGTATTAAATATATAATAAATAAATGATCAAATCAAATATTTTGATAACCATATTAACATTGGCAAGAAAGAACATATGCATGTAGAAGTAATCAAAGCATAATAAACCATAAAAGGGAAACAAAGTATGCAATCTCCTTTCGAGGGCATGCTTTATACTTCGAATGGAAATCCATTGTAATAGAATCAATGGATGAATTAAATTCCCCGAAAATTAGGATGAATTGATCTTTCCATTCTATTTTTCGGCTTTGCAAAAAATAGATTCATTATGGAGCGGTTAGATTTTTATGAAATTTATAAAATCATCATTTATGATATTCTCCATGTTGAAAGACGTGAGCATATATTAACTAGTTGGTACCTGTGCTTTGCACGGGAAGGTGTTTTTTTCCTTAAGAACAGGTTTGGTGAGAAAAAGGGATCGTAATAAGCTTTTATTCCCCTCCTCCATTATTCCTCCTTATCCACCCCTTGTTCCACTCCATTATTTCCCTTCCCTTATTACCATCTTCCATTATTTCCCTTCCCTTACTACCATCTTCCTTTATTCTTCCTTGTCCACTCCCTTATTCCCTTCCCATCTTCCCTTATTCCTCCTTATCCACTAACTTATAACTATTATTTTTTATCTCTCATGTGACAACCGAACGAAGAATAACACTTACCTACCCTTATTCGACCTTATTTCATGTATTCTTATCCTTCCAGCCGATATGAATAGTGCTTATTTCAACTTATTTTCCATTCTAATTCTTGCTTATTCTCGAACCGAACGCTCCCTAAGGAAATGTCATACATAAATTTCAAGGAATTCTATTATACAGTAAAAAGACCCTTAGAAAGTAGAGGAAGATATATTTAGAGGCACATAATTGACTCATTTTAAGCCAAACAATGTGAATAATTTTTTTATCAAATGAAAAGTAAGGAAAAGTAATTAATTTTTGAATTCAAAACGAATGATGTTATTCTTGATATTTTTTCTTATAGTGCTTGTTACTAAATTCACAAGTGATAGTACAAAACAAAGAAAATATATAATTATTGTTTTATGAACAATATCTAACCATAAAAATGATTAGAATATTTGATTCAAATTTTAAATATCAATTCAAAAATATCTTTGATATATTTTTCTGTCAATTTACTTCAACCTATTCTATGCATATAATATGATTTCTTTTAAACTGTAAATATTACACCTTCACACTTATCGTTAATAGATCAAATAGATAATATTTTAGTATGGACCGGCATAAATTCAAGCTGTTACGGTTCGAATACAAAACATGTTGAAGTGATGTACTATGTTAACATAGGTGTTCGAATTATCCACATTCGATCCACTATTGTATTTGTTTTCTACAAATTTCGACTTTTGTTTTGATATATGGTAATATATTTGTTTCATTTATATGCATGCGTATTTTTGATTTATAAAGTAAATAATCATGTAAAAATAGTACTACAACAGATAAAGTAAGACATTTTATCAAAAAACACAAAGTTTGTATGTATAATTTTAAAATACATGTAATTTATACATCATTACCCACAATAACGAAATTATGTCTATAACAATATATATTTGTAATCCATAACTATATATATAACAATAAGGATGTGCATCTAATGAATTGGTCGCTATTGATAGGGGATGTCACGCTCCCTCCCCATCTGTCGTTTCGTGATTTAACAACATAACAATGATTAGAAGAAAAGGCCAATGAGTAATCATTGCTATATTATTTATTGTTAAGAATATAGCAAGGAATACAATAATGACTATGAAACTAAATAATCGAGTAAGGAATATTGCTCATTATTATATATCTAACTATTGAAGATATAACAATGAATAGTAAAGTATTCATTATCTTAAGCCAATTTTGTTATATGGACTTTTTTCATTATATATTTTGATTTGTAATATTGTCTTTCAAAATCAATTTTTAGAGATCATCCATTCTTTGCTTAGGTATTTATCCACATTTTGATGAAAAATATTCTATTTTCTATTGATTCAGTTGTTTTCTTCTGCTTTTTCCTATAACTCTACTCGTTCAAAACTATCAATTATCGCATACTTCTTTGTGTGTTTGTGGTTCTTCCATTATATGAATTGAGATCCGATGAAAGGAAGAAAATATGATTTTTTTTCCAGGCTATTTTTTAGTTTGATGTATTAATGTAATCAAAATAAAAAATTTAAATTATTACTCACTCTCACGCACCGATATCGGCTTGTTCTATAGCAATAAAAGCAACACATATAGTGATCAATGCGCTGAGGGCCGTTGATGTCTAGGAATTTAAAGCTCAACCTCGAGGAGCTACTCTCCATCTCCTAGTAGGATTTTGGAGAAGTACACAATATTTTAAATTAAAAGTTTCATGTGTATACAAAAATATGTTTTCATATATGCATACGCAATACATTTCCAAACTGTGACATAGTATATTGTGGGTATTGACATTTTTAAAATATATGGCTTATATCCATTGTTAAATATATAACAACAATATTATTTATTGCAAAATTATTTGTTACAAAAAATTAGTGACGAATGCCATATTTATTGTTGTATCATCAACGATGACTTATATAACAACAAATATATTGTTATTTTCCAATATTTTAAGTAATAATTGCTAAATTTTAGACTAAAAAATGAGTGTCGACTTAGATAAAGTTTTGAAAAAAAATTAAAATGACAGATATGTAGTCCATCACTAATTTTAAGTATAAAAATAATTTTGCAACAGATAATATCATCGTTATTTATTTAACTACAGAAGATATAGTGATGGATTTAAAAAAGTTACTATAAACTTGTTTTCTTGTAGTGTATAGAATGCTTGATCTTCAATTACAATACAACGATTTTCCAAAGATATGGTTATGCATTTTTTAGAGATATGAGTATCCGTTTGAAAATATGAACTTATATAAATATAATTTCGCAACGAATAATATCGTCGTTATATATTTAACTACATAAGATATAGTGACGGATTTAAAAAAAGGTACTATAAACTTGATTTCTATCGTGTATAGAATGCTTGATCTTCAACTACAATACAATGATTTTACAAAGATATGGATATGCATTTTTTAGAGATATGGGTATCCGTTTGAAAACATGAACTTATATCAATACTATTTATATTTTTTAGGATATAAATACGAAGATATATAAATTAAGTAGATATTCTTCTGAATATATTCCTACACACACGCACACGCACCCGCATACGCGCGCGCGTGCGCGCGCGCGCGCACACACACTCACACACACACACATATATATATATATATTAAAATGGGGCTGCCCCTATGGGGGAGCTAACTTGGGTTCCGTCGCGGCATTTCGTCTGTTTTTTTATTTTTTTGAAAATTTCTTTTGTGGATTTTCATCAATATATCCTTATATTATGTCATTAAAATCTCATGCGAAACAGAGACTCCTACGGCCTCCATCTAGGTGGAGTCGATTTTAGCAATTCTGTTACCATTAAAAAATGGTTGTTTGGATGGAGGCCGTAGGAGTCTCTGTTTCGCACAAAATTTTAGTAGCATAATATAGAACAAATTTTCAAAAAAAAACGGATGAAATGCCGCACGGGGGGGGGGGGGGGGGCAACTTAGCTCCCCCAAGGGACAGACCCATTTAACCATATATATATATATATGGATTTAATGGGGGGGTGCTCCGCCCCCTTTTTCGACGTTTTTTATTATTTTTTTTGAAAAATATCACCATGTATATTCATCCCTACATCCCTCTTATATGCCATTCGAATTTCGTCAGAAACAGAGACTCCTACAACCTCCATCGAGATAGTGTCGATTTAACAAATCATGTTACCGTTAAAAAATGATTGTCTGGATGGAGGCCGTAGGAGTCTCTGTTTCTGACGAAATTCGAATGCCATATAGGAGGGATATAGGGATGAATATACATACGATATTTTTCAAAAAAAACCGAAAACAGTGTGGGGGCAGCCATGTTGGCTGGTCTGGCTGCCCCAAGGGAGCAGCCAGGGCCGGCCCTGGACATTGTTTTGAAGTGCAATTGCCCAGGGCCCATTATATTTAGGGGCCCAAGTTTGCATAATCTGATTTTTAGTTTAGGAATATAATAGAATTTGTCGGTGAAATAACTTATAGAAAAATAAGCCACTATAAATTAGGGATGAAAATAGATAGGATACATATTGGATATGTCTATTTTTATATCCATATTTATTTTATCTCTATCGAATACCGATACGGATATGATTCGGATATGCATTAAGGAAATCATATCTTTAAAAATACTGATGTGAATTCGAATCCGAGTACGGATCAAATAAAGAGCCGACCCGAATCTGGATCGAATAAATAGCCAATCCGAATATGAATCAAATAAAGAGTGAACCCAAATATGGATCCAATAAATATAGAATCCGAATACGGATAGAACAAAGACCACATACGAATACGAATTGAAATTCTATCAAAGTTCAAAATGATTTTAAAAAAATGACAATGAAATATAAATAAGTTGCATCATGACAAGAGGTAGCGTCGAAGTAACATGTGTTCTTGACCGGAAACAAAAGGGGGGATAGGGTTTCGTAACTTTTGTTGGTTCACATTCCCAAACAAACAGAAGTTTATTGATACCATTAATATAATATATTATATTATATATAATTCTAATAATAACATAGTGTTGTGGCGTATATTACTTTAACTAATATATAAATCAATATTAAATGTTGTACTCGGATATCTGGATATTAAGCCACTACCATATCTGCATACGTATTTGGAAAATTTTTACAATCGATATCCATATTCAATCCATATTCGATTAGTAGTCGGATACAGATATCCGTATCCGGTAATTTTCCGAGTGCGGTAAGCAGATATTTGGATATATTCGTATCTGTTTTCATCCCTACTATAAATTCGAATTTTCGATGAACTCAAGCTAAAGTCAAAAATTTAATGAGATTATATAAGGGTTGATTGTTCCTAGAAAATAGAATGTTTTATTTTATACTTGATGGTAAACACACTAGGAACAATTTGCTCTTATTAGAAAAAATTTAAGGGCCTCTTTTTATTTTTTGCCTAAGGCCCATGAAATGTCAGGGACGGCACTGGGAGCAGCCCCATTAACCCCTCTTGCTCTCTCTCTCTCATATATATACATATATATAATACATATATACAAGTATGTAGTGAGGTATGTATCAATATGATGCATTAACAAAATTTTGTACGCCTTAGTGATATTACAAATAAAGGGGCACGAATCATCAACAAAATGGGGCATACATCTTAAAAATAAATGAGGATATAAATGGAATTTTCAAAAAGAATAACTAATTGATGCCGGGGCACTCTCCCCTCCTTACAAATAAAGGGGCACGAATCATCAACAAAATGGGGCATACATCTTAAAAATAAACGAGGATATAAATGGAATTTTCAAAAAGAATAACTAATTGATGCCGGGGCACTCTCCCCTCCTTAATATATAGTAATGGATGTAATATTGACGTTTTGGAAATGTCAAATAATGTTGAGTTTTTATGAATGGCAACATATTTCAGTGATATTACCGTTCATGTAGTGAATGCTACAAATAAATTTATTACTCATTGCTCCATAAAGTACTTAATTGAATAACTTATTTCCTTCTTTCCAATAATTGAATCACTTAATTCCTTCTTTCCAATACCTTGCAATTACTGGTTGATTAATCTTTATATTCTTTTATTGTCATCGTATTCATAAGAACATGTTCTAAAATCAAAGATGGAGAATGGAAATGTAGTTTTTAAGGGATGTTTACACTCATAACCTTGAGTAGTTTCATAATTTCCCCAGGTATCCACGATAATCACGAATTACATGAGAACCCCGGATAATTACTCTGTTTCACACCTATTACCTTCTGTTAATTTCAATCGTTAACTCCAATCACACTATCGAGTTAATTTAACCTAGCATTGATCCAACGACTAAAATTAAACAAAAACAAAAAAGAAAAAGGAAAAGGAAAAAAACACCTCCATCTTCCTGCCCCTTCCTCCACCCAGACCACCTCTCCTCCGACGCCCCTTTCTCCAGCCTCCTACAGGGCTCCGCCACCCCTTCCAAGCCCCTCCTCTAGCCTTCGACGCGGCCCCGCCTCCCCCCGGCACTCGACACGGCTCCACCATCTAATCTAGTCCTCGACATGACTCCGCCCCCCCCCCCCCCCCCCCCATTGCTTTCTCCACGCGATGTGGCTGGATGTGCGAGCTTGACGAAGAACACCTGATGCGCTCAAAGATGCGAGGTGGTGGGGAAAATAAAGGTGATGTTCACCTTTTTAGTACACATTGGAAGTAAAAAAGAGCACATATGCTTGAAATGGATTATGGAGTGGTTGGTTTCCTATACAATAAGCAAAGAACAACAAAAAAATCAAACGAAGAACAAAAGATTCCAAAAAAGAGACTTGGGGAAATGACAGAAATCCACGGTTTTGTTCCAGCAAGATCCAATCTTTACTGAACGCAGGAGACCTATCAGAATCCCAAAGGTGCCCAATTGCACAAATCAAGAAATAGATGGGAATTTCTATTAGGGGGAGGGAGGGAAGGATCCTGGAAGGTAATGTTCTTCCTAAGAAGGGCATTGGCATGTGTCCCGAAGCTCGCTGCCTCCATTCTAGTGAGAGAAATCGAATGGAGTACATCATATTATTTTATCTTTGGTTCGGTTGGAGCAGAAGCTATGGAGTAGAGAAGAGCACAACTCTTTCTCTTTCTCTCTCTCCCCTGCGGTTGAGGTCATGTCGAGACGTAGGTGGGAGGGGAGGAGGAGGTGGGTGTTGAGGAGGAAGGGGGGAGGAATGAGGAGGGGGACTCAATTATAAATATTGAGAAGTTAAGGGTAGAAAATGTAAAATATTTAACGGCTTCAGTCATAGTTAACGGAAATTGGATGAAAGTTACCGCAGGGTTATGGGTGTAAGAGTTAAGCACTATTGAGGGTCTTGGATATAATTCGTGATTATCGTGGGTACCTGGGGTAATTATGAAACCACTCAGGGTTATGAGTGTAAATAACTCTTTTTCTAATAGTGGGTCTAGTAATTTCAGAGGTCGGAGCATCCCCTAGGATTCGAATCTGGGTCTTTTAAGGTATAGGCACATTGCACTACCACCAGGTTTGAATGGAATTGTAGTTGCATATCAATAGATTTGTTGTTGTCCTTTCCCTAACCTACTTTAATATGACGACTCATCGAATGAGTAAGCCATCTCTTGCTATGTGTTAAAGAATGTAGTGGATTATTATATGTTTCTTCCATTTAATAATTATTATTATGTTGTGATCAATTATTCAATTATGAAAATCTTTCCTTCTTCAGTATCAATTACTTACTTATTGGGTGATTTATGGTTAAAAGTAAATCCATCCTATTTTTAAAACTTTAGCGGAAAAGGTAGATATTTGATGGTATTATAATCTCTATACCTTATATAAAGCTGAGTTTTTCAGCAGCCGGCTGACACGTGGCTTCATGAGCTTCCGTTTTTCCCCGTTCCCGCACCTTCCATATCATTTCTGTCCTCCCTTTTCACAGTCTTCCCTCCTGCAAAAAAATGAAATTTTGCCTGACGTGCCATCATGGGATGCAATTCTCAATTGTTCCCGCACGTCTATATTCCTTCTCTGTGCTGCTTTATCGTCGTGGCTAAAAATCTTGAATTTTCGCCTGCCATCTGACGTGGGGCATTATGGACTGTCATTTTTCCATCCGTCATCTCCGCAAGCATCATGGGCTGCCCCTCTGCCATCCCCGTACGTTTTTAAAATTTCCATTCTATTGCGTCTGCCTTTTTTATCCCGTTTGGAATTTTTTCTTCCGCTCATGAGGAAATGCCCACGCGTATTTCTTTCCTATTCTACGTGTGTATGCCAGGTGTCTGATTATTATATTTAAGTTTTACCCTTTTTATTAGACACTTGGGTCTCTGCTTCTTTCTTCGTCGGTTTCTCTCCTCGGGCGATATGTATCCTCTTCTTACTTTTTCCGACGATCATCTCTTCTCTCCCTCTCTACTATCGGACGATCTCTTTTCCCCGTTACGCGTTCTTCTCTGGCCACTATTTTCCTTTCCGTTGGAGGTGCGAATGTGCGAGAATAGTTTTTTTCTTGCAACTTTATAAGGGGTATCTTCTTCATACTATATAGGAGCGTGATTTAGCAACTAGATTATATTATTCGAGTCTAGGAACTAAATATTACAGTGAGACTTCCAATTTTATCTCTCATGACACTATCATAGCAAGAACCACAAGAACCATATTTATACGAAACCTATTGGGAAAAAAATCTGTCTCTATAGGGAAGTTCAAAGCTGAGAAAAAAAGGATGTTGTTTCATATGAACTGTTATTTTTTTTAAAACACTTAAACTACATTTATACGAAACCTATTGGGAAAAATCTGTCTCTACAGGGAAGTTCAAAGCTGAGAAAAAAAAGGATGTTGTTTCATATGAACCGTTATTTTTTTTAAAACACTTATTAGCTTTGATCCTCCTATAGGAAAGCCTGTTTTTTAGATATATTCTGACAGTTTCTATAGCCTGTTGAGGGACCAAACTACAAACTTTCGGGTATGTCATTATCTACTAAAGGTCAATTGTTGTCTATGTTAAATGTTTGCATTGATATTAGTGATTTATTTCTGAAAGTTGCTGATGTTTTTGTTTATTCTGTTGTATAAATTACTTATAGCTTCATCTACTATCTTTATTTCTTCATTTCATCTTTTTATTATTTCCCGTCACGTGAATAGATATTGGCTTTTACATGTAAATATACTTAGTTGTTAACACCTTACTTATTAGCATTAATTAAATTTTCTTTTAACGAGTTATCTATAGATCCTCCCAGTCGATAACGAATTGCCATTGTCAATATTTCATGTTGATATTTGTTAATTTCATTTATTTTTTATCATTAAATTATTTTTTTCATTATGCTTTCTGGGAATTTAAAGAAAATGTTGGTGTAACTTTTTCAATCTCAATAAATTATTACGCTTCTGTCACGTTTTTGTTGGAATTCATCTTCGGTTCGGTTGTTACTGCAGTTTAGTTAGACTACAATAAACATGCAAGCTTAAAGTATATCCTTTCGTTTATTTTTTCCTATTCCTGCTATAATTACTGTAGGTTATTATATTTTCTGAATTTCTAATTTATATATAGCTTTGTAGAAGGCAGTGATTACACTCATGACAATTAGGCTTCTTCCGAAGAGGAAAAAAATCATATACTTGCGATGTTGGGGCAAATTAGGATACCTTAATGGGAATCAGATTGATAATTTATTTTATATACATATTATAGCAATCGGGTTGATAATTTGTTTTATATACATATTATAGCAATCTAGGATGCCTTTTAAGGGATCAAATTGCAGAATTTCAAGTATATCAGTTCACCTTTTGTCTGTATGAGCATGTATTGAATGTATATTATTTCAAATATAAATGTGGGTTTCTCTTCTGTTTATCAACACATGACACTGTGGACAGTTCCCAGTCTCCCTTCCCTTTTTATCCAACTTTATCGTTGCAGTTTTTCCCTATCTCCAGTGTTCCTTCACGCTATAAATATGGCGTTTTCACTCATCAACTGATACATGGCACAATGGGCTGCCATTTTTCCCTCCATCATCCCCCGCAATTTCAAATTTTCCATTCTTTTGTGTATGCCTTCTTTTTTACCCTCTTTATCGGTGGAATTTTTCCCGTATTCCCGATCTTCCTCTTCGCTCCTAAGGGTTCGTTTGGTTGCAGGGTTGGGTTGGGGTACCTCGGGGTATCCCTCCTTCCAACCCTCCCACTCTTCCCTCGGGCAACCGTGTACCCTCTTCTTATATTCTCCGACGATCAGTCTCTTTCTCCATTTCTACACTGGGCTGATCTCTTTTCCCCATTACACTTTATTCTCTGACTAACAACTTCCTTTCCATTGCAGGTGCGCAGGTGCAACAATAGATTATTTTTTTCGGATGAAATTATGTTTGAGTGCAGGTTCCTCTTATTGATGGTCTCAATTTTCCGGTTGTTATTATGATCTCTACATCCAACGTGGAATCCACTTCCTCCGAGGGTATGAATGAGTTTATTCTCTTGAGAGTATATTCGTCTTTAGGTACCTGTAATTGATAATCTTATTTTTCCCGTTGTTATTCTGATCTCTACATCAAACATTGACTCCACTCCTTTTGAAGGTATGAAGACCAATTTAATCTCTTGAGAATATAAATATACTCGAGTAAGATAGATCGGACACCTATTCAATTAAAATATATTAATCAAATTGTCTACCATATCTTCTTTAGTTTCCATTTCTTTTGAATCGTCTCCAATTACATCAAGGGTTGACATATTTCATACGTCTTAATTTTACAGATACATCAATTTATTACTAACTTCATTTTTTTTCAATAATACTCTCTTGCGTTATGATTTATCGAATTAATAGACATGTCTTTGTAATTACGTAGATCTCTCGAATATCAATTAAAAAAGCAATAATGTATGAATGAAGATTTGCAAGATCTATGTTACAAAATTGATTAGATGAATGCCCTTATAAATATGCTACTTATTACTTTTCTTTCTAAAGTATATAGTACTTCCAGATTTACTGTTATCATATTAAAATTTAAATTTTTGAACTTCTAATTTGCATACTAATTTACATGAGGCAGTGATTACACTACATGACAATCATGCTTATTCTGAAAAGGAAAAAATTATATCATTGAGATGTTTAGGCACTTTATGATACCTTGAAGGGAACCAGATTGCAAATTTATTTTGTATACGTATTACAGTAATCTAGGAAGCCTTTTGGGGGACTAAGTTGCATACTTTCAGGTATACCAATGTGTGCTGCAGTTCACATTTTGTCTGTATGAGCATATATTGAATATATATTCACATCTATGATAAGTACTTGGCTTCATTTTGTTATAACTATTATGTATGATTTATAAATCTGATCCACAAAATGGCAGTGACAAATAAAGCCTTTGCACATTTTCTCAATTGACTACAATATATTAAACTTTTTTTACGTCAATATATAAAATATACTCAAGTAAGATAGTTCGTACACCTATTCAATTAAAATAAATTAATTTAATTGTCTACCATATCTTCTTTACTTTTCATTTCTTCTAAATTGTCTCCAATTACATCAACAGTTTACACATTTTATACGTCTTATGATTTATCAAATTAATAGACATGTTTGTGTAATTACGTAAATCTCTCGAATATCAATTAAAAAAGTAATAATGTATGAATGAAGATTTGCAAGATCTATGTTACAAAATTCATTAGACAATTGCCCTTATAAATATGTTACTTTTTACTTTTCTTTATAGAGTATATAGTACTTCCACATTTACTGTTACTATATTAAAAATTAAGTTTCTGAACTTCTAATTCCTATATTAATTTACATGAGGCAGTGATTACACTACATGACGATCGGGCTTATTCTGAAAAGGAAAAAATTATATACTTGAGATCAAGGACGGATGGAGGGGGGGGGGCAAGGAGGGGCAAGTGCCCCCCCCCCCCTCAATTTTTGCAAAAAAAAATACTATATATAGCAGTCCCTCCCTCTCTCGCCCGCCGCCTCTCTCTCCCCGTACCCTCCCTCTATCGCACCCTCTCTCTCTCCCCCTCTCTGTCGCACCTTCTCTCTCCCTCTTTCCCCCCTCTCTCACCCGCCGCCTCTCTCTCCCGTACCCTCTCTCTCTCCCTCTTTCCCCCATCTCTATCGCACCCTCTCTCTCCCTCTTTCCCCCCTCTCTATCGCACCCTCTCTCTCTCTCTCTCCCTCTTTCCCCCCTCTCTCGGCCGCCGCCTCTCTCTCTCGTACCCCTTTCTCTCCCCCAATTTTTCCCTCTCTCTCCCCCTCTTTATCCCTCTCTCACGCCTCTCTATCTCTCTCTCAATCTCTCTCTCAATCGTCCTAGCACTCTCTCTCTCTTTCATGTACTCTTTCTCTCTCAACTGCTCTCTCTAGATATTCTCTCTTATCATTATCTCTCTTGTTTTATTGCTCCTCAGACACCATCAAATTAGACGAAATTCGACTGCCATCAAAATTCAAAGCTGAAGGAGGAAAGGTATATTTTATGTTATATAATTTCTTATTAACCATGTTCATTTGTTTTCTTATTTTTTATATTTTTTTATTATTACAAAAGTTTAATTTGATAGGAACCTTTTATATAACATATTCGATTGAATAATGTTACCGTATAAGTTTATGCATCTAGGTTCTTTTTTAAAAGATATCAGACAATGTATATGTTCTTATTCAATTTTTCCATAAAAATGTTAATAGAAAAAAGTGAAAATTGTTTGGTATGTTAAATAATTATTTTATAATTTGATGATTATTCGCATGCAAATAATAAGTAAATTTACATGTAAGTCAAGTTATTGACACAATTTACTTTTTACATATAGAATGGAAAAATATTTCAAACGAGTGGGAGGTCCGGATTCATCCATTTCCTAAAGTAGTAAAGATAATGAAGTTGAATCAAGTAACAAGCGTGTATGTTTAGAAGTTACTACAGATCTTGTGGTAGATCCTGTATTGAGACCAAAGATATCTTCTTATGATCCTAATGATCGAGATCGTATTAGGAGAGCTTATATTCAAAAAGGTCCATGTCAACCTCAAAGTCATAATTTTCCACAAAGAATGATTGGAAATAAATTAAGGTGATTTAACCCAATATGGTTTAGTGAGTACAAAACATGGCTAGAGTACAGCATATCAGAAGATGCTGCATATTGTCTTTATTGTTATTTATTCAGATCAGAAAATGACATTCAAAGTGGAAGAGAAACTTTTGTCACAAAAGGCTTTAGAAATTGGAAGAAGAAGGAGAAATTTGATGAACATGTTGGTGGTCCAAACATTGCTCACAATAAATTGAAACAAAATTACATTGCTTTGATGAATCAGAATCAAAGTATACATAATTTATTAGACAAACAGAGTACGCAGATGAAGAATGATTATCGAATTCGTCTGAATGCAACCATAGACTGTGTTAGATTTCTTTCAAGATAAGGTTTGGCTTTCAGAGGAAATGATGAATCAAATATCTCAAACAATCAAAAGGTAATTTCCTTGAATTATTGAAATTCCTTGCAGCTCATAATAAGGAGATTGGAGATGTTTTATTGGAAAATACTCCAGAGAATCTAAAATTAATTGCACCAGAAATCTAAAAGGATATTGTATATGCGGCTGCATCATTAACAACTAAAAACATCATTATGGAACTTGGGAATGAACTGTTTTCAATTTTAGTTGATGAATCTAGAGATATATCAGTTAAAGAACAAATGATTGTTGTTCAACGCTACGTGAACAAGAAAAGGTGTGTTGTCGAGAGATTCCTATCTATAATTCATGTTCCTGGTACTACAGCTTACTCATTAAAAGGCTCACTCGAAGCTTTATTTTCATCACATGGCTTAAGTTTTGCAAATTTACGTGGGCAAGGTTATAATGGTACAAGTAATATGATGGGAGAATTTCATGGACTTCGAGCATTGATTCAAAAAGAAAACAACACAGCATATTATGTGCATTGTTTTGCACATCAGCTTCAATTAACTTTAGTAGCAGTTGCTAAAAACAATGTTCAAGTTGCATTGTTATTTAATACTATTCTGTGTCTGTTGAATACTGTTGGAGCTTCGTGTAAACGCCGTGATCAGTTAAGAGAAAATCATGCTCTTCAGATTGTTAAAGCTATTGAAATTGGTGAACTTTCAAGTGGTAAAGGTTTAAATCAACAAACAAGTATGTCACAACCTGGTGATACTCGATGAGGATCACATTACAATTCTCTAATTAGCATCACTTTGATGTTTGCATCAATAGTAGATATTATTGATATTATTGTGCAAGATGGTTCGAATTGTGAACAAAGAGCTGAAGCATATTCTTTGTTAGATTCCATACAATCATTTGATTTTATATTCAGTTGTCATCTTATGAAACTTGTCTTGGGTATTACATCTGAATTATCACAGTCACTACACCGAAAAGATCGGGATATTGTAAATGGCATGACTTTGGTCAAGATTTCTACACAGAGATTGCAACTTTTAAGAGATCGTGGATGGGACTCGTTACTCGCAAATGTAATTTGTTTTTGCATAAAGCAAAATATTGATGTTCCTGAGATGGACAAACCATGGATGGCTCGTGGAAGCCTCGACACAGAACTCATAGTATGACTAATTTTCACTGTTATAAGGTTGAGATATTCTATATGGTCATCGACTCATAACTTCAAGAACTGAATTGCCGTTTTACAGAAAGGACAACTGATTTGCTTTTGTGTGTATCATGTCTTAATCCATCACAATCATTTTCCTCATTCGATAAAGAGAAGTTAGTTCAGATGGACTCATTTTATAAAGATGATTTTTCAGATGTTGACATGGTGAAATTAGACATTCAACTTGAAACATATTTTTTGGATGTGACTTCTGATGAAGAATTTTCCAAGCTGAAAGGAATCGTAGATCTTGCACAACTATTGGTTGAGAAGAAAAAGGGTATGATATATCATTCGATTTATGAGCTTACTAAATTGGCACTTGTTCTACTAGTCGCAACTGCCACAGTAGAAAGAGCATTTTCTGCAATGAAACACATCAAAAATCACCTTCGGAACAAGATGGCGGATCAATGGCTTAATGATAGCTTGGTTACTTATATTGAAAAAGATATGTTCACAAATGTCAACAATCAAGAAATTATTCAACGATTTCAAAATATGAAATCTCGTTGAGGACAACTCTAACAAGGTAATTTTAGAAAGAGCACATTTTCTATTTGTAGATTTTATATATGTTAGTTAATTTCATTACATTGATAAATGAAATGTTATATCTAATTTGTGCCCCTCCTAATTACCATTCTGGCTCCGTCCCTGCTTGAGATGTTGAGGCACTTTATGATACCTTAAAGGGAACCCGATTGCAAATTTATTTCGTATACATATTAAGCAATCTAGGAAGCCTTTTGAGGAACTAAGTTACAGACTTTCATGTATATCAGTATGTGTTGGAGTTCACATTTTGTCTGTATGAGCCTGTATTGAATATATATTCACATATATGATAATTACTTGGCTTTAATTTATTATAACTATTATCTATGTTTTATAAATGTGACCCATAAAATGGTAGAGACAAATAGAACTTTCTCATATTTACTCTACTCACTGAAATATATTAAATATTCTTTAAGTCGAAATATAAAAATATACTCGAGTAAGATAGTTTGTAATGTTAAACTTAAGATCGATCCGAGTTTAAGGGTAATGGAATACCTGATGCCATTGCTCAGTCCTTTATTGTCGATGTAGATCAAATCTCGAAGGAGGTCCGGATCTTCCTCACGAACGTATGCCTCTCACGCTCTCTCTTGTCGATGGAAAACAATAGAGAAGAGAACATGTGTCGTTTGGGGACCCTTGGCCTTATTATATTTGGCTAGACAACCAAAATGGTTGCCAATTCACCTTCCTCTTTTGTCCATCATAAAGAGATTTTATTCTCTAATTAATCGGCAATCAAGGTGCACTAATGGTAATTGTTAATGTCCATATCAATGAGATTTTCAAATCCCAACAATCTCCCACTGGACATTGACAATGACCATGTAATGTGCTTACTGTATGAGCTCAAAGATTATTGCACCAATCGAGATATAACTGAACAATCCTGTCCATTAGTTATGATAACATGAGATCAAGGAGGTATTCATCATATTGAGCACGATTAAACCCATCAATGGTCACCAATATTAACACAACCAAATGACATGGATCAATGCTAAATAAATAAATAAATTTGGATCTATATCCAAAGTTGCAATTGTAATGAATGGTCCATATTCTTAATGGAGACTCTTTAGTGAGAGAATGTGGAATCAACATCAAATACTTTATTCTGCGCAGAAATTTATTGAACTTCAAATGTTTCAAAAAACGTAAAGGGTTGAGCAAAACAATACAAACTCCCACTAGAAATGGATATCTTTATTTGATACAACACCCATACGAATCATATGTTCATGAAATATATTGGGTGTCACTGCTTTGGTTAGCGGATCCGCCACCATGGAATTTGTCCCAATATGCTCTATGGAAATTTGTCCACTTTGTACTCTCTCTTTCACAACCAAAAACTTTATGTCAATATGCTTTGACTTGGTTGAACTTCTGTTGCTGTTGGAATAAAGCACTGCCGAATTATTGACACAAAATAACTGTAATGGTTTCTGGATGCTGCATACAATATGCACCCCATTGATAAAATTCTTCAGCCATATTCCATGATTCGATGCCTCATAACATGCTATGAATTCAGCCACAATAGTGGAGGATGCTACAATTATTTGTTTAGCACTCCTCCATGATATGGCTCCTCCAGCCATTAGGAATACATAGCCTGAAGTAGATCTTCTGCTATCTTGGCATCCAGCAAAATCTGAGTCAGAATATCCAATGATCTCCAGTATATCCGACCTTTGATATGTAAGTCTATAGTCTTTTGTTCTCTGAAGATATCTCATGACACGTTTGGCAGCCCTCCAATGATCCATGCCTGGATTCGCCATATATCTGCCTAGCATGCCCACAATAAATGTCAGATCCGGACGTGTGCACACTTGTGCATACATAAGACTCCCAATTGCAGATGCATAAGGGATCTTACCTATTTCCTGAATTTCAAGGTTATTCTTAGGGCATTGATTTAGACTGAATTTCTCTCCTTTAGCAACTGGGGTATCAATTGGTTTGCAGAGCTGCATGCCGAATCTTTGAAGCACCTTATGGATGTAGTTCTCTTGTGACAATCCAAGCACACCTCGATTTCGATCTCGGTGTATCTAGATTCCTAATACAAAAGAAGCATCTCTAAGATCTTTCATTTCAAAATTATTTGAAAGAAATTTCTTTGTTTCATGCAACAAATTCAGATCATTACTAGCAAGCAGTATGTCATCCACATACAAAACCAAGAAAATATGTTTACTCCCACAAAATTTATGATATAGACAATCATCCACTGGATTATTCTCAAAACTAGATGAGATAATTAGTTGATGGAATTTTTGATACCATTGACGGGATGCTTGTTTGAGTCCATAAATGGATTTCTTTAATTTACAAACCGTATTCTTTGCATCTGCCTGAACAAAGTTTTCCGGTTGAACCATATAGATCACCTCCTCAACGTCTCCATTGAGAAAGGCGGTCTTAACATCCATCTGATGAAGCTCAAGATCAAAGTGCGCAACTAATGCCATGATAATTCTAAAGGAATCCTTACTAGAAATAGGAGAAAATGTTTTTTTGTAATCAATTCCATCTCTTTGAGTAAATCCTTTAGCTACAAGATGGGCCTTAAACCTTTCAACATTACCATTTGAACCCCTTTTAGTTTTAAATATCCATTTACAACCAATGGGTTTCGCACCTTCTGGCAGTGGTACAAGGTCCCAAACTTGATTGTCTTGCATCGATTTGTATTCCTCATTCATGGCTTCGATCCATTTTGCAGAGTTAGAACCTTTCATGGCATGATGGAAGTTGATTAGATCATCTTCTCTAATTCCATCTTGTTCTTGAAGAACTACTATATAGTCATCCGGAATAGCACTCCGCCATTCTCTAATGGATCTCCTTAAATTTTGTGGTTGTTGATTTTGATCTTGTGTAGCAAAATCCTCTATGAGTAACCAATAAAATTTGTAACCCCTTGATCGCTCCGAGTAACCAATAAAGTAGTTGCTCACCGTTTTAGAGTCCAATCTTTTCTCATTTGGCATATACGGCCTTGCCTCAGCTGGACATCCCCATATACGTAAATGCTTTAGACTAGGTCTTTTACCAGTCCAAAGCTCATATGGTGTTTTTGCAACCGCTTTTGTTGGTACTCTATTCAAAATGTAAGCTGCTGTTTTTAATGCTTCTCCCCAAAGGGACTCTGGTAAGGCAGAATGACTGATCATACTCCTTACCATATCCTTAAGAGTCCTCTTACGTCTCTCAGCAACACCGTTCATGCTAGGAGAACCTGGCATAGTATACTGAGGAACAATCCCACATTCTTCTAGGAATAAAGCAAAAGCACCAGGACGTTGTTCACCTGAACCATCATATCTGCCATAGTATTCACCACCACGATCAGATCTGATGCACTTTATGCTTTTGTTGAGTTGGAGCTCAACCTCGACCTTGAATGATTTGAACATGTCTAGAGCTTGTGACTTTTCATGAATGAGATATAGGTAATCGTATTTTAAATAGTCGTCTATGAATGATACAAAATATTGTTGACCATTCCAGGATGTCGTAGGGAATAGACCACATATATCAGTATGTATCAATTCTAAGACACTAGAAGCTCTATTGGCACCTAATCTCCTTGATTTGGTTTGTTTTCCCTTAATGCAGTTGACACGTATATCTAAATCTGTAAAATTTAATGAATCTAGGATGTTATCAGATACAAGTCGTTCAATTCTAGATTTGGATATGTGACCCAAACGCTTATGCCAAATTGATGCTAAATTTTCCGAGGCGGATTTTCGCTTAGTGCCTCTCGATTCAACAACCATAGATTCATTATACGAGGCAATGGTATCAAGCAAATAAAGCTTATCACTAGAAACTAAGGAACCAGTACCAATCATAGCAGAGTTAAAAGAAAGACTAAATTTTCCATTTCCAAAATTCAGAAAATAACATAAATTGTCCAATGTAGAAACAGAAATCAAATTTTGTCTAAAAGACGGAACAACGAAAGTATTCTTTAACTCTAGATAATGACCAGTTCCTAATAAAAGCTTAAAAAAATCCAACTGCCTCGACTTCTACCTTCTTTCCGTCACCCACGTAGATGTATCTTTCAACATCAGTTGGTCTTCGGTAGTTCAGGCAGCCCTGCATTGAAACACTTATGTGAGTAGAGGCACCGAAATCTAACCACCAAGTGTTTCTTGGAACTGAAGCTAAATTAACTTCAGAACAAACCAAAGTATGAATTGTACCTTTCTTCACGCGCCATGCATGATATTTGGCACAATCTTTCTTGACGTGTCCAGTTTTCTTGCAGAAGAAGCAACTAATTGCATCCTTATTCTTCTTCACTGGACCTATCACAACAGAATTACCCCTTTCTTTTCTTTTCTTGCCCTTATCCTTAGAGGCCATAGCCAAATGAGCACTCTCTGATTTATCCTGCTTCAACCTGCCTTCCACTTCTCCTTTTGGCAGTTATAACTGACCCTAAACTGGCTATACTGTGTTGGAAGAGACAACAGAACCAAATGAACTAGCAAATCATCAGATATTGCTGGTTCTAATTCCTGCAACTTTGAAGCAATATGAGCCATTTCAAGAATGTACTCCCTCATGTTTCCCTTGCCAGTGTGCTTCATGGAAATCAAGCGTTGCAAGTAAGTGCTTGTTTTCGCCTTATCGTTTTTCGCAAAACGTTCTTCAATTTTAGCAAGGTATTCTTTAGCTGTAGTTATCTTTTCTTCAGCAATCCCTCTAAGGGTTTCCGGAATGCCGCGCTTTATGATCATGAGACACATGCGATTAGAGCGCTCCCACCTCTCATAGTGCTTATTTTCATCAGAAGAACTATTTTCCGCAAGAGGGGTGGGAGTCTCCATCCGAAGTGCAAGGTCTACATCTATGCAGCCAAGCAATATCATAATGCTTTCTTTCCATGCCTTGAAATTTGTGCCCTGAAGCACGGGAATGGAATTCAAAGTGGCAGAGATAGTAGATGTGGAAGCGGAAGCTATAAATAAAGAACAAAAGGAAAATAATTAATGTATGATTCATAAACGTGAATTTGCAAATATAGCCATAAGAAAAGCAAGATACCAAGCACATCACTAACTATTAAGTCTTTGGACAATAATGTTAGTTGCAAGTGATACTCTTATTGTGATGATCAACCGTCAATGATAAATCATGTCAAGTAGTGAGACCATCTTTGGATGTATTTCATTACTCACATGGAACTTTATAATCATCGCTCAATTATCATCAGAGGTATGCAATATACTTAAATAAATATTGTCCCTCCTTTAGGAAAAATAATATTTATAATACATACAAAATCCGTCCAGATATTTTAATGATACAATTTTGACTGTAGAGGTCACTTTGGTGGCTTATCCGTTTCAGTTGCATCATTAGAAATATTGTAATTATGTCTTATGGCTGATACAAAATCAAAATTTAATGGGATAAAAATAATCCCATATGGAATGATTTTAAAAATATGCAAAAACATGATATCACATTTCGAGATTAACGATAATTTATATGCAAGCAAAAATAATAACACAAGCAAAATCATATCATCAATAAAAAATGTAGCTATGCCATTGTAGCATTTGTCGTTGACATATTAATGCAATTAGCAAGGTTACCTTATTATTAAAGGAACACAAATGATAAAGGCATTGTAATAATGTCGTGGACACAAAAGATGTAGGAACAGAACAATCATGCCGTTAAAAAAAACTTTAAAGGAATGTAACAGTTAAAAGGAAATCAAGCAATATTTCCTCTTTAATAAAAAGAAAAACAAGTAACCCCCCCCCCCCAAAAAAAAACGTGAGATTTTAATTGATACTATGAATGGGACGGCATGGCAACAACAATTGTACGAAGCAATCACTGATAAAAACAGAAATCCACAATCATAGACGTTTCCACAAATCCAAAGATATTAATTAATTTACACACATGACAAAGATGTTATAAATATAAAAGGCAAGCCTTGATTCGGTCCAAAACAAATCAAACAACTGTGATTGCAATCTCACATTAGAATTCTAAATTATGCCTGTTAATTTCAACCCTTAATAAAGGATATGATCCGAAAAAAAAAAGACAATGGCAGTTGAATCCGTGATTGGTAACAATAATAATAATACCGTAGCTGGATTTTTTTTATTATCCTTTACGGTTGAACTGCAGTGATGGTTTAACAAAACCCCCTTAAACTGGAATCACTTGATAAACGACCATGAATCTATTGTCCATCACTGCGATAAGGGATTCCAATCAGATTGAGATTCCAGGCTGGTAATATACTAATACACGATCATGTAATAACAGATGTTATGACCACCCGGAAAAAAAAATCACAGAGACACGCCGCTAAGATAACAAACATAGGATTTTACCCAATTGAAATTAACAACATGCGTGTAAAAAAACATTTCCGAATAATTAAATAAATCGAAGCTTATGTATTTCAGGTGGACAGTATTATCCCAAATCAATAGTTTCAGACCCACAAGGATATGATAATCATATCAATAAAAAAAGTTATTGCATATCCATATCACGGATGTCCAAAAATTAGCATATAAAAAAACCCAATAAATCGGAATCGAGATGGCTCTGATACCACTTGTTAAACTTAAGATCGATCCGAGTTCAAGGGTAATGGAATACCTGATGCCATTGCTCAGTCCTTTGTTGTCGACGTAGATCAAATCTCGAAGGAGGTCCGGATCTTCCTCACGAACGTATGCTTCTCACGTTCTCTCTTGTCGATGGAAAACAATAGAGAAGAGAACATGTGTCGTTTGGGGACCCTTGGCCTTATTATATCTGGCTAGACAACCAAAATGGTTACCAATTCACCTTCCTCTTTTGTCCATCATAAAGAGATTTTATTCTCTAATTAATCGGCAATCAAGGTGCATTAATGGCAATTGTTAATGTCCATATCAATGGGATTTTCAAATCCCAACACGTAAACCTATTTAGTTGAAATATATTAATTAAATTGTACCATATCTTCTTTCTTCTTTGGCGATTAGACTCTCTCCATTCTCTATTTTCATACAACTAGACTCGATCCTCCCCACGCATTCACAACCATTCTATTTTCCCCATTCTACTTACTTTCTCCAACTACCGTTTCATCTTCTGTTGGAGGTACGAGAACAAGTTCTCTTTCATTTGGATACAGATAATTTTTTTTATCTTTTATTTGGTTTTATCTTATTCTTGAAATCTTTTCTAACAGCTTTCTTTTCATCTCTCAGTGTATATGTGCATGATTGACGATCTCCTTTTCTCAACGTTACTATGTCTTCTTCTTCAACCGTTGACTCTCCTTTCGCTAGAAGTATGATGAACAACTGAAGGTATGATGAAAAACGTAGACAATATTGCTATAATATTTTAGTATATATTCACCTTTTCTTATTATTGTAAAATATTTTTTACTATTTTTTCAATTACTCACATTCCCCCATTTGTATTCATATCTATGTGATTGTAAATTCACTCCTTCTGTACGTATGTGTTCATATCTATGTAATACTAAATTCATTCTTCTTGTACGTATGTAACTTAACATTCTTTTAGTTTGAATGAATCCTCTCAGTTTTTTTTTCATTTATTTCGAATTATGATTGCAATATTTTACATGTTTAAACATATTTTGATATAAAATATCTTTTTCCAATATCAACTTTATTTAGTAATGTCAGCTTATGTTAATTATCTTCTTTATATTTTTTACAATTCCTTCGTAATACATGAATGCTTCATAACGTTTCTTTCTGTTTTTTACATATTTTTGTTGATAAATTACATATGATCAACAAAGTCACCACCGCAAAGCGCGGGTTTCCTCCTAGTTTAATTTAGTACCATATCTTTGTTGACAATATATAATAAAGTGCTCTTTGACTCATTGTCCTTTTTTTGCATATTTTTTTATTTGTATATTCAAGCACTTGTATAAAATCATTTCAAATACATATCCATTTTTTATTGGAAAATGGTATTGTGGGTTCTTTATATGGCAAGCTGTAGCATCTTGAACATCCATACTCGATCTTAAGGCAAAGACTCTTCGTCAAATAATACTCTTTAACTGATCCGCAGGAGGGAAGATCCACGCTTAAACCTGCTGATATTCTGATTTTTGGATGGATTGGAGGGAAACATGCTTGTGTAGATTTGACAGGAGTTTCTCCACTGGTGGGATTGAAGAGTGGGACCTTTACAGAGGGGCACGCTGCCCTCAAAACTGCTTCAGCAAAAGTGGTGAAGCACGAAAAAGCATGCTTGGAGAATCAACATGTCTTCATCCCTTTTGGTTTTGATACTTTTAGATTGCTACCACCAAAAGCTGTTAAACTTTTGAAGAGGGTCCAAAAAGTAATGAACAATAATGTTATGGTTCCTAAGTGTATGGATGTAGTGTTTAGAATGATTGGTTTTACAATCCAAAAAGGAGTAGCGACACAACTCGTTGCCCGTTTATCTCATGTTACAATGTTTTGAAATAGACATGCGTGAGCTGTTATCCCTAAGAAATACTATATTGATTTGTTTGATTTTTTGGGATAGTCTTGGTTGACTTGTATAAATCCACTTTAAAATATCGTTTGATTACACCATAACCCCACATAGATCAGCTTGGATCGGATTTTAGCTTATCCATGTTCAATCCAGCCTTAACGGATTTTATCCCTTTTCAATCCATTTCAATCCATCGAATATCTAAATCCAATCCATCGGATTACAAATTGGATCAGTTTCGGTCAGATTTTTATATTTGTACATTATAACACTATAGAGCTCGATATTTGAATTATTTCCCAAAAATCAATAATAGCGGTAGATGTAAGAAAATAATATTTGAAGATCACACAGTCAAATTAAAGTTGAGGAACACCCTCAATCTATTATAAAAAGTTGAAGACCATGCAACTAAAATAAAGGATTATATTGAATATGTAATTTAAGTTTTTTTATATAAATGGTGCATAATATGTTTTTTTGCAAATGATTTTTAAACACCGGTTGAAATAAAAATAAACAATTTTCTTGATACGAATAGAAAAATAAGTTAATAAATAAAAATGCAATCTTTACGGGCGAATATTGACAAAGTCCATGATTATTTAGAATTGTTAAGCTCTGACAAAGCAAGCCCCTCCCAAGAACATTCTTCAAGACCCTATTAGATATCATTAATAAACCAGAATCATAAAATATCCATGCTCTATAAATATCCACAACAAAATCAACTTTAATACAATCACCATTGGGCCAGCATACGTATCATCTAAAGTGGACTTGAAATGAAATTTATTACCATATAATCCTTTAGTCAAAATTTTTGAACTTTTTTGGAAAAAACGAATCCGATTTATATACCAATTTAAAAAGAAAATGAGTCCAACTAATGCTTATTTATTCTAAGATGGGCGTGGTACATCGGAACATGATCCAGTTTCATCCATCGAGCAAGGTTGCAAGCTGAAATAAGCAAAATATAAGAAGCAAAAGAGTCAAGAAACAAATGAAAGTGCCAAACAATTGTTTCAAATCTATTTTATTTTAACATAGATCATATGTGTAGCAACACACTTAGGATCAGATGGTATATCCTGGGAGGGGACGACATTATGCAAAATGGATAACGACATAACTAATATGTAGGGGTGTCGGTGTTAGTGTAGGGGAACAATGTTGTACAAGAGAGATCACGACAACACAATGGTCTGAGAGTAAGAGGAAATATTGAGTGGAATATTAGTGGTCTAGAGTGAAATGAGAACACGCAGAAGATGAGAGGGGAATAACTAAATACGTTTTACAATGTTAGAAATTACAATCATATTTTGTCAATTTTAGGGATTTAATGTTTGACTTTCAAGAGAGAAAACACGTGGTGACAAAAAAAACTTCTGTCCATCATTGACATGAAAAGATTGAGATGAATGACATTGATAAAACCTCTCCTATCCAATTTTATTGGATCGAATTAGGGATTTTACCTGATACATGTGCACTCCTAATAACCCATGTCTTGCCACAATCCCAGTAATCTTCCATATGCTATATGGATCAATATTACATGTTAAGGGCCCGTTTGATTCGGGAATAAGCAAGAATAAGGATTGAGAATAAGGAGAATAAGGGTCTATTCTTTGTTCGGCTGGAGAATAGGAATAATGAGAATAAGGTGAAATAAAGGTAGGTAAGGTGGGATAAAGATAGGAATAGTGAAATAAGATGGAATGAGGAGGAATAACCATACCATGGGAAACCGTGTCGGATAGAGAATAGACCCCTTATTCCAGGATCTATTCTCCAAACGAACAGGCTCTAAAGGGTGTAACCACAAAGATTATGGAGTTTATGGCGTAATTATACAAGATTTTAGGGTTAGTGGTAAGAAGTACTCATGTTTGAGTTGGAGCAAACGATTCCCGTGCAGCATATTCGGGCACTCAGTCCGTGCGCGGGCGAGACCGGCTGCAGTTCTCTCCTTCGTCGGTGGCGGAATCGAGCCATGACGCCCTCTTCCGGTTTCCACTCCCACGTTCACCTCAACATAGGTTAGCTGGATTTTCCCAAACCCTAATTCTCCACTAGCTGCTAAACATTTCTTTTTTCCACTCATTTATAGTGGGTCGATCATCACTTCGATCTAACGCATGTCGTGTTCTGCAGTCCTTGCTTGATGTTGTTTGTAAGGTGGATCTTTTTTTTTTAACAAAAGCATTGCTTGGTCCAGTCGGAGTTAATGTTTCTTGCTGAGAAATTTAACTAATCTGGCGTTAATTTGACATGCGTAGTTAGAGAAAGAGGGTGGATTTGGTCACGAGGTTCGATTGGTCTTGTTTAGTTGCGGTGTAGTTGAACACTGAGGATGATGATAGATTAGGTGTTGTTTGAACATGAGTTTGGTTTTCGGAAAGAGTTCGTCGGGTGAAAATGGACTTTCTCACTTTAGGTTGTATTCGTATTTGGATGGACTGATTACGAGGGAGAGGAATGCTATTCAGGGGGAGTGATCCTGGGTATTTGGATGTAAACAAGAGGGATAGAGAGGCAACATGATGGAAAATGGTTGGATTGGAAATGACCGACTTTTGTGACCTATTTGAAGTTGGACAGCTTGCCATGGAAAGAGAAATGAACGATCACTTTTGTCCATTTCTTAACTATTTATATGTGAACATTTAATGGTCTCATTATCAAGCCTGTGATAGTCGTTTGACTAGGCTTGCTGATCGGAATGATTATTGGGTTTGGATGCAACTAAGTGTGATAAACACAAGAAGATCTTGTATATAATGTTATCCGTCTCTAGATCTTTCTAAAATAAATTAAAAATAGAAGACACATTGTTTGATTTTAGTGGAAATTCATGTCAACTTTCTACCTAGGGACAGGGACCGATAGCAAAGGAAAGACGGAGGGTGCCCTACTAGTACTTCGGGTTGAAAGGCAGTCAATTCGACCTTTGATGAGTCGTGGGAAGCGAGCCCCAGAGCGAAGCCCCGCAAAGTTGGAGCAAGCTAGAATCTAGTCCTTCAATCATTACATTAATATTGTTAAGTAATGACCAACCGGTTAGTTGGGATTATTCACCCGAACATGGCTTGATCTTTATCTAGTCACCCTCTTGATTGAATAAAAATACCGGCGTTTGCAACATTGCTTGTTACTTTTTATATTAGAAGTTGATTTTAATGCTACAAGCGCAATCTTATCATAGATTACCATTCTATCTTCTCTTCTTTTCTGTCAATTGTGCAACTAAATAAAAAACTGCTTTTATTCTCTTTCTATCCTTGCTCTTTCTATCCGATCACTTAAATTATTTGTCACCTTCCTTTCCTTCTCTCTCCTTCTTATTCCTTTCTTTCGTCTTTTTCCCGTTTTACTTCCATAATATGTCCTTCCGAACATAATCCAGAGTTTAGTGGTAGATATTTTTAGTTGCATCCCACTGACGGACAACGAAATGTCAGAACTCCCAGTAGGGAAAACTTTAAAGTGCCGTTATCAAGGAGGATATTAAGGTGGTGTTGCAAGAGTTTAGGGAAGGCAATCAAGGCTTCGTGCGTCTGAACAAGTAGTTGTTTTTTCTACTGCCAAAAAAGGGAGATATCTACTAGATTGGAGGATTTCAGGCCTACGCTCTCTCGAACGGGGTCTAACTTATTGTTGTCAAAGTCCTTGAAAATCGTTTATGAGGCGTACTTATTGATATCGTCTCCCCTAAACAATCTGCATCTGTGCTTGGGAAAGCCCATGGCAGATGGTTGGGTGCTCGCCTTAGAAATGTTGCTGGATTGGAAGAAGAATTGTAGGATGGGGCTATTGCGGAGGGTGGAATTCTGTAAAGCATATGACTGTATGGACTGGCGTTTTCTTTGAGGGTCGTTGGTGAGAAGGGGCTTCCTAGACTAGACATATGGATAGTATGGATGGAGAGGTGTATTACGACTGCTGTGAAACGGATGCTTTGATGACCATGATGAGGCAGGCAACTGATGGATGACTTTGCACGAATACTCGAAAGATGACGTTTCGATACCACTTTTAATATGCGGATTACACTATGATCTTCCTTGATTGCAGTTTGGAACATATGCAATGGGCACCCAATATTATGGATACCTTTGGCGATATATCATGCCTTCAACTCAATAGAGAGATACGTTTTCTTACTTTTTGGGCTCATCCAGGGGGGATTGAGGAGAATGGTGGAATCCTTTGTTGTTCGAGCGGTGCTCTACCCTTCACTTATCTTGGGCTTCCACTAGTTGTAGACCGGCTTCACTCGATCGAATGGAGGTTGGTATTAGATAAATTGGCGAGTAAGTTGGCTGGTTGGAAGGCGTGGCCATTATCTAGAGATGGGAAGTTGGTTTTTCTTAAGCATGTCATGTCTTTCATTCCTATCTTTTTCTGCTCCACCAGGTTGCTTCCTACAGGTATGTAGGTACATATGAGGGGTTGATGAGATGGTTTTTCTTGGAATACGGGAAATAGGAAAAGAATGAGATTTAACTCATGGATTAGGATATGGTGACACATTCGAAGGACGGCTTAGGGGGTCGTAAAACTTGAATGCATGAATAAGACCCTCATAACTAAGTGGGTGCTGCGGCCAGGGGGGTGGATATGATCTTGTTTGCAAGTTGTTGCGAAGCATATATTGGATCTGTGGCTCTATGATAATGACTCATATACGGTTCCCCTCTTCGTTTTGGCAGGGGATTGCACATGTCATATAGTAGTTAGGTGAGATTCTTCGCCCAATCCACTTCTGGATGGATAATTGGACGAGATTGGGCACACTGGGAGACCAATACCTTTGTCTTTTTGCCCTTGCTGACAATCAGAATGCTCTGTTGCACCAAGTATGGTCGACTGGATATTGGAGCCCTTCCTTTGACGGGGTTTTCTTGGATCAACGATTGAACGAGTACGTTGCTATGCTTGATGAATTAGCGGATATTGGGGGACTGACTGATGGAAAAAACCATCTGCGTGGAGTGTTGACGATTCTCCGTTAGAAAGGTGTACTATTTTTCGGCCGCAATCAAAACACATTTGATGCAGCGTGGAACGAGAATATAGGGTTGCATATTTAATTAATGTTATATGTTAATTTTATTTACGTTTATTTACGTCATCGTAATTTTAATTGAATAAACGAGATCGCCTGTGATCTCAATTAGTTGGTTAGAGATTTGAATTTTAAATTTAGTCGGTTAATTAGTTAGAGTCTATTTAGGATAATTAGTTGTCAATTTGAATTTAATTCCTATTTTTGTAATCTCATCCCTCCTATATAAAGGGATGAGGGTCCATTGTTTTAGACTGTTCAGATATATAAAAGATTGAGATCTTTATCTCTACCTCCGTCTCTCTCTCTTCCCCTCGCGGTCTACACGTTCTTCCTCCTTCAACCTCGCGCAAACGGCGTGTTTCTCTTCTCAACCCCTCCATTTTCTTCTACCAAAATCCACCGATCAAAATTTTATTTTTTCGACGACGCGCCAAATCTTAATCCGCATCAATTGGTATCAGAGCATGGCCTACAGATCGTCCTCATGATCTGACGATCTGTCCAGACGTTCGCGCCGACATGCGACGAAACACCATCATTCGTCGGAGCGTAAACGGCGAGCCGAAGAAGACTTCCGGACAAAATGGCAAGATTTTGAGGCCCAAGATCAATATTTCCAATCCAGATATCAAGAGTTCCAGTCCAAAGGTCGAGAGATAATGGCTAATCTCAAGGCTATGTGCGCCCAATCAAAATCTTCCACTACTGTAGTCGCTGTCCAGACTTTTGATGAAGAAAAACTCGCCATCAAGGACGAACTGCTCGCAGTCCAGACCGTTTCAGAGGAGAAAAACGATGAAATGCTTGCTGTCCAGGTGATTTCCGACTGAAAACCCTCGCAAAATTCAATCTACAGCCCACGCGCGCCCCCTCGCTGGACCCCTCCACCCCCCTCGCACCTCCAGGCCCCCTCTCGCTGCATCCGCAACCCCATGTCCCCCTCTCGCGACCCCTGCAACCCCAGAACCCCCTCCCGCACCCCCTGCTGCCCAGTCCGCAACCTCAACACCCCACCACCATCGCCATCATCCTCATCCTACCCCGCCACCCCGCACCACCAGCCCTCATCTTCCTTATTTCCAACACCTACCCCGAGCTCCCTACCCCTCTCCCCGACACCATCGGCCCCACCCATACATCCCCTCTCCGCGAACTTCTCCCACCACCTCCCTGTCTGACCCAATATCCCCCCGCCAACCCCCTCCTCCTACGGCTCACCTCGGCCCCGTACCACCGCCACTGGAGTCCTCGTTTCCAGTCCACGTTCACTAACTCCCTCCGCCGATGCAGTACCGCCGCCGCCGATCGTCCCCCATATATGTGCCGCCAGCATCGTGATCGGATCGGAGAAACCCTAATATGGGTTGGAACTCTCCAACCAAAGAGGTTCGTATCCCCCCAAAGTAGGGATTGGAAACAAATTTGGAGAAATTGCAGAGAAATCCCTCTTTATAAAAACTTTTATTGGAAGTCCATGATAAAGAAAGGCCCTTACAAACTATGTTTAAATGAAGGGGTACGAAAATTGCAGATACACCCTCCAATTGGAAAGAACTACAAACGTAACGTTGAAAAGGATCTAATTGAAGAATTACAAGCTACAACGACGAGTTCTCCAACGACGCATCCAGTTCAAGCAATTCGTCGGGAGACGAATTCTTAAAAGCGGAGGAGAGTTGATGCAGTGTGGAACGAGAATATAGGGTTGCATATTTAATTAATGTTATATGTTAATTTTATTTACGTTTATTTACGTCGTCGTAATTTTAATTGAATAAACGAGATCGCCTGTGATCTCAATTAGTTGGTTAGAGATTTGAATTTTAAATTTAGTCGGTTAATTAGTTAGAGTCTATCTAGGATAATTAGTTGTCAATTTGAATTTAATTCCTATTTTTGTAATCTCATCCCTCCTATATAAAGGGATGAGGGTCCATTGTTTTAGACAGTTCAGATATATGAAAAATTGAGATCTTTATCTCTATCTCCGTCTCTCTCTCTTCCCCTCGCGGTCTACGCGTTCTTCCTCCTTCAACCTCGTGCAACCGGCGTGTTTCTCTTCTCAACCCCTCCATTTTCTTCTACCAAAATCCACCGATCAAAATTTTATTTTTTTCGACGACGCGCCAAATCTTAATCCGCATCAACATTCCATGATGATCTTACACATGACTGCAACATTATTTGGAACTGTAATATCCTGCTGATTATCAAATAATTTTATGGCTTGCTAGACATAGTCATTTGCTTACCAAGGTGTGAAGAGATAGAATTTTGCTTACGAGAGAGCTGCGGTGAAGAACAAGATGACATGGAACACTTATTTTTCAAGTATAGAACCTCGATATTAGTTTGGGAAGGGGCGGACATATGATGGCTCAAAAATGAAGGACACATTTTTGGCTTTCGTTCTGCTTTGTGCTATTTGGTGTGCAAGGAACGAATTGATCTTTCGGGGTCAACATTTTACTATGGGAATATACTTGCTCGATATAGTCCCTTGTTTCATCTTGGACCCATGTATGATCGCTTTGTATTAACTATTTAATGCAAATTTTGTGGTGAGTCCCATCTCAGGATCTCACACTCTTCTTATTAAAAAAATGTCTTTATGAACACAGAAGTGTGGTCCAATTAGTTGTTGCTAGTCGTCTTGGAGAATATGATCACTTTGCTATAAGGTTAATATTGTTTGAAGTCTTTGGGTAGTTTACTATACATTTGTTATGCAGTCACAGAGGGAGATACACTTATTCTACGGTCTACATGGCCTTATAACATTACTCGCATATTGATAAACGCTCCCGCACCCTTAGTTAATTCGGGCAAATTAATGGTCCAAATTATTTTTAAGTGTTCGTTGCAGTCGGATACGAGAGGTTGATCAAAAACCACTTAAGTCAGATTTTGGGTCAATTTTAAGCGGTGATATTTTTTTACTTGGTGGAGTCCAAGGTCGATCTCAGGGAGGCAACTGTCTCCTCAGGTGGATTACAACAATTTTCAAGTGTTGATATTCAAGGGACAAATTTTTTTTGTTCTTTTTTTTATTTTCAATGCAGACACATGCAAAAATCCAGCCAAGTTGAGATTAAATCAGTTTAAGATATCAAATTAAGTCCAAAAATTATGAAACTTGGTCAGATTATGACATGGAATGAAATTAAGCTACACTAATTTTTTTTGGAATTTTTCGACTCAAAATAATTTTTCTGTGAATTAAGTAAACAGACAGAGTGATTTTCAGTGTTTAATTTTTAATAAATATCAAATCACAATTTTTCCAAGAACTAAAATTATCCTAGGAAGGTCTAATGATCAGGAACCTAGGAAAATTAACAGATCTAAAATTCACTGTGAAATGAATTAATTAAAATTAATTAAAGAAAATCACTAAACTATTTATTTAGGCCTCGTTATGCGTGCAAATGACATGAAATTTTTATGGAGTGTTGAAAATGATGTCCTGAAGCTACTGTGAATTTTTGGTGATTTTTGAAGGCACAGATAATTAATTAAAAAATCAAAAGGCATCACTGGGCAAAATATGTCTCAAATGAACCAATTAATTCATTGATAATTCAGTTAAGCCAACAAAAATCAGACACGTGTACAAAAAGATAGAGGACAAAATTCTCAACAACTTGCAATTTTTAGAATTTCAAAATGATGAAAAATGCATACTATGGACACGTGCAAACACAAGGGTGTAAATGCAATACTGGAAAATAAAATTTCAATAAGTAAACGTGCTGACAGGGACTAAAATGCAATTACCAATACTATGCAGGACTTCTATGCAATTTCTCCACGAACCACGTGCTCCTCACGTGATGTCTGCTTCACAGGGGTCTTTTTGCAATTTCTGAAAGCTCCAAGGGCGTCTATGCAAATAACCCAGGCCGCACGTGCTCCTCACGTGGGGCGGCCTAGGTTCGGAGGGCGTCGGAGGCTCGGAGCGAGGCTCGGGTCTTCTGGAGGCTCGGGCTAGCCTCGGAGCAGCTTCGGGTTACCCGAGCCTAGGCTTGGGAGGCCGAGGCTCGGATAAGACGACGTGGCGGCTTGAAGGCCCTTGGATCAAGATGAATCCAAGGGGTGTCGGTGAAGGCGCGTGGCGGCTGGTGAGGCGTCCGATCCGAGGTGTGATCGACGGTCGAGGACGATGGCGGCGAAAGGACGCGTGGCGAGGCGAGGACCGTTCGATCAGAGGATCGAACGGTTGCTGCTCCTTCTTCTCTATCGATGCTCCGCCGCCTGCGGAGGAGAGGGCTGCGCTCCGATGAAAGCAGCCGAGCTCCGCCTCGGTCGTCAAGCTCCGGTAGTGAGCTTCGTCAGCTCCCACCTTGCTCGGAAGAATCGCAAGTGCGCGGCGAAGCCTCCGGTGGTCTCTGGATGACTGGAGGAGGGCTGGAGCTCTGAGTCGATGAAGCTCGAGGAAAGCTCCGACGAGGCTCCGGCCAGTGATGAATTGAGTCCCTGCAAAAGGTTAGAAGTATAGCCGAGGCGTGCAGGTGATCGTGGAAGAGGGTGGAGTGATCAACGAGGCCTAAGGCGACGTGAAGTGGTCGGGCGACGTTGCTCCGGCCAAGTGGCGGAGCTACAGGTCGCTGGCTGGTGGACTGGAGCGTCTGATGATGCGGAGAGGTCAGCGAGAATGAGAGCTCCGACGCGGAGCTAATCGGCGTGAAGGCGAGGTGCGAAGATGATCGTGAACAGAGAATAAAATCGGCGAAGATGAAGGAAAAAGAAGAAAATGATCGGAGGAGAAATGGAGGAGGTTACCTGGGGATTGGGGCTCAGCTTTGAGCTCCAGGTCGTCGCTCGAGGGGTCGGTAAGGCCCCGAGCTCAAGCAGCTACGCGGAGGGCGACTGCGACACGGCGGTGGCACCGTGGATCTCGCCGGAGAAGAAGGGCCGTCTTCGCTCAAGGATTCACTCAATTCCTGTCACAAATCGAAGGCTCCGAGCTCTAGGTTCCTCTCTGGAGTGGCGGATGGGGGTGAAGGTCGCTGGTGATGGCGTATTTATAAGGTGGAGTTGATGGGTTAGCTGGTGGATTGGCGAAGTTGATGGTCGTCGTGGAGCGAATACGGTGGAGGTGGTGGCGATTGAGGGTGTTGGCGAGGGAGAGGGACGAGTGGGGAGCGTCGTGGCGAGGTCAGCGGCCGGAGGAGAAGGCTGACGTGTGCCCAGAAAAGGAAAGGGGGCGCCCCTCCCGCAAGGCAAGGGACGTGGGGGAGAGGGGCGCCTGGAGGTAGGAGACGAAGTCTCCACCGTTGGATCTTGTGATCCAACGGTGGAGATTAGAGCGTGGAGCGACGGGCCAGATTAGATCTGAGGCGGTGAGATAAATGGTCGATGAAGCGGCCACGTGGCAAGCTGTGCGCGAGGCGCTAGCGAACGGTGATGATGGAGAGCTTAGGCCGATCGAGCGGTTGAGAGGCACCAAGAAAAGGAGTGGCTGAGATGCAACTTCTGAGATGCGATCGATCGGTCGTCAACGCGCCACGTGGCGAGCCCTGCTTGAGGCGCTAACGAGCGGACAGATCTGAATGCGGATGAAGATCGAACGGCTGAGAGAATGAGCGCACGTGGTCACAGAGGGGCCGTTGGATCTGAAGCGAGATCCAACGGCGGAGGGCGCGGGCGGATGAGGCGATGGGCAGCGGGCCGCGTGGCGCAACCAGAGGGCGCCACGTGGCCTGCTGTGAATGGCTGGAGAAGGAAACACGTGTAGAGAGAAGAGGAAGCCGAATTTGGAAAAACTCAAAACATGAAAGTTGTAGATCTAGATGAGATCTACAAGTTTCATGTTGACCAAAGACGGAGATGAGGTCAAATATGATACATAAATACAAGGATACATAAATATACATATGTAGTATACAAAATGACCCAAAAACCCAAGTTTCTCATACAAGCTCCAATTGCAATGAAATTAGTCTCATTTTAAAGGTCTTTTAATATGTAGTATTCTAAGAGTGAGTAGACCTAATTAGGGGTTTGTATGAGGGCTTTATGTGTGTTTTAATGTACAGGGGTTCTCAGGATACTTGGGCTATTTTACAAGGGTGATTCCTCCCTGTTTTATTAATGAATATATATATAGTATAGAGAAGAAGTTATTTTGATGAAGATGTCTTTTACAGGGGATTTTTGGCTTCTTATTTAAATGCAGATGAGCTGCTATAATGCATGAATTATGGATGCATGCATGAGTGTTATTTATGCAAGATAAAAGGAAATATGCCTCTATTTTCTTGGGAACAAGGCTCTATTTTTGACTTTTGATGTGATGAATCACAGATTCATCACATATGCGGTGGGCATGTCTTAGTTTCAACAACTAGCATACCATAAATACGACTAATTGTCTCAATTGATGTGAAAATCATAAAGATTAACATGTGAAGTTGAGTAACCACCCATTTTAGATGTTCCTTGTTTTTGCATATATGCTTTTCTTAATCAGTTTAATGGTTATGAGACGCTGTTCACATCAAACCATTTCATAATTACACTACACACAAGTTATCATGCAACAAATCCATACTATTAGTATTAGTTAAGCGTGTGCACATGCATGCCGCATCAAAGTGAATTGATCTACACAACTTATTTTTACTTTTTTAGTGATACATAAGTTATTTTTTGAGGTAAAAGAGGGTGGGTACTCAAGACACTCATAAAATTACATTAATAATTACAAGATGAATTGGAGCCTTAGAATGTACAATTGCATTTTCCAAATAGGTCCTCTCCTGATGAAAATCAACATTATTATAAGGTGATACACTTTTTTTGGGAGAAAACATGGCGTTCACCGTGAAGATGCGTGCCTAAAAACTTTATTTATTCACAAGGTCAAATTTACAAAGTTATAAATCATGATAGTACTTTACTAGTACAAAAGCCACATTTCTATGAGGAACTTGGTATGCTCAACTACTTTTTTTGAGAACTAATGCTCAACTACATATGCCAATGACAAAGACCACACAAATGCATTGGCCAAAGTTTTACCACTTTCAGAGCTCATCCATCCTGCACCAATGGATGTTAAAAAAAGTGATGAGACAAGCATTGTCCAAACTATCAACGTAAGCCAAATCCTAGACCTTCTTCGATTCTGTACATCAGAAAAGGTGCTCCCAGATGATGACGGATTACATTGAGGACAACCCACCATAGGGGCCAGCTTCTCCATCGTTTGGTCAGAGAGATCTGCCCTGAGAGATGGCATAAAAGTCTCACCATCCCAAGTATCAATGACCTTTACCTCCTGATTCAAAGCTAGAGAGGACAGACGAGTGAGGTGCACACGCAGTGACCACTCCTCTGTCTAATTAACATGCTATAAAGAAAAATCTCACCCATTTCCTAGATTGGGCTTTCCCTTTCCCTGGAAGCCTGGCCTGGGAAGACCACCTGGGCGAACCATATTATATATAGTTGGGACACTTGAGCTAATAATCCTGAAGACGGCTCCCTCCCTCATGAGCTGCGTCGCTGCTTGATCAAGGGCTTTGTTTTAAAGGATCTAGCACTTTGACTTTGTCCCCCGCAGCACGGGTTGGGTTTGAGAGCCGTGTGATGGGTGACTATCCAACATGTTTCGGAGAGCACTTGTATGGGGGATGTGCTGGGAAGCCCCCGCAAGAAAGAAACGGCTCTTCCCACGGCTCAATCACCATTGACTCTATTTATTATTACGGTAAATCAATGTATCAAGATGTCAATTTGAGATCTTCTTTCGGTAGTATGCTAGTTGGTAGAACAGAATAAGATCCCTTTCAAAAGGTCGATGATGACATAATATGCCTCACACCCTCATTAAGGCATGTAGAGACCCCATAGATCTTCGAACTTTCCCCTCATATTAAGCAATCCTACCTAAATAGTAGGGCGAAATTCATCTCCTTCAAGCTAAGGACTCCAAGACCTTCATCTTTAGTATGCAATCTGATAACTTTCCACTCAACAAGTGGACAAACTGTTAAGCTTTCTGAGGAGTATCACAAGAATCTCCTCATCAATGCTTCAAGTTTGTTCCTGATACCTATTGGATGAAGCCTAGACAACATAACAACTACCAAAATAATAGAGAGGACATACTTGAGCACAACCTACCACCGCTGGACAAACTAGCAAACTTCTACCAACAAGTTTCCTCTACATCTTCTTCACTAGTGGAGCCACGTAGCTTTCCACATGCGAGAGGTAACCCAGGATGCACCATTCGGAGATACGTCTTGTGACTTGTGAGACATCAACTGAGAATCATAGCTCTAAATCTCCTCCGCACTCTAACAAAAAAGAAGACATTTGGATTTACCTCTATTGAACTTCAAACAAGAAACCTCCCTAAGAAGATCTAGACCAGTAAAGCTTTTGCAACTAGTAACCCCTTTTTGGAAAAGAATCATATCATTATCTTATTAAAGAACAATCACTAAGATCTCATCCAGATTGTAACCACAATTGAAACTACAAGTTGCAAATCTATCTACCATATGAGTTAACGCATCAACGTCCACAACAAAAGGGGGGTGTAGGGGGCACCCCCTTCTTACCCCCATCCATGGTTGGAAAAAGCCACTACATGGTAAACTATTGGTCAGAACCTTACTCGAAGCAGTTGTAACACATTGTTTTATCTAGGAAATCCAAAGATCTGGGCAGCTACGTTAATGCAACTAAGAGCACGGAAACCACTGATCTATACACTGGATCGGATCCTTGCATGTTGCCGTTTAATGCCCATGCTCGTCGCATTTTGGAATATATGCGTCACTCATGTATAGACACATCCGGTGTTTGGTCTCACATCTACTAGTGATGGGATTTGGAGGGTATGTGGAGGCTATATAAGAAGCCCCATACCTCTTGTATAAGATGAGAAAGTTGAATGCAACAATCAACCCTTTGAGGTGTTCTCCCGTGGTTTCATCCCGCTCCTTAGGGAGTAGGGTTCCGCGTAAAAATCCCGGTATTCTTTAGTGTTTATTCTATTATCTCTGATTAAGCTTCCACATTTCATATTTCTAACAAGGTATCAGAGCGGGTTCGATTCTGGAGGATTTTATGTTCGTTATTTATGTTCGAGATTTGAGATTCAATTCTAGGGTTTCTATTGAAACCCTAATTATATTCTTGAAGATTTATTGAAGATTTTTCTGCATCCGTGTGGAAGTTCGAAGTTCAGTTTTTAGGGTTTCTTGAAACCCTAATTTTCCCGGCAACTAGGTTGCGTAAATTCTTCTTTGGCTTGCTACAGTGTTCTGAAGATCTGGAAATCACCGAGTTCGAGAAACTTTAGGATCCGTGATGGAAACCTTATTCTAATAGCACCGAGCTTCTAGGGTTTCTTTGAAAGCCTAATTCCGTGCTATCGCTGCAATCTCAATTCTCCAGGCGAGAGCACCAACTGCTCCAGGCAGAACCTCCAGGCCTCTAGTCCTTTCGAACAACTATTGAAGCAGGACGCCATCAACTGCGAACCTCGTGGCGAGGACCATCTCGAAGGAGTTTTGTCCCAAGCGAAGCCCTACTCGACTACAAAACACGGTGCCGCCTCCCCCTCAGGCGATGCCACCTCCTCCCAGACTGCTTCTCGCAGTTGAAGCCTTAGCCACATCTTCCATCGGTGCAACCCTTGCTCCTCTGACCTCCAGCTGCATATGGCGGCACAACATCTCCAGAAGGTGGCGGTGGAGCTCCAGATTTATCACTGTTGGAGTATTAAGTAGTGATTCGGTTTCTCGAGGATTTCATGTTCTTTATCGGGTCGAGTTTATGTTATTAGGGTTTTTTTGTAACCCGAGTTTGCAAAGATCAAGACTCATTTGATTGTTTATTCGAGATTCGGTTTTATGTAATTCGAGATCTGTTCAACGAGTGTTGTTTTGGGGTTTGATGAAACCCTAATTTCTGGAACTCCTCAAGATCTGCACCTTCAGCAAAGTTCCTTCTCCAGGATCCAAAAGGCGCAGGCCTCCATCTCCCAGGAGCTCAAAAGCAAGTACCCCTTCATCTACGGCGACAGCCCAGCGCTCCCAGACCGCAAAGTCCTATTCAGGATGCGAAGCACATGTACGAGTCGCGCGCGCATCCCCCTGCTCCGCGCGAGTCGCGCGCACCCCCTTCCAGTCGCCCAGACGCCCCCTGCGGCACACCGCACCCCTTGCGCGCAGTCGCATCTCGGATCGTGGAACCCTAGGCGGCATTATGCGGCATCATCCCCATCGTGCGACATATTCCAGATCTGCAGGTATATTCCAGATCTGCTCCATCGTGCGGCATATTCCAGATCTGCATCAGCCCCATCGTGCCCCATCAGCCCTATCAGCCCCATCAGCCCCATCGTGCGGCATATTCCAGATCTGCAGGCGCATGATCGCCCAGGTGCCTCCTCCTCAACCGCGCGCAGGCGGCGCGCGGCACCGCCCAGCATCTCGAGCCCGCCAAGCATCGTGCAGCGCACCAGTTAGGCCCGATCTCCGCGCACCGCTCCAGTCAGGCCATCGCGAAGGGTGCGAGGACTGGCGCACACAGCAGGCGGCCCCGCCGCACTCCATCCTCCAGCGCGAGGCGACCCCCCGTGCCTGCGCAACTTCCAGGCGCGGAAACTCCTTCAACCCTTGGCGGCGCTCCTCCCTCCCGATGCCTCGTGCGCGATGGCGGCGCTCCTCTCCAGAGGCCCCACTGGGGGCGGCGAGGTTTCTATTGGGGTTCCAGTTGTGAACCCTAAGTGCGAACCCTGTTATATAAAAAAAAAATTTATCGGCCAGTTGGGCCGTGTGTTAAAAAAAAATGTTAGGGGGAGTGTTGGGCCAAGAGGGCCACGGTTGTTACGCAAAAAAAAAAGAGAAGGGGACCCTATGGGCCCAAGTGTATGGGCCGTGAGTTGAAAAAAAAAAGAGAAAGAGAGAAGAGTTTACAAAAAAATCGAGAAAAAAAAGAGGGGATGCGTACATTAAAAAAAAATCGTACGCAAAAATGATGTGAAAAAAAAGAAGAAAGCCGCAATATTTCAAAAAAAAGAGAGAGAGACGGCATATGTTTGTACCCTATTTGGGTCAAGTTTCAAAAAAATGTGACGGCTTAAAAAAAATGAAGAAAAGCCGCAAGTTTTTGGATGTTCATGTTGTTTTCCCCTATCTATCTTGTCTTCTCCCAACTTTGTCGATGCCATTTTCCGACAAGTATGGGAGAAAGGGGGAGTATATGTAGAGTCACATGTCTTGTATTCCAGATCCAGATTCAGATGCCAGTCTCCAGACCGATCAGATTTCAGACTCTACGGTTCAGATCTGGTTTCAGACTCGACGATTGTCTTCCGAGTCCAGTTTCAGACACGCACAAGTGTGCGGTCATTGTCAGATGAGCATATGTTGCCATCATTTGTTCGAGGTCCCCATCATTCTTGTTGTTGTTCGGCCAGAGTTTTCATGTGAGCCATAGGGACTCCAGAGCAGAGGACCATTCCCTTGAGGGCAAGGGTTTTCATGTGGTATCATAGGTACACCAGAGCAGTGCACCGTTCTCTGAGCCAGATGGGAGAGACCCAGTTCTCCGACGAGGAGACTTCAGGCGCAAGTTCAGACTCGACGGTCAGATTCCGAGTCTTCAGTCGACTCACACTCCAGCCCGTTCGTCCTCCTCACCTGCACGGCATGAGAAGCAACGTCCTCGACTGCAGCATGTGCGCGTTGGGTTGATATTGTCCGTAGTGTCCTGTAGCGTTGAGTTGAGTTTCTTTTTGTTTGTTTGTCCAAGCTGAGCATTGCATGCTCCAGCTTGAGGGGGAGTGTTGGAGTATTAAGTAATGCACCTATTGTGTTGTAACAGGGTAAATGGATCTTGGTGGAGATCCATTTACCCCATTCAGTGTTTAGTCCCACATCGTCTAACGGTGGGACTTGGAGGCTCTGGAGAGGCTATATAAGGAGCCCCAGACCTCCTGTCTCCATTGAGAAAATGCAATGCATAACACGCCCCTTTGAGGGCTTCTCCCGTGGTTTCATCCCGCTCCTCACGGAGTAGGGTTCCACGTAAAATCCCGCTGTTCTTTATTTTGTTTATCTTTTCCATGTTCCGCTTCCGCTTCCGATTTTCTAACAATCACTATGCGGCGTAGATCCAGATCATGTGCATCCGAGTTCAGGCAATCAAACCTCCCCACAATCCAGCTACCTCATCGAATCCTCGGCCTTGCAGCGGGGGCTTGGGGAGGAAGTCGAAGAAGGGTTGAATGGGGACTCGCTCATGGCGGCATGCGAGGGGGTTGGCGTAGTGGATGTTGGCATCACAAGACACATAGAGAGACAACATCGGCCTTGCAGGTGACGTCGGCAGGGGCCTGCTTGCAGACCTCGCACATCCTGACATGCTCGTCCCGTAGGAAAACCCTAAATAAAGAAGAGGGGTGCCTCTCCTAATCCCTTTGGGCCCTACGATAGTGACTTGGGCTGAAAGTTAAAAAATGAAGCCCATGTTTATTTTAGCCTAACAGTGGGCTACTGTATTAAAAAATGGGCAGAGGGAGAATTGTATTTTTAGGCTCAATTGGGCCATGAGTTTTTGAGAGAAAAAAGAAGATTATACAAAAAAAATCCGTACGAAAAAATTGATTAAAAAAAGGGGAAGAAAAGTCGGAAAAAAGTTTGTGACAGCTTATTGCTCATTAGTTTTCCACCATTAATGTCTTCTCTCAACTTTATCGATGTCATTGTGTTCCGACAAGTATGGGAGAAAGGAGGAGTATTGTGTAGAGTTCTACAAGTCTGACTCCATATTCTCCAGTTCAGACTCTATGCCAGTTTTCAGGCTCTACAATTCAGTTTCAGACTCGACATTCATATTGTTTCCGAGTCTTCAATACGATGCACACATGTTTTCCATCTTTTGTGTAGTCCCCATCTTTGTTTTTGTTCTCAGAGTTTTCATGTGATCCATAGGACTCCAAAGTTGAGATCCCATTCCTTATGCCATGTGGGCTTGCGTTTTCATGTGGTTTCATAGGGACTCCAGAGTGGGGATTCCATTCTCTGAGTAAGTATGGGAGAGACCCGATTCTTCGATGAGGAGACTTTTCAGACTCCATTCTGTAGCGACCATGGACCTCGACGAGGATGTTCTACATGGCTTTTTCAGTTCAGCCCTTCGGAGATGGAGCAATTGTCTACATGATTCAATCTTCTACATGTGGCAGTCCAGAGTACTTCGACGGGGAGACTCTTTTTAGTTTCAGTGACTTTGACAGGCACATTACAGAGCACACCTTCTTCGACGAGGAGACACAGTTTGACTCACGCTCTAGCCCGGTTGTTCCTCCTCACCTGCACAACATGAGAAGCAATGTCCTTGACAGCAATCGATAGTTGTGTTTGCGTTGAGTTGATATTGTCTGTAGTGTCTTGTATTGTGAGTTTGAGATGCCTTTCTGTTTGTCCAAGCTGAGCATTGCATGCTCTAGCTTGAGGGGGAGTGTTGGAGTATATGATCACCATGTATAGATGTGTAATCGGATCCTTGCAGGATCCACTACCACATCCAATATTTAATCCCACATCTACCAGTGGTGGGACTTGGAGGGTCTGTGGTGGCTATATAAGAAGCCCCAAACCTCCTGTATCAGACGAGAAAGTTGAATGCAACAATTAGCCCTTTGAGGCATTCTTCCGTGGTTTCATCTCGCTCCTTAGGGAGTAGGGTTCCAAGTAAAATTCCAGTGTTCTTTAATGTTTATTCTATTATCTCTGATTAAGTTTCTGCATCATGTTTCTAACATATTTGAAATAGAGTTCCCTTTTTACAGACTTGGGATCATGTACACCAACCATCTGAGCTCCCGTTGGCCATGGTGGAATACGGTTAGGGCCAAGAAAGCATCTCTCCTTGCCTCCAAGAACTACATGCCAATCTCATCCCTTCTAGTTCGCGTTCATCTCATCACCACTATAATTGGTGAGCGAAGTTTTACTATTTGAAGAAATCCTTAATATCCCTGCAGGCTTTTCTGCTTAAGTGGGTGGCACTGTGGCACATTTGTGGGGTAAGGGGGAGGACCTCGTCTATAGGCTCATTAGAGACATCTATAACATTCGGAGCAACCATTGCTGACAGACTCCTTCCCTCACCTCGCATCGGTGTCTTGGAAGGGGATTTACATAGTTGCTCGTAAGGTTCTAGTGCAGATGCGTCCGATTCTTGGAGATGGGGAATCTTTTCTGTTCTGGAAAGATAACTGGTCGGCTGAGGATCTGCTGCAGGAAAGGTTCCCTTGCATATACTCTTTGCCAGAGAATTTTGTCATGTCTATCAGGGAGGCATGGGTGGATGGCCAGTGGATGCCGTACTTCTCATATCCTCTTTCAGATCAACGTTTCAATGAGTTACTATGTCTGTCTGAGTCTGAGGCGATTGCGGAATGTTCGGGCCCAGCTAAGGGCATGATCATTGGGTTTGTGAGATGTATATTTCTCTGTGAAGAAGGCTTACTAGGCGTTCTCCTTTAGTTTGATCTTTGATCCGGGCATCTTGGAGCGTGACCACAATCTGATCTGGACCCTCAAGGTTAGTCTCAAGCTGAAGATTTTTTGTGGCTACATAAGCAGGAGTGGATTCTCATTAAGGTCAGAATATTCACGTTTCTTGTAGGGGGATGGCACTACTTGCTCCAAGTGCGGTAGCGGCAACGGGAACCTTGACCACCTCTTCTATTCATGCACTTGCATCTGGGATATTTGGGCTGTTGCAAATATTCATTGGGTCGATTTCTCCTCCCATAATGACTGTTGGAATGCGATGGTGGCCAACGGGTTCATGCCCATGGAGGAGCTCCTGCACCCTAATGCCACCATTCAGGCGATATGGATGTCGTGCAATGGAGTTGTCTTCCAGTCATATAGGTTCTATATTAACAATGTAACTCGTCGGGAGATGAGCTACTTTCGTGAGAGAGCGAGGCGAAAGCACCAGCGGAATGATACCTGTCGGCATATTTCGGCAGGGCTGGGAGTCTGGCGTTGAGTGGGAGAAGAGGCTTCGCGGGATGGGAAGGAAGCGAAAGGCGGTTGGACCATAGTCTCGCATCAGAAGCCGGGCAGGAAATGCTTCCACTGCGGTGAGGCGGGTCACATCTTGTCGACCTGCTCGCTCCAGAAACGGTGCTTTGGCTGCAGGAAGGTCAGGTACCTCCGGGCCTCGTGTCCCTCCGGAGAGAGGTTGCCGAAGCTGGCAGTCAGTCTCCAGCGACATGCTAATGATTGCGGTGCTGGATCGCGGGACGACAGTTCTTTGCCTTCCAACGAGATTTTATATGCAAAGGTAGTTGCGGGCGTTAAAAGCGACGTCATGAAATCGGATGCTGATTGGAACTTGGCGGAAGGATTCACTAAGTATCCCTTCGATTTGGGCAGGGATTTCGTTATTGCTTGGAGGAGATTTTGCGGGGGATGTTGTGCCGCTGGGAGTTAGAAAATGCTGTGTTCGGGCCTATCTCGATCCCAAGCACTCGCCTTGTGTACCTTTAGGGCAAAGCGATGTTATCTGGAGATTCCCGAGATTTGATGATGGTTGAGAAGCCTCCCTCGTCAGGAGGGTGGTGCAGCTGAAGGGCATTCCTTTCCTATCCAAAAATGTGGGGGCTCTCGGACCAGCTCTCCGGGATTTGGGTGCAGTGCTCAAGGTGTTATCAGATGGCTCCGATCCGGGTTTTGATCCCGACTCCACCTTGGTCCTGATGGATTGCCGGGATTGGCAGCTTCTAATGTTTCGGTGGTTTCTCTTAGGGTGAGTTGGGCGTTGTTTCCGATATCAGTGTGCTTGACGGATCCTCCACCACCGCCTCAGGTATCGAAAAGGGACCCTCAAGAGGAGAACGATAACCCTCCGCCGTCATCCCGATCGAAGGGGAAGCTGGACGGTCCGTGGGGGGAGGCGAAACCTCGAGAAACAATATTTAATGCTTCATCTTCTGCACATACCTTTTTGGGAAGTGCATCAACCATCGATTCGATTGTTAAGGAGGTTTCTCTGGACCCCGTGCCCAACGGTTATACATGTGCATTGGCTAGGGTCGATCGGGCTTGGGTGGCGGGTCGCACAAGTACCCTTATTCTCGGATCCCCGGTGTGCCTGCCTAGAACCCCTCTCGTGATATTGGAAAAGCTTATTCGGATCCTCGTTGAACCCGTTTCGAACCTCTTGCCGGATGCGGGTCGGTTGGCGGATCCTTTCTGGGCCAGGCAGACCCTATCCTTGTCTCCTCCTGTTTTGGGGGAAAGACTGCACTTCTCTCTTCGCTTCGGGAGCAATCTCGTTCGACCTCGAGGTGATGATGCAGGATGCCTTCCTCTGGGAAATCTGCCACCATGCGGGCTTCTGCCTTCTGTCGAATCGTACTCAACTGAGAGCTTTGTTCTGGCTGATGGTGCAGGATGTTTTGCTGCAGATAGTTCGTGGTTGACAGGTATGCAGGAGGTTGCTGACGTTTCTTCCAACACTGGTCTTGTGAAGGGGGTGTCGAAGAGATATAGAATAAAGTGCAAACAAAAGGTGCTACACATGGAGGCACATATCATTTCTGAGCGCAAGGCTCAAGTGGCATCCATTGTTGGAGCGGTGACCATGGGGGGCACGCAATCCAGTATCAAATGAAGATTCGATCATGGAATGTTAGGGGTCTGGGTGACCTAGAAAAAAGACGTGTTTTGGGCAATAGGTTTGCGGAATGGGACTGTGATGTGGCCTTACTCCAAGAGACAAAGAATGATTCTTGGTATATGGACACCTGGAAATCATTTGGAGTAAGTTCAGTGAGTAATTTTGCGAAGATTGATGCTATTGGGAGTGCGGGTGGCCTTTGTGTGGCGTGGAAGGATTCTGCATTTCAGCTCAGGGGGGAGTTGAAGGGCTCTCATATCCTTACGGTGCTCTTGGAGAGCTCCAGCACTTCGGCCACCATTGCTTTCTCTTGTGTGTATGGCCTGTGTTCTCCTGCTCTGTAGGGGAACTTGTGGACGGAGCTTCGTGCTGCGAGTTGTGCTTTTTCGGACTGTGCGTGGCTTGTGGGAGGTGATTTCAACGTCACCCTACTATCCTCGGATCGTCCACGTTTGTGGGATGACAGGATCCGAGCTTGGTTGAATTTGCTGATCTTATTGGTGAATTGGAGCTTGAGGTCTTTGATGCTTATGACACAAAATTTACCTAGCAGAGCTCTGGCTCCCTTTCTCGGATTGATCACTTTTTGTCATCCTCTGAGATTTTGGAGACGTTCCCTTTGTCTTTCGCTTCATCGAGGCACCACACGAGGTCGGATCACTCGCCTATCTTGTGGGATTCAGGCGATCACTCAATGGGAAGAGGTTTCTTCTGATTTGAGAGATCTTGGCTCTTGGAGGATTCTTTCAGAGAGTTGGTTTGTTCGCACTGGAGGTCTATTGAGGTATCTGGCTCGGCGGCAGTGCGGTTTTCTGAAAAGTTGAAATCTCTTCGCCAGCGGTTGTGCATGTATAAGGATATCGTGGAATCTAGAAAGGCTCGGAGTCTTTTTGCGGAACATGAGATGGAGAGACTGGATAGGATTGAGGATGTTAGGGCTCTGGACAATGAGGAGCTGGGACTAAGAATGGACGCTTAGAGAACAATCTTGGATGAAGATCGTAAACAGGTGACAGAATGGAAGCAGAGATCTCGTCTTGCCTGGCTGAAGGAGGGAGATGCAAATGTGGCTTTCTTTCCCAGGATAGCTAGTGGCAGACACATGATTAACTCTATCAGGTCTATGGTTATTGATGGCACTAGAGTGGAGGGTGACATAGAGATGGGAAGGGCGATTGTAGATCACTACTACGTGTTCTCCAAGCGGTCTTCTTCCAGACCTTGGAGGTGGAATGGCCTTGGGACAACTACTCTGTCAGAATTGCATGCGAACAGTTTGGCTATACCAATTACTTTGGAGGAGATTAAGGTTGCAACCTGGGATCTGAATGCTAGTGGGTCTCCGGGTCTAAACAGCTTCTCGGTTTTTTTCTATCGGGAGTTCTGGGACCGGCTGAGTGGCGAGGTGTTTGAAGTCGTGGAGGAGCTATGCCGATGCAATGCGGGATTCAAAAGACTTAATAAGGCATTGTTGGTTCTTCTTTCGAAACGGGAGGCAACAAATATGATTGAGGATTTTAGACCCATTGCTCTATTTAACGACATCTACTTATTGGTCGCGAAAGTGTTGGCGACTCGTCTCAGTAGAGTTCTGGACAATATTGTTTCCCCGCTACAGTCAGCTTTCATCCTAGGGAGACGAATTGCAGATAGTTTGTTGGTGGCTTCAGAGATTATCAATGACTGGAAGCGTAATGGCAAGCATGCTTTGCTATGGAAGGTCGATTTTGCTAAGTCTTATGACACTTTGGATTAGTGCTTTCTGTGGGTTGCTATGCACAAGAGGGGTTTTCCGGACGTCTAGATTTCTTGGATGAAGCACTGTGTCACTACAACTTCCTTTTCCGTTCTGGTCAACGGTCGCCCCGAGGGTGGATTCTTCCAACCGCAACGTGGGGCCAGACATGGTTGCTCTCTTGCAACTATGTTGTTTGTTCTGGTTGCTGATGTTCTTGCTTGTATGATCGATCGGGCTCAGAGTGGTGGCGTCGCTGCAGGCTACATGCGTGGGGACTTATCCATCCCCTTGCTCCAGTATGCGAATGACACTATCCTATTTGTGGAGGGCGGTTGGGAGGAGGCTGGCGTCGTAGCTCTTGTTTTGGAGATCTTTGGGGAGATGTCAGGGCTGGAGATGAATCACACCAAGTCCACTGTTGTCTCGTTTAGCTTGGCGGATGAGGAGGCTATTGCTTACAGTTTGGAGATGGCCACGACTATCGGATCTCTTCCTATCCGATATCTTGGGCTCCTTTTGACGACTGGCAGGGTCAAGGTGGCTGACTGGCTTCCAGTGGTTGAGAAAATGGGGAGGAAACTGACTGGATGGAAGGCCTGTCCGTTGTCACGGGGAGGACGTCTAGTGTTAAAAGCGGTTCTTTCCATCATTCCGGTGTTCTTCTTCTCGTCCCGCCTCCTTCCGGTGAGTGTCATGGATCGATTGGAGTGGCTGATGCGCAAATTCCTTTGGAGCAGATCTGGGCAGGAGCAGCAAGGTATGAATTTGGTTGACCGGGAGTCCGTTATTTTACCCAAGAAGAGTGGGGGGCTTGGGATTAAGAGTTTGGAGCTCTTCAACGAGGCCCTTTTGTTTAAATGAGTGGGCAGAATTTGGGGCTGGGATGAGAGCCTATGTTATGCTCTAATCCGGAGCCTGTATGGTGTCTCTATGGCGGGGCCAGGACGCTTGTGTAGGGGGCCCAATCAGTTCGACTTTTGTAAGGGAATATTGAAAATCCTATCGCGCTTTCGTGAATTTTTCAGTCTGGTGGTTGGGGATGGTGCATCTTTTGGCTTCTGGACGGATGATTGGATAGGGGACGGAACACTGGCCGGTCGCTTCCCTTGGCTGTATGCTTTAGCGGCCGATGCAGGCGCACAGGTTGGGGACTGCTGGGTGAACGGTAACTGGATGCCGACTTTCAGAAATTCGTTCTCTGATCAACGTATGGAGGAGTTTGTACGCTTGTTGGACTCATTGGGCCAGACTGACAGGCTATCTTCTGGACCCAATCACTGGGCGTGGATGGACGGGGTCTTTTCTGTTCCAAAGGCTTACGGTGCCATTTGTAGACCACCTTCTGCCATGTCGGCTGACATGATTCGAGATTGCAATTTTATTTGGTCTCTTGGTTTCCCGGAGAGGATTGGATTCTTCTTATGGTTATTTCTCAGAAAGCATATCATGACGAGGGATTGATGTGCTAATATTTTCACGTCTGTTTCGGATAGATGCCCCCCTTTGTGATGATGCGATTGAATCGTTGGATCATCTTTTCTTCAGTTGCTCGGTGTCCGTGCCTAGTTGGGGCGAGGTTGGGCTGAATTGGCTATGCATTCAATCTTTCGAGACTTTCTGGGCATCCTTCTTCGGGGCACATAATAGACAAAGAAGAGAGGTTCTTTTTTTTTGAAATCTAAACGCTCGGGGGATACACTCGGTGGTGTTCACCCCTACTTTATTAAAGAAAAAAGAGATGAAACAGATACGGGGAGAAAACGAAGAGAAACTTTACAATGAACCCAGCTCGGACCACGAGAGGGAGCTAGACCACCAGCCAATCAACAATAAGACGGGCACCGTGAGACATAATATTTTCTTTGTAGAATCGCTGTCTCTTGAAGATAGCTTCATTCCGCCCAAGCCAGATAGCCCAAATACTCGCCATGGGACACAAGAGATCTCTACGGTCCCTGTCCTTGTTAGATATCATTGAATCTCAAAAATAAGCTGAGTCATTGGTGTTGATCCAATCCACAGCCGCCGCCTCCAGACGCCCATCACCACTGGGCAGGTAAAGAAAAGATGATCCAAGGACTCTATATCAATGCCGTATAGAACACAAACCTCCGGGACAGAGCCAAACAGCCTAGCGCAGCGATCCCTCGTCAACAGCCTCCTCCTCCGAAATAGCCAGAAGAAAATACCAACCCTCTCAGGAAGCCGCAAGCCCCAAATAAAGTTGCAATCACGCATCAGCACCTTCATCCCCAAGGTGGTGGAGGAAGAAATCTTCCGATAAGCCTTCGACGTCGTGAACGGCCCCCCCATCCAAGCCCAGTGATCCCTCCCCCCCGTGGGCCGAGACGCCCCACCGATCGAATCCAAGAGCCGGAGGAATTCGAGAAACCGCTGGTCGGAAAGGTTGTTACGAAGGATGGGGAACCAACCATCCCCGGGCCAATAAGAGGCAACAGAAACATTCCCATCAGCCACCATAGCAAATAACTGCGGAAACCTCTCACAAAGAGGCGCCTCACCGGACCAAGTGTCTTTCCAGAATTTGAAAACATGTCCGTCACCAAGCACCGGAGCAAAAAGAGGAGAGTACTTTAAGATAACCGCCAGCACCCCACGCCAGAAAGGCGTCCCCAGCCCAATATTAGCCCTCGGCCCCGGCAATGAACCACCCACGCCATGGATTTTACGCAAAACCACAGAGCAAAAATCTTCGCTAGCACCCCATAATCTATTCACCCATTTTAGAAGAAGGGCGTCGTTAACATGGTCCAGCCGCCGAATACCAAGCCCACCCTCGCTCTTGCGCTTCGTCACCTCCTCCCAACCCACCAAATGTAGCCCACTCGCAGGCGCCCCATTCCTCCCCCACAGAAACCTCCGCATCAACTTTTCAATTCGAGAACGAATCCCCGCAGGCACCTGCCGGTTGGAAAGAAAATATACGGGGATAGATGACAAAACCGATTTGAGGAGGACGAGGCGGCCACCCTTCGAAAGCATAGCCGAGCTCCAGCCGGACAGCCGCAATTCCAACTTCTCCATCACCTTGGACCAGTCTCTCAAACGCGTCCTGCCCGTGACCAGCGACATACCTAAATATTCAAAGGGCAAAAGGCCCGGCATAGAGCCCAAAATCAAACCGCAGTCAGCCGCCTCCTATGCATCCATACCAAATGGAACCACCTTAGATTTGTTGGTATTCTTGAATAGGCCCGGCATCTCACTGAAAACCTCCAGAGTTGCTGCCATGGCAGAGACCTCGTCACTGCCTCCCCCAATGAACAAGATCGTGTCATCGACGAATTGAAGGAGAGGGACCACCACCTCGCCGCAGGAGAAGCCCTTCGAGAGACCATTTGGCAGTCCTGCAGGAGAAGAGAGGTTCTTGTCCCGATGGCAGTCCTGCATGCCATTTGGCTAGCTCGTAATGATGTTCTTTTTTCTGGCCATCGATTCTACTGTGAGAATGTCAGCGCTCATCGCAAGTGCCTGATTGAGTCTTGGACTTTGTAATTTGTAATATGTTTATTTTTTTTGATTTTTAATAATACATGGGTGGGCACCTATGCGTGATTCCCCCTTTTTTTGATCTCAAAAAAACTTGACAATGTAACTCTTCTTGCTATACCTCTTCTCTAGACCTGGTGGCTATATGTTTTTTATCTTATTTTATTAATATATTTATGGGACGGAAACTTCTCGAGTGTTTCCCCCTTTTTGATAAAAAAACTATCTTTAGGTTTACTAGAAAAGAAGGTTACTATAAAAAAATTGGGATAGAATTTGCCCTGGGAAGAATATATGTAGGCATTTTGTCTGCAATTGAGCTAGTACAAGTGAACCTTATTTATATAAATTCCTTTGACTCCTTGTAGCTAATTTGTCAGTAGTAAAACTACACTATATTTACCCAAAAAGAAGGCAATGAAACAATTTCGAATATATTTTCCTTAGGAGGTTGAACCTAGTGAGACCTTTTGGTTGAAAGCTAGGACATGCAAACCCTTTTGTATTCTCACTATCAATGGGGTGGCAACTGGCAAGGAGATGCCTTTTAGTATTTCATATGGTGATTTAACATGAGAATCAGTGAAGAGAGTTAATTCTATAACTTAAAATAATTAACCACAATGATTCATTAAATGAAGTGATATTCTCCTATCCCTCAAGCACTTCCCAGGGTGATTTAACATGAGAATCAGTGAAGAGAGTTAATTCTATAACTTAACTTAATTAACCACAATGATTCATTAAATGAAGTGATATTCTCCTATCCCTCAAGCACTTCCCAGTTGATGCCCATTTTTTATCGCACGTTCAGCATATTTATAGATATGATTTGTACAACTTTTTTATTGGAAATATTTAATGGTTGTTTCTAGGCGGTAAGAAATTCACGACGACAATTGATACACTGACACAGCGTGAACCAGACTCAATGCTTGCAGCAATGTTTAGTGGACGTCACACAGTTGCCTCAGACCCTGAGAAGGTTATTTTATATCATTATATGCCTCACATCCATGTAAACTGTTTCTTTATATATTATGCACTTTAGCGAGCTACTAATTTCTATGGAGTTCGAACATATTCCTTTTTATATTGCCTATGTTTTTCTCGTCTTCCTAGAAAAATGTTTATTCCTTAGGATTGTTTGTTAATATTACTGATTTAGATTATATGGAGGATGGTCTTTTAAAATTGTTTGCTTACTCTAAACTAAAGTCATATATTCCACCTAAAGTAGAAAAGTGCTTGGTGGTTGTTAATGTACCCTATATTTGTCTAAGGTATGAACTGATTACAACATCTGCATCAACCAATCCTTTCTCTCTCCAAATGGGGTTGACTGGATTTGCTGCATCGAAAGTCGAAACATATAGATTTGGCTTATATTCAACCTTACAGTAACAATGAATTTCCAATATTTCTTTGGTCTTCCCTACTCCAATATTTCTTTGGTCTTCCCTACCACATTTGAGAATGATATTGTTCTAACTTCTCATGCCTTCAATATAAAGGTATTAGATGGATTTTTTTGTATATAAGTAAACCATCTTCAACATGCTTTCCTTATTTTATAAGAATGAGTGACATTCACATGCTTTCCTTATTTTATAAGAAAGAGTGACATTCATATGATATTCATAAATCTTGGAGACATCTTATTGTGGAGAAGAATGATAGAATGAATGACTTGTCTTATTCAAAGGGTGTAGGATTTCTTATATAGCATGAAACCCTAGCGAGCCAAAAGGAGAAATTACACAAAAGACCCCGAAGGGTTACATGACTCCATAAATAACCCAATAATAAAAAATAACTCTAACACTCTCCCTCAAGTTGGAGCATATCTATCGATCATGCCAACTTGAAAATCATCAATGAGAGACGTTTCTTTGGTAGTGCTTTCGTGAATATATTATCAAGCTAAAGATCCGTGGAGATATGAGGTGTAATGATCTTTTTTCCTCGTACTCCATCTCGAATAAAGTGACAATCAACTTCAATGTGCTTAGTCCCCTCATGAAATACTGGATTGACGTCAATGTATGTAGCAGACTTGTTATCACAATATAAAGGTACATGAGTTGTAGCATTGAATCCAAGCTCCTGTAAAAAGGAGACAAGTCAGGTAATCTCACAAGTGGCATGGGCCATTGCCCTATATTCTGCCCCTGCACTCGATTTAGAAACCATTGTTTGCTTCTTGCTTCGCCATGTAACAAGGTTGCCAAGGTTGCAAAAGTCGGTAGTCGGTACTCGGTTGGCTGGGTCACTGACTAAGGATTATTCGGTAGTTGGACGACTAATCGAAATTAGTTGGACTTTAATCGGCTTCGAATTTTACGATTATTTTTAATATATAACTCATTTTCATACATATATTTACATAGATTTTGTACATTTTTATATTATCATAATAAATTAAAAGAAGTAACTGAATTTAAATAAAACATTAAGCATATTATAATAAGTTTGCTTATAAAAAAAAGCAAAATATAGAAAAATATGGTATCTCCAAGCAAAAATTGGTCGACTAGTGTCCATAGTTGGAATTAGTCGGTACTTGGTCGGCCACCCCACTGACTAGACTAGTCGGACCTATTAGTCGGGCCAGTCGGACGACTTTTACAACACTGAAGGTTGCCACCAACAAATATAGCATAACCTGTAATGGATCGTCGGTCCTCAAGTGAACTGGCATTATCTGCATCTACATAAGCGGTGACATCAGTTTGACCATTGACCTGTAGAAGAGACCTCACCCTGGAGATTCCTTCAAATATCGAAGGATTAGTAGAACATCCTGCCAATGACTGTAAAGAGGTCTCTCCATGCGACGGATGGCTCTGCTCATAGCATACGATGTATCAGGCCTAGTAATGGTGTTGTAGATCAGTTTACCCACGGGGCTTCTATATCATGTAGTATCCTCAAACTCAGGATCAACAAATGTAGCATGTTTTCACACCTCTGCTGGGATGCCAGATGGTTTGCATCCAAGTAAACCAGCCTATGTAAGAATATCCAAGCAGTATTTTCGCTGTGATAGATGTAATCCCTTTGCAATGCTTATCACCTCAATACCGAGGAAGTATCAGAATTGAACAAGGTCCTTGGTGACAAACACCTTCTGGAGGAAGGCTTTGATCTCTAGCTAGCTTCTGTCATCATCACCGGTAACATCCATATCATCAACATAGACATCAAGTATCACAATGCCAGTGGATCGCCGTCTAATGAACACAAAATAATCACATATTGTCATGTGGAAGCCAAGAGAGTTTATCCATGTGATAAGTCTATCTAACCAATCTCGTGGACTTTGCTTTGGACCATAAATGGTCTTACAGAGTCACCACACATGCTCCCCCTCGACGGAGTAACATGGTGGCTGCATCATATACACCTCCTCTTCGAGGTCACCATATAGAAATGCATTCTTCACATCGAGCTGAAAGATTGGTTAATTCTTGTTAGCTGCAACAGAGGATATTGCGAGTTGAACCCATACAAGTTACATGAGAAAATGTCTCAAAGTAATCCACTCCATAAGTTTGAGAAAATCCCTTTGCCACAAACCTTGACCTTTAGCCTGTCAATAGAACCATCAAGAGACTGTTTGGTCATGAAGACCCATCGACAAGCAACATGCTTGACACCTGTAGGACATGGCAAAAAATCTCACATGCCCCTGGATGTAAGCGCATCCATCTCCTCATCCATGACCTTTTTCCAGCCATGGTCCTGCAAACTGTAATGATCACGAGGAATAGTGATAGCTATAAGAGCGTTTGCAAATCGTTTGTCACAACTGGATAGACTGTTAGTGGAAGTAAAATGTGACACATGATGTGTAATACATTGCCTTTTTGTCAGACGCAGAGCTATAGGGAGTTCTGGTAGAGCATCCGGAGCTGTAGGGGTGGGGACATTCGAAGTGTGAACCCCTCAGGATCCGGGTACCTGTTTACAACACAATTCGCCGAAATTCCATTTATGACATCGCATTAAAAACATAATTTTATGGGGAAATTTTTTCGCGCGGCTAATTTATGACATTCACATCCACAATTTGATAGAGAAAATTGGCACCAAAATCATATTTCATAAATTTCCATATGATTTTACAACATTTACAATGTCTGTCAGTATATACAACATCCCAAAAATTTGGCTGAAGAGAAGAAGTATTTACAATATCAATTGAATTAAAAACTGTAACAGAAACTACATACTGTCTAGTATAGACCTTGTCTCCTGGAACCCTGTATAGCTACTGAACAACAGACTCCTTTCCTGCCATGCGTGCAAGGAAGAAAAGGAGTCACAATTGTGAATACAAACCCGTAGTTTAAAAATAAATAACAATTATTTATAATGTGCAAAAGAGAGCAAGTAGAAAGGTGGAATAAGTACAATTTACATCTACTTGCGTAAGTAAAAGGATTTTCAACTGTTTGGTATTAAGTTCATTTGTTCTCCCCCTTTTCCCATTCATCCCATATATATATATAAAGTTTAGATGACAACACTGACATATAATGATTTCCTGTGTTTTAAGATCATGATTTTGGGTCTTGGAGATCATGTTGCGGAACTTGATAGCACATGTAAATGCTACTTTCTTGCCATTTAGATCATGTCATGGTTTCCGATGATGGACTGATATAATGATGACGGATTTGATCCATAATTCTATTTACTCCTTTTAAGTTAGTGGATAGTCCGTGGTCTTGGTCTGTGTGTAACCTCACACTATGACTCTAAGGTATTAAACTACCTTAGGGTTGGGGGGCCTCCGTAGGCATGCGGTGTTGTGTAATGCATCCTAACTAAGTTCTCAACACATCCACTAACTTATAGGGATTTCGAATCAGATTAAAGTCACTTCTAATCATTTCAATTTTAATTGTACTTTCCTCCAAACCTTTACGGTATCTCTCTCAGATGCAACTCTTGATTATTTAGATGTAGATGTAGATATGGATGATCTGGATGTAGAATCGCCAAGTCTGTTTGGCGAAAGAAAACTCAAGCGGTGAAGAAGCCTACAAATGGCTCTTCCGTCTCGCCCTCTAGTTGGAAGGCCGGTCCAATAGAGGGATAGGTCTACTCCCCAACTACGCCACTGAGACGGGTGAGAGGGACTTCCCGGAAAAGTCACTCTAGAAAAATAGCCCGACCGGTAACGGGCAACCGAGCTCGTACGTAAAACTGAAAAACCAGGATCCCCCGCCTGGGTATCCAAAAAAAAACAGGGTCAGCGGAACTGGTCCAAAGTCGGGATCCCAACGAGGCGTAAAAACACTGTGAGCTCACGTAAAAACCGAAAGAGGACTGGAATCCTAGACCCGCGCACTAGGCGGCCGCTGCCCTAACTGAGCTTCCTTTCCTCCGCTCAGTTGAGGGTCACCGCGCCCTCGCACGGTCAGGCCTAAGGTCATCCTGACCGGCATAATTAATGGATATCACTATTGATTCAAAATTTAGATTTCTAACATGTGTCATGTGAATTTTGTCCCTATCAAACCACATACCCAAACTGATAATATGGATTTAAGAACATATATGATCAGTGATAAAGAAATCATATTAACCAGGGCAAAAGAAATGTACTACTACTTGTAACTGGAGGTCTCATTGATTTGATTTCCTGACTAGCCATCCTTTAGAAGAATTCAAGTTTCCAAGTGCTAGATCGATCTTGGTCTAATTCTTGATTCGATAATTCCCTGGGATGCCAATAATTTCAAATTATTATTCCTGATACCTCATTATTCTACTGCCTTCATCACACGACATATTTATTAATATATATTTATTTATCTTAGTTAGTGTCGAAGCTATGTAAATCCATTTAAGTACACATTCTACTCAAGATTCAATCGATTGAGGATTTTTGGTCATGAAAATATTAGGATTTCTTTATCATTATATATTTACAACTTAGAGTTTAACTTGTATTGGAAAGGGCAGACCTAAATCATTGTTCCATGTCATTAATATACATAACTACTCCTAAGCTTAGGCCGAAGCCTGTCTTTTAATTATTTTTTTTGAAGCATATTTATCATATTTTCACCCAAGCCCCTAAGTATGTCGAAGAATAGATTTCTTTGCTCACATGTTGAAGAATAGATTTCTTTGCTCACCATGTATATGCAGCAGACTCTCAGTTAATATAGGAAAAGATTTGGTTTTATTTTCCATTACTTTCCACTAATCCAATCATAATGAGCACTACAATAGATACACACGAAGATGGACATGTTTCATAAGGACAAATTCGGAAGAGCTTTGTGATACCTTAGACCGTGAATCCTCCATAACGGGATATTCATAAATAATATAATCCTAAAAATAAGAAACTACATGGCTACTGTATACTAGCTAGAGTTATATAGATGATTACAAATGTACCATCCCAGCTAACACTCAATTTAGTAAGTGTATATTTTGAGAGGCCAATTGTTAGATAAAGAACAACATACTCTGACAAACTTACGTAATATGCTACAATATCAAAGGATGAATAGGTCTGAAAATAACTTTAAAATGACTATAATGTGATGTTCCTGTAACCACGAAAAAGATGAGACAAAAGTTTCTACATCGGAAATTGTAGTATATCCTTTAATAGTGAATACAGGACTTTTAGATTTCAAAATTTTACATAAAAATTTGGGCCGTGGACATACTTAGTAGCAGACAGACAAAGTTCTAATTTAAACTTTGAGATTAAAATTTTAGATGTCTTTAGAATCTAATTACTTTCATATTCTTTATACAGTGAAGAAAATAACTAAATGCCTAGATAATATCCCTTTTTAAATTTTAACCTTTGAATGAAAATAATTTTTGAGTAGACAGAATACAAAATATAAGAATACAGTAATAGAGGTTTATATTTTCTCAATTATTTATTTTTTTTATTAACCAACAGTCTACAGTATAGTACAGTACCCTCCAGAAGCTATGGAAACATGCTAACCCCCTTTTTCTTGAATTTAACTCTCATAATTGATCTAAATAATCCTTCCAGGAACTGTTACTTTAATTTTTTTTTTAAAAAATTTAAACAGTTGCTTAAGGATAATCCCCCATTTTCTTTAGATAAGGGAAATGAGAATTGGTTTCATAGATGGCAATAATAAGGGTTTAATAGAGCATGCATGGCAGCAAATGATATGGCTGAAGGAGTTGTACCTTTTGATCCTTCAATTTGGAGGAGAAAAGAACTTGATCTGCCCTTGCATGCAACAACAGCTCCAGCTATCAAGGAGTAGAGCACACCAGATGGTTCTGATTGGGATTTCACAGCAGCTTCAAAGGCCTTCCGATTGTTGGAACGAGGCAACAGTGGGTTGTAGAAGGGACTGCACAAGCTGTGCATTTGCAGCAGTTCAACTGCTGAAACAAAGCCTGAAGCATATGTTGAAATCCCTAGTCGAAGGAGGAGAAGATGGGAAGTTGTCGGTGGAAAAATAAAAAGAAAGGGGCTTTGGGTGATACTTATAAGGGAAAGGGACCTTAGAATCTTGCCAAATGGAGAGAGGGGAAGAGCCAAATGGCTGAGATGAAAAGCAGAATAAAACCAACGGCTGGAATATCCATTTAAATTTTAATATTGTTTTTTTTAAATGCTCTGCTACAGTTAGCAAGCAGGATTTTTATTTTAACCAAAATCTTTCTATTTATTTATCATACTTAAAGTTGACTGAAAACGCACCTCGAGCGTCGAATTTCGACGCGCAATATCTTGAATTGATCATCTCAAATTTACGGTCAATATGAGTATAATATTGCTATACTTCCGATCGGGTTTTGAATACCCGAAATTTTCGGATACGGTTTTTGTTTATGATTAAATTTTGTAATTTAAAATATCATATGATCTCCGATTGACGAACGGTCGATTCCGTTGGTCTTGTATCGTTGAATCGGAGTTAATGACGGTCTCGGTTTGTTTCGCGGTTTCCGAATTTGTGTCGCGGCTTTTTCACGGCGCGCATTACGAAGTGATCGATTTTTGTCGATTTTGCCCGAACGACTTTTGATTCATAATCAATTGGTCGTTTTAGGTTGTTTAGTATTGACCGACAACGTTATTGGGTTCATTGGACCCAAAATCGGACGAGTTCGGGTTTACGTAAATTCCCGGATGTTACAATTATAAAAACCTCAAAGGGAGTCTCGTCCTCGAGACTCGAGTCAAGGTTAATAGGTATCTTGTTTGGATTTTAATATGGTCATAAAAACCTCAAAGGGTTTTGAACCCATAAAAACCTCAAAGAGAAAACAAGCCATATATTTGAACAAATATTTTATTACAAAAGCTTGTTTTGGTTATTACCTCACAAAAGCTGCGGGTATCGTGCCCGCATGTCGGCTTCGGTCTCCCACGTAGCTTCCTTGACGCCATGTCGGTGCCACAAAACCTTGACCAATGAAATCTCCTTGTTGCAAAGCTTCTTCTCAGCGCGATCAAGTATTTGGACTGGCTTCTCCTCATAAGTCAGATCCGGCTCTACATCGAGATTCTCGTAACTGATAATGTGTCGAGGGTCGTGGACATACTTCCTCAGATTAGATATGTGGAAAACATCATGAATAGCTGAAAGATGTGGAGGAAGGGCTATTCGGTATGCCACTTTCCCCACTCTAGCCAGAATCTCAAAAGGTCCAACATATCGCGGCGCCAACTTGCCACGAACACCGAATTTCTGCACTCCCTTCATGGGAGATACTCGCAAAAATACCCAATCTCCAACCTATAATCGATAGGAGTGTCATTAATATGAGATTAAATTGGACATATATATATATGCCATAGATGAAGAAGAAATAATTAGATTACCTGGAACTCTAAGTCTCTCCTCCGACGATCCGCATAGCTCTTCTGGCGGCTCTGTGCCGTCAGAAGCTTCCGTCTCACAAGATCAACAGCTCTCGCAGTCTCCTCCAAGAGATCCACGGAATATAAAGCATGATCACCTACCTCACGCCAACTGAGAGGTGTGAGGCATCTCCGCCTGTATAGGGCCTCGAATGGTGCCATGCCAATAATGGAGTGATAGCTGTTGTTGTACGTGAATTCCACCAAAGGCAAATGGTCCTTCCAGGACCCTTTCCACTCCAAAGTGCATGCGCGAAGTAGATCCTCAAGCGTCTGAATGGTGCGCTCACTCTGTCCATCTGTCTGCGGATGGTATGCAGAACTCATCTTCAGCTCGGTCTGTAGTGCTGACATGAACTGATGCCAATAGTGAGATGTAAATCTCGAATCCTTGTCAGACACCACTTCTCGTGGTATACCATGCAGCCTGATAATGTCCTGCACATAGAGCTTGGCCAACCTGGATGGAGTGTAAGTCGTGTGGACAGGTATGAAATGGGCTGACTTGGTCAACCTATCAACAACGACCCATATAGAATCATGGCCACCTGGTGTCTTCGGCAGACCTGTGACGAAATCCATAGAAATGCTCTCCCACTTCCACTCGGGAATGGGGAGAGACTGCAGTAATCCTAGTGGTCTCCTGTGCTCAGCCTTGACCATCTGACAGGTCATGCATCTGCTAACATGTAGCGCCACATCACGCTTCATTTCATCCCACCAGAAATGTCGACGCAGATCACGGTACATCTTCGTACTGCCTGGATGGATAGATAACCGTGAACTGCGTGCCTCATCAAGAATGTCTCTACGAAGCTGCTCATCATTGGGTACAACGACCCGTCCTGCCTTCCATAAAATAGACTCCATTACAACAAAGTCGTCAAATTTGTCCTTGACGGCGCGCATGTATCTATCATGAATCCAAGGATCGGTCTTCTGGGCCTCAACAATACGATCCCAAAGACTGCTGTATCGTGGAGGCACGGCGGTAGAAATGGATGCGCTCTCCTGAGGATGCCAATCGGTCAAAGCTGCAAGCGTGTCCCATGTGTATAGCCAGTTCGCCGTACCATCAGTATGCGCTCTCCTGCTAAGTGCATCAGCGACCACATTTCCCTTACCGGGATGGTAAGAGATCGTGCAATCAAATCCTTCAGCAGCTCGAGCCATCTGCGTTGTCTCATGTTCAACTCCTTCTGATCAAAGATGTACTTTAGGCTCTTGTGATCCGTGAAAATCTCGAAGTTCACCCCATAAAGATAGTGGCGCCAGATCTTCAAGGCGAAGACAACTGCCGCCAACTCCAAGTCATGTGTGGGGTAGTTCCGCTCGTGCGGTCTCAACTGCCGTGATGCATAAGCAATCACCTGTCCTCTTTGCATCAACACTGCTCCTAGACCTTCTCCAGATGCATCAGTGTATACTGCATAGTCCTGAGTGCCTGAAGGAAGAGCAAGAATATGCGCTGTAGTCAACCTCTCCTTCAGTGTCTGGAAGGCCTGCTCACATGAATCGTCCCAAATAAATGGAACTCCCTTCTGCGTCAGTCGTGTCAGAGGACGAACAATGCGTGAAAATCCGTTGACAAAGCGTATGTAATAGCCCGCTAATCCGAGGAAGCTCCGAATCTGCGTGACAGTCTTGGGCTGCTCCCAAGACATAACTGCATCTATCTTCGCCGGATCAACTGCAATGCCTGCTCCAGAAATGATATGCCCGAGAAATGAGACCTGGGATAATCAGAACTCGCACTTGCTCAACTTGGCATATAGCTTGTGCTTCCGCAATGTATCTAAGACAATCCGTAGATCATTTGCATGATCCCGTTCATTCCGTGAATAGATGAGCACCTCATCGATGAACACCACCACAAACTTGTCCAAGTATGGACGGAAGATACGGTTCATCATATCCATGAAAGCCGCAGGTGCATTGGTGAGCCCAAACGGCATCACCACAAACTCGTAGTGTCCATAGCGAGTCCTGAAAGCTGTCTTCGGAATATCTGACTCACGAATCCTTAGCTGATGGTAGCCTGAGCGAAGATCGATCTTCGAGAAAACTGAAGATCCATGTAGCTGGTCAAACAAATCATCGATGCGTGGTAAAGGATAACAGTTCTTCATCGTTCTCTTATTCAGCTGCCTGTAATCGATGCACAGTCTCATGGATCCATCCTTCTTTTTGACAAATAGAACCGGAGCACCCCAAGGTGAAGTGTTCGGCCTCACGAATACCAAATCAAGTAACTCCTGCAACTGCACCTTCAGCTCCTGTAACTCAGCTGGTGCCATACGGTAAGGAGCCATCGAGATCGGCTGTGTATCTGATAGCAATGTGATCTCGAACTCGATCTCTCTCTCAGGAGGTAATCCTAATAGCTCATCAGAAACACATCTGGGAAGTCTGATACTACTGGTATGTCCTGTGTCATCAGCTACTGGTCAGATACCTCCCGAATAAATGCAAGGTATGAATCACAACCCTGATCAACAAGTCGTTAGGCTAGCAACACTGAAATGTACTCCATGGTGGAGTCATGTATAGTAGCCTTAAAAGTAAACTCGGGTAGATCTAGATTCCGAAAGACAACCGTCTTCCTAAAGCAATCAACAAGTGCATGATGAGTGGATAACCAATCCATGCCTCGAATTAAGTCAACTCATCAAGTTGTAGGAGTAAATAATCTGCGATCATCTCGTGACCGCCAATCGGTACGGGCAATTGCCTGACTATCAGGGAAATGATAAACAACTGGCCACCTGGCCCTTGTATGTGATATGGGGAAGATAGAGTCTCTGAGACTCTACCTAACGAAGCAAGTAACCTCGAAGCAAGACACTGATCGGTAATGTCCCCATTCGTGACATCGGTAACATCTGACTGGTCGAGTAGATGGGGTGGTCGTGTCTGCTCGCTGCGACCCAGATGGTCGAGCAGAATCTGTGACACGTTCGGCAAGTGCTCCTCCTAATATAGTCGATAGAGATGAGCGAGCACTACCCGAAAATGCTTTTTCTCTTCTTGGGATATACTATGAAAATTAATGAAATTGGTGACATTTGTGGTTATTTAATTCGAATGTCATATTTCCCTTCTCGGACTCACGACAAGTCAGAAGATTGTCTCTATCCGAGAACTTAATGCGATCGGAATTGTAATACCACGAAAGTGCGTATCAGGGTACCACTGCTCTGATACCAAACTGTGAACCCTTCAGGATCCGAGTACCTGTTTACAACACAATTCGCCGAAATTCCATTTATGACATCGCATTAAAAACATAATTTTATGGGGAAATTTTTTCGCGCGGCTAATTTATGACATTCACATCCACAATCTGATAGAGAAAATTGGCACAAAATCATATTTCATAAATTTCCATATGATTTTACAACATTTACAATGTCTATCAGTATATACAACATCCCAAAAATTTGGCTGAAGAGAAGAAGCATTTACAATATCAATTGAACTAAAAACTGTAACAGAAACTACATACCGTCTAGTATAGACCTTGTCTCCTGGAACCCTGTATAGCTACTGAACAACAGACTCCTTTCCTGCCATGCGTGCAAGGAAGAAAAGGAGTCACAATTGTGAATACAAACCCGTAGTTTAAAAATAAATAACAATTATTTATAATGTGCAAAAGAGAGCAAGTAGAAAGGTGGAATAAGTACAAGTTACATCTACTTGCGTAAGTAAAAGGATTTTCAACTGTTTGGTATTAAGTTCATTTGTTGTCCCCTTTTTCCCATTCATCCCATATATATATTTATATAAAGTTTAGATGACAACACTGACATATAATGATTTCCTGTGTTTTAAGATCATGATTTTGGGTCTTGGAGATCATATTGCGGAACTTGATAGCACATGTAAATGCTACTTTCTTGCCATTTAGATCATGTCATGGTTTCCGATGATGGACTGATATAATGATGACGGATTTGATCCATAATTCTATTTACTCCTTTTAAGTTAGTGGATAGTCCGTGGTCTTGGTCTGTGTGTAACCTCACACTATGACTCTAAGGTATTAAACTACCTTAGGGTTGGGGGTCCTCCGTAGGCATGCGGTGTTGTGTAATGCATCCTAACTAAGTTCCCAACACATCCACTAACTTATAGGGATTTCGAATCAGATTAAAGTCACTTCTAATCATTTCAATTTTAATTGTACTTTCCTCCAAACCTTTACGGTATCTCTCTCAGATGCAACTCTTGATTATTTAGATGTAGATGTAGATATGGATGATCTGGATGTAGAATCGCCAAGTCTGTTTGGCGAAAGAAAACTCAAGCGGTGAAGAAGCCTACAAATGGCTCTTCCGTCTCGCCCTCTAGTTGGAAGGCCGGTCCAATAGAGGGATAGGTCTACTCCCCAACTACGCCACTGAGACGGGTGAGAGGGACTTCCCGGAAAAGTCACTCTAGAAAAACAGCCCGACCGGTAACGGGCAACCGAGCTCGTACGTAAAACTGAAAAACCAGGATCCCCCGCCTGGGTATCCAAAAAAAAACAGGGTCAACGGAACTGGTCCAAAGTCGGGATCCCAACGAGGCGTAAAAACACTGTGAGCTCACGTAAAAACCGAAAGAGGACTGGGATCCTAGACCCGCGCACTAGGCGGCCGCTGCCCTAACTGAGCTTCCTTTCCTCCGCTCAGTTGAGGGTCACCGCGCCCTCGCACGGTCAGGCCTAAGGTCATCCTGACTGGCATAATTAATGGATATCACTATTGATTCAAAATTTAGATTTCTAACATGTGTCATGTGAATTTTGTCCCTATCAAACCACATACCCAAACTGATAATATGGATTTAAGAACATATATGATCAGTGATAAAGAAATCATATTAACCAGGGCAAAAGAAATGTACTACTACTTGTAACTGGAGGTCTCATTGATTTGATTTCCTGACTAGCCATCCTTTAGAAGAATTCAAGTTTCCAAGTGCTAGATCGATCTTGGTCTAATTCTTGATTCGATAATTCCCTGGGATGCCAATAATTTCAAATTATTATTCCTGATACCTCATTATTCTACTGCCTTCATCACACGACATATTTATTAATATATATTTATTTATCTTAGTTAGTGTCGAAGCTATGTAAATCCATTTAAGTACACATTCTACTCAAGATTCAATCGATTGAGGATTTTTGGTCATGAAAATATTAGGATTTCTTTATCATTATATATTTACAACTTAGAGTTTAACTTGTATTGGAAAGGGCAGACCTAAATCATTGTTCCATGTCATTAATATACATAACTACTCCTAAGCTTAGGCCGAAGCCTGTCTTTTAATTATTTTTTTTGAAGCATATTTATCATATTTTCACCCAAGCCCCTAAGTATGTCGAAGAATAGATTTCTTTGCTCACATGTTGAAGAATAGATTTCTTTGCTCACCATGTATATGCAGCAGACTCTCAGTTAATATAGGAAAAGATTTGGTTTTATTTTCCATTACTTTCCACTAATCCAATCATAATGAGCACTACAATAGATACACACGAAGATGGACATGTTTCATAAGGACAAATTCGGAAGAGCTTTGTGATACCTTAGACCGTGAATCCTCCATAACGGGATATTCATAAATAATATAATCCTAAAAATAAGAAACTACATGGCTACTGTATACTAGCTAGAGTTATATAGATGATTACAAATGTACCATCCCAGCTAACACTCAATTTAGTAAGTGTATATTTTGAGAGGCCAATTGTTAGATAAAGAACAACATACTCTGACAAACTTACGTAATATGCTACAATATCAAAGGATGAATAGGTCTGAAAATAACTTTAAAATGACTATAATGTGATGTTTCAGTAACCACGAAAAAGATGGGACAAAAATTTCTACATAGGAAATTGTAGTATATCCTTTAATAGTGAATACAGGACTTTTAGATTTCAAAATTTTACATAAAAATTTGGGCCGTGGACATACTTAGTAGCAGACAGACAAAGTTCTAATTTAAACTTTGAGATTAAAATTTTAGATGTCTTTAGAATCTAATTACTTTCATATTCTTTATACAGTGAAGAAAATAACTAAATGCCTAGATAATATCCCTTTTTAAATTTTAACCTTTGAATGAAAATAATTTTTGAGTAGACAGAATACAAAATATAAGAATACAGTAATAGAGGTTTATATTTTCTCAATTATTTATTTTTTTATTAACCAACAGTCTACAGTATAGTATAGTACCCTCCAGAAGCTATGGAAACATGCTAACCCCCTTCTTCTTGAATTTAACTCTCATAATTGATCTAAATAATCCTTCCAGGAACTGTTACTTTAATTTTTTTTTTAAAAAATTTAAACAGTTGCTTAAGGATAATCCCCCATTTTCTTTAGATAAGGGAAATGAGAATTGGTTTCATAGATGGCAATAATAAGGGTTTAATAGAGCATGCATGGCAGCAAACGATATGGCTGAAGGAGTTGTACCTTTTGATCCTTCAATTTGGAGGAGAAAAGAACTTGATCTGCCCTTGCATGCAACAACAGCTCCAGCTATCAAGGAGTAGAGCACACCAGATGGTTCTGATTGGGATTTCACAGCAGCTTCAAAGGCCTTCCGATTGTTGGAACGAGGCAACAGTGGGTTGTAGAAGGGACTGCACAAGCTGTGCATTTGCAGCAGTTCAGCTGCTGAAACAAAGCCTGAAGCATATGTTGAAATCCCTAGTCGAAGGAGGAGAAGATGGGAAGTTGTCGGTGGAAAAATAAAAAGAAAGGGGCTTTGGGTGATACTTATAAGGGAAAGGGACCTTAGAATCTTGCCAAATGGAGAGAGGGGAAGAGCCAAATGGCTGAGATAAAAAGCAGAATAAAACCAACGGCTGGAATATCCATTTAAATTTTAATATTGTTTTTTTTTAAATGCTCTGCTACAGTTAGCAAGCAGGATTTTTATTTTAACCAAAACCTTTCTATTTATTTATCATACTTAAAGTTGACTGAAAACACACCTCGAGCGTCGAATTTCGACGCGCAATATCTTGAATTGATCATCTCAAATTTACGGTCAATATGAGTATAATATTGCTATACTTCCGATCGGGTTTTGAATACCCGAAATTTTCGGATACGGTTTTTGTTTATGATTAAATTTTGTAATTTAAAATATCATATGATCTCCGATTGACGAACGGTCGATTCCGTTGGTCTTGTATCGTTGAATCGGAGCTAATGACGGTCTCGGTTTGTTTCGCGGTTTCCGAATTTGTGTCGCGGCTTTTTCACGGCGCGCATTACGAAGTGATCGATTTTTTGTCGATTTTGCCCGAACGACTTTTGATTCATAATCAATTGGTCGTTTTAGGTTGTTTAGTATTGACCGACAACGTTATTGGGTTCATTGGACCCAAAATCGGACGAGTTCGGGTTTACGTAAATTCCCGGATGTTACACGAAGATGGTACATCATCCTGTAAATAAGGAACATGTAATGATACATGTTCTAAATAACTAGTGTGTTTCCTTTTGTAGACAACGGTGGTGGTGGGGGCTCTAAGGGTATGTCGCTGACATACCGAGTAAAGTAGCTAGTTTGTTCAAAGAAAATGACGCCTGCAGAAATGTAGTAACGATGACCTGTAGGGTCGTAGCAAATGTACCCCTTTTGGGTATGAGAATATTCAAGGAAAACACACTTGATAGCACGAGGAGACAATTAATCTACAGTCCGAAAGTTGTGTATGAAGGCAATAGTACCAAAAATTCTTAATGGAAGTGGAAAAGGTTTCTCGTTAGGATTGACGATTGAGAAAGGAGTTTCCCCCTTGAGGACTGAAGATGGGTCCCTATTGATGAGGTAGGTGGCAATGAGAACACCATCCTCCCAATAGGTTTTGGGAACCTTCATATGAGTAAGCAATGTACGAGCAATGTCTAGAAGGTGGCGAAGCTTTCTTTCTGCTACCCCATTCTGTTGTGAGGTATACATACAAGAGGTCTGGTGAAGGGTCCCATAAGCGGCAATGAAGATACAAAGTCCTATTGCGTTAACTCAAGAACATTGCCAATCCCGATAGTTTGGATGCATATAGAGCAAGATGTTTTAATAAGTTGAAAGAAATTCTTGACAATGTTATTAATTTTGGATCATTCCTTGATCAAATAGACCCAAGAAGACACGTTGTAATCATCTATAAAAACAACAAAGTATCTATGACCGACAGTAGTGCGAACATGGCAAGGTCCCCAAATATCACAATGGATTAAAGAGAAAATGATCGACGTGGCTCAGTCCTAGGTGGAAGCGATTTGGCAGATGGGTGACCAAGCCACAAATGCCATAGGAACGGGCCAACTGATACAGAGGCAACACCTGCAAAGGTTGAGTCAACGGAGATATCAAGATCGTAAAGACTGTTCTTCTCATGCCTCCCCCACCAAAAATATGCATCGTCCGAATGTCCTAAAAATGCCAACGGAACTCATCAAAAATCACTTGACAATTTAATTCAACACATAACTTATGAACTGATAAGGGGCTCAGAGGAAAATCCGGTACGCAGTATATGCCAGAGAGCCTAAGTTTTGAGAACTCCATAGTATCAACGGTCGTAACAGGAGAACGAGCACCGTTGGCTACCTGAACCGACTTCATAGTAGAAGAGGTTGAGAAGAGTTCAGAAAATTGCCTTCTCCATTTAAGTGAGTAGACGCACTAGAGTCAATGATCCAGGTTGATGCTAGTGCAAAGGCAGAGTTTGCTACAGTATCTAAGGTAGTAGCTAGATGCGTAGTAGAAGTAATCTTTCTTGGAGTAGAGTTCTACAGAACCTTCATTAGACGAGTGATAGAAGTCCCCTGACCGCCGACGAATACCTTGAAAGCCTGAAACCAGAGCATGCAGTTATCCATGCCCTGTAATTTGATAGAAGTGCCATGTACCATCACATAAGAAGTTGAGTACATGGGCTTGGTCTCGGTAGATATCATCGTGGTCTCACAAGTCAAGAAAAAAGTTACCTAGAAGAAGATATTATTTCAATCAAGCATAGAAGAGATTCAAACAATCATACGGGTGACCTGAATCACCATTTTAGCATGTTGTTGGACTTTCGTAGCAGTGAATTGCGGCTAATATGCCACTGATCAGACTTTAAGAAGAACTTGATACATCCAAGAAGTCCCAAAGAGGGCCAAGGAGGCCTGGCGAGCCCTAACACGGGTTGTAGGCGATTGGAGATGCCCTAGGCGGAGCCCCAGATGGGCTTCTCGAAAGTTCCAAGTGCCCTAGAAGGGTTGGAGATGCCCAGGTCGAGCCGTAGATGCGCTGGCGGCGCCGCTGGAGGTGCCCGGGCGAAGCCCTAGGGCTGCAGCAACCTGGGCGGAGTGTTGTAGGTGCCCAGGTGGAGGGCTGCAACCTAGGTAGAGTTCTTGGCGAGGGCTGTAAGTGCCTAAACGGAGCCCCAGATGGGCTGGCAGCGCAACAGGACATGTCCATGCGGAACCCTGATCGCTTGTTGCGCGAGCAAACCTTGCGCGGTGCCTTAGATTTTAGGAAGGCCCACACTAGGGTTGGTGGTGGCCAGTATAGGTAATATATGTATCGGTATCGGTATCGTCTCGATACGATATATTGTCGATATATCGAGGCCATATCGAACCGATTTTGTGAAGAAAATAGCTTTCCAATGACAAATATCTGCCATATTAGTGATATATCGGTCACGTGTCGATACCGATATATCGTCGATATATCGCGGTATGGCCTACTCTGGTGGTGGCTACCGAGAGGTGAGGCTCGACGATAAGATTTAGGTCTAAACACCGGTTTAGGACCATTGCTCTGATACCATGTGGAGAAGAATGAGAGAATGAGTGACTTGCCTTATTCAAGTGGTCTAGGATTTCTTGTATAGCATGAAATCCTAGAGAGCCAAAAGGAGAAATTACATAAAAGACTCCGACGGGTTACACGACTCCATAAATAGCCCAATAACAAAAAATAACTCTAACACTTATCACTTATGATACCATGTCTAAGAAATCATGTGACTTGACCACACAAAACCAAGACCACTTATATGGAATGTAAGTTCGGTGACAACGAAGTAAGAAGATAGAGATACAACTTGGATACAATTTGTTTTAAAGAAAGTTGCTTTTAAATATTTAAATTCGACTCGGCTGATGCCAGTTGGTTTGAGGAAGAAGATTGAAGCCGTGATGAAGAGATTTTTCTAGTCCGACGAAAAGTAGCAGAAACATGGCTTACATTTGGTGGGATGAGATTTTTCTATTCTACTAGGCTGATGCCAGTTGGTGTGAGGAATAAGATTGAAGCCACGATGAAGAGATTTTTATGGTTAGATGGAAAGCAGCAGAAACAAGGCTTACATTTGGTGGGCTGCGATGAGGTGACAAGAGAGCGTAAGAATGGTGGATTGGGTATTAGAGATGCTGGTTGTATGAATAAGGCACTTTTTGCAAAATGGACAATCCGTATCTGGGGCAGCTCGGAGAGGTTGGTGAACAGATTCTTACGGCAACTGTATGGCGTGAAAGGTGCTCTGAAGGCGGGGAAGTTTTGTTTTGAGTCACCATTATGGGTGGGTGTGCGGGTGACTATACGACAGTTGGGGCAGAGTCTGCAACCCAAGGTTGGGTGAGGTGGGCCATTTCATTTCTGGGAGGATGATTGGATGGGAGAGGGGAGGCTAAGAGACTGTTTTCGGAGACTTTTTGGGTTGGCTGCCATGAAGGATTGCACGGTGAGGGAGGTGGGGAGTTCTGGGGCTTGGTTGCCGATTTTTGTGATGGGTCTCTCAAGCCAGCTTCTTGAGGAGTTCGACAGAATGCAGTCTGAATTGCTGCCGACGGGGTGCATATCTCATGGCAAAGATCACTTCGAATGGAGTGGGGATAGATTCTCGGTTAAAAAGATCTATGGAGAGTTCAGGAGGGGTGCTATGGACGTGGATGGTGACCTTTGCCGAGATTGCGAATCATCTGGGCAAGTAAAATTCCGAGCAGGATTAAAGTCTTCCTTTCATGCTTGAGAAGAGGAAGGATCTGTGACAAGGATAGGAGTAAGCTGCTGGGTATCCAGGATACCCAGTGTGATAGATGGTGGAGATCAGATTGAGGATGCAGATCACTTGTTCTTCACTTGTCAGATATCGACGCAGGTGTGGGGGGAGATTTGTTTCCCTTGGCTGTCAACTACGGGCTCTGCAGAGTTTTGGGCTTCTGTGAGGGCCATGGAGAGCAACTCCACGGAGGATGTTTCCTTGGCATTCGCTGCCCTATGGGCCATTTGGGGAGGAAGGAATGATCTCATCTTTAAGGGACATGGATTTTATCCTGAAAATGTTTTCTCATTGTAACACACTTTTTCCATTTTTGGCAATCCAGGTAATGTACCCTCTTTTTAATTTATAAATTTGGTGGTGAATCCCATCTCGGGATATCACCCTTTTCCGATAAACAAATATTTAAATTCGACCTTTTAAAGGAACAAAGGAACATCGGTTTAGTGGATGAAGTACTAAATGGAGAGGAGCTTCAGATGTTCATTGTGATTTAAATATACCTTTGAAGCTCAAAGGAAAATATCATAAAGATGTTGTGAGATCTACATAGTGAGCTTTGGGTAGTTAACTGCAAACATTTACATAGAATGTTTGTAACAGAGATGAAGATGCTCGGGGGAGGTATAACCATAACAAACTAGGTCAGGATTTTTAACGAGAATATACATGAAAGAGTTAGTGTGGCACCCATTGAAGATAAAATTAGACAAACTCGTTTAAAGTGGTTAGGCAAGTACAAGAAGGCCTTCTCTCGTGATATGGACTCATATGAGAATTTAGAATAAGAGCATTGTGGAAGGGGTCTTGGTAGACCGAAAAGTGTTAACTCGAGACTATTAAGAAGAATATGGCTTTGTTGGATCTAAGATATATATAACCTAAATTCAACCTGCTTAGAAGCGAAGTATTTATGTAGCCAATCCAATGAAAGTGGAAAAAGAGTCGATTTTTGTGGTTGTTGCGGTGTAATGCTATGGGAGGCTCTGTTTCATTGTTGAAACAGAGGAAAGGGAGTGGTGAGATGGGCCCCTTCAAAGAAATATGGGGCCCACTGGTCGACGTCGACTTTGTCCTCCCGTAAGCAACTTCGTTCTCCAGACGGGGGAAATGAAAGCAAAAACTAATGAAACAAGACTCTCTCTCCCCTCCCACATGTTCAATCTTTTTTTAGCTGTTTTCCATAGATGTTTCTCATTAACGCAACCTTTATTTTGCTCATTCATATTCTTTCTACTATCTACTAGAAGTGCCTTTCCTTGGAATGCTTACTTAGCAAGAGACCTTAGGGCTAGTCTTAAAAGGCTTTAAAAGCCAAAACATGTCCTCTGGTTTCTCACTTCTGGGACCATCTCGTAACGTGAAAACCACACTCAACCTACTTTTCTCTGCTTAACAATTAGTCTTTTATCGTCTGATCTTCTTTAGTCTCGTGTCTGTCTTGCTTGTGCTTCCCATGGCCTCTTCTCATGTCAACGATATGACTCTTTCTCCTAGCTAGAACCTAAAGCGCATTGATCGCTATTTGATTCCGTCAGTCGTTATTTTAAATTTTTTTGAGGAGAATCGTCATTTAATTTTCGTTAAATAAATTTGTACCGATATGGGATCTCGAATTATTTAGGTTTTTTTTGATTTAGTTGGTCAAATTAGAATTATTTTAGGAGTCAATTGCAATTTGATTTTAGGGATTGTATCCGTTGTGCCCCTTGAGATATTGCAATATCAGTTATGCCCCTCCTTTTTTTGGAATATCAATTATGCCCCTAACTTCTTCCTCCGTTATTACTTGTGCCCTTCCGTTAGTTTGGCCGTCAATGACTTCAACTAAACCATGGTTTATTTAACTATGGTATGGGTAAGAGAGACATACCTAGGGTAGAAATGTCATTTTCCAAAACCTTCATCTTCTTCCTCTTACTTCTCCCTTGCAACCCACCGCCATCTCCTCCATTTTTCCCTACCTCCTTCGGGCTTGTCCTCCTCCACCGCCACCTCCTCTGGCGCAGACCTCTTCCAGCTCCCTCCACCATCGACCCCTTCCCCTTTAGCCCCTTCTCCACCGCCACACCTTCTCCGCTGCTCCCACCCACACCTCCTCCACCGTCCCCCCTCTGGACCCCTACTCTGCCACCCCCACCTCCTTCGGTCCCGTTCTCCACCAACAGCTCCTTCGGCCCCCACCTCTCGCAGCTCCCTTCACCACCGCCACCTTTAGCCCCTTCCTCCACCGCCCACATCTCCTCCGCCTCACCTCCCTCCGCCTTCCCCCACCTCTGGTCCCATCCTCTGCCCTCGTCTCCTTCGATCACAAGCTCCTCTAGCTCCCTCCACCATCACCCCCTCCCAATCGAACCCCTTCCTCCATTGCCCACACTTCCTCCGCCCTCCCCCCTTCAACCCCTGCTCATATGTCCCCCACTTCCTCTGTTGTCGTCCTCTTTTGCTCACACCTCCTTCAACCATCACCTCCTTAGCTCACACCTCCTTCAGCCACCACCTCCTTAGACACAATCGATATTCCAAAAGGAAGGGCATAACTGATATTGCAATATCTCAAAAGGACACAACCGATAAAACCCTTGATTTTTATTGAATTTTATTCTCTTTTATTTTTGTGATCCCACCCCTACCTATAATAAGGGGTTAGTGTGACATGCTTGAAAAGGAAGTTATGGAGTGATGGTTTTTTTTTGAGTCAAAAAGGGAGAATCACACTACAATTACTACACCATTATTATTATTGTGGGCAAAAAATTACAATAGCCAAGACATGAGGAGAGTCCTAGCAAGAAACAATACATTGTATACATAGAAACATTCTGCATGAAAAATGACCCCATACGACTAAGCCAGAGCGCCCAAACTGTTGGAATATGCAAAAAGAGAACACTGTTGGGGTTGCTCCGATAATTAAAGATGGAGTCCCAAAAGCTGGTTTGGTTTGAAAAGTTAGATCAGTCGAGAGCGAAGCTGGCCCAAACTTCTTTTGCCTGCCACATGTAAAAAAAGATGCTCCACAGTCTCCATGAAGTGGTGATTTAAAAATTGGCTTTGATTTTCTTTTACGAATTGAGCTTTGATTTGGAGAGTGCCTTCACTATTGTCCCCATCTCCCATTGCTTTTGAAGAATTCCTTATTCCTTTGTCAACTCGTGAGCCTTTCGTGTCGATTTCTCTCTTCTTTTCTCATCCCCAATTTACGGATTGCAACAAGTGGCATTAGATCATGGAAACTGAATCATTTTCTCGATTTGACGATTCAATCACATTTTAGCGTATGGAGTTCCTTCCTTGGTCATGCGTTGTATTTGAATAAAAAGTTTAAGATTCATCTCTAATTGAGCATTGAAGTAGAAAAGTGGTTGAATCATTCACGAATATGATTTAGCCGTTACAAACCCGGTAACAGAAAACATGCCTCCTATTATCGCAACCGTGACCTGTTCTAGCTTGTGCCTGGTGGTCGTGTTTCCTAGCCCTACACTGTTACCTCCGCCACCATTTGCCTCCTTCAAGCGCAAAGCTGATGACTGAAGTTAACAATTATTTCCAAATAAAATTCTAAACTATTTGTCGTGGGCATTGGTAAAAAGTACGAATCCAATGACTGAAGTTAACAATTATTGATTTAATAGTTAAAATAATTATAAATAGGAGGCATGTAAAATCCTTATACGAGAGTAATCAATATTCACACATCTTCCTTTTTATTGGTTTCTTATGATAGAGAGGGCCGTCTCTTTAAACGGATTAAAACTTTAGATTTACATTCATGTGATTCAAAGTATTTTTGGAATTACACAAATAAATCTTACTTAGCAGAAAGTAAGGCCGTCATTGCCACTATTTTTTTGGAGTGACCTCATTGCTACTCTCTTGACATCTTTTATACGAACTTCAACTTCCACAATCAGTTCAAATGCGGATCCTTCTTCTCCCTGTATATTAAACCACATAGCAAATATCCATTCTATTTTTCTTTCCCACACAGATATAAGACGTCTCAAAGCTTCTTACATTGATGCAACTCGGTTGCTTGGATAATCTGTAAAAACATGCTTCATTAGCATTCCATCATGTCATGTGATTCTTACAAAAAACATGTTTTTCGAGTCATTTACTTCTTGTCATGCATTCCATCACACGCAATAAAATCATACGCAATAAAATGGTCCTGACCCGTGTGCTGTGGCTACATTTTTTTGAGTTAGGTTTCTTATTGGGGTCTTTGCAGGAAGTTATCGTTGTTGATAGGGACGGAAAGAAATCAAGTAGGCTTCTCACTGTGTCTTTGCAGGGGGTTATCTTTGTTGATAGGGACGGAAAACTTTTCCGCTACATTTTGAATTGGCTGAGGGATGGCACCATTGATGGTTTAACAGAATCCGAATATGAAGGGCTATTGCGAGAAGCAGAATACTATCAAGTATTGGTACGGAAATCTTTTTATATTTCTTACCCATTTTCTTGAATATGCATTTTTATTTCCTGCATCTGGTTAACGATCTAAGCTGCAATATTGAGATGTGAAATGTTGCTAAAATAAGAATTTCGGAATATTGGAGACGTGAACAATTAAATTAACACGTGAATTAATAATCTTATATTTGATAAGAGAAATATGTATATGTCATTCTTCAAATAACCCAATCATTCCCTTATATAGAGAGGCAAAGAGTGAAAATAACATGAATGTCCTCGCGAACTGCAAAGACAAAGACATCAAAAAAGAAAGAAACAAAACTAGGAAGTTCAACACTCCTCAAGTCGAAGCATAGATTTCTATCATGCTTAACTTGTAACATAATTTCACAAACTGGTTATTAGGGAGAGTCTGGGTGAAAATATCATGATATTAGATAAATGTATAGAAACCCTTCTTGAATCATGTCTAGAGTATAGTGGAAGTCAACATTTACGTGCTTCACATGATCATGAAAAGGATGGTTATAAACTAGAACCATGGTAGTTTTGTTGTCACATTCACTCCATCTTTTCGTCGACAGGTGGATGTCGTTCATAATTGAACACATCCACATCAACTTGGTATTAGTTTTTGACATTGTTTAATATTCTTGCTATGCTTGTAAATGAGCCATAATTGTTTGCTTTTTGTTCTCCTGAATAACCAAATAGTTAACGACATACACAAGTTCGTGATAGATTTCTTTTCGGTTGGACATCTTGCATAATCAACATGAGTATGGTCCATGATACATGGCTTGCTTCGTTTGGAGAAGCAGACCCCCTTTCCATGTAGGATTTGAGTGAGAATCATCATTGCAAGAATCTTGAGGATTTGACCATGTATTGTCTTACTTTTTTTTTGAAGTCTAACACTTCGGGGGAGGCACGACGCGGTGCTCGCCCCAAACTTTTTATTAAAAAAGTGAAGGAACAAAACAGAGAGAGCTACAGCGGGACTGAAGAAAGGATAAAAGGAGAACTGGGATCGAGAAGATCCCACGAGGTCCCCCAAAACCAAAAAGCTACATCAACAACCAGTCCTGGGAAAGCCTAGCTGCATGCGCGATAACATTCTCCTTGTAGAATCTTTGCCCCCTAAAAATTGCCGCATTACGCCCCAGCCAAATCGCCCAAACACACGCGAGAAGACCAATGATTTCCCCTCGCGACCTATCCTTATTTGCCCTAAGAGAGTCCCAGAAGGCCATCGAAGTCGAAGAGTTGATCCAAGGAATGCGGGCCTCCACCCACACAGTAGAAGTGGCTGGGTACAGGAAGAAAAGGTGTTCTAAAGTCTCCACACCGGCGCCGCAAAGAAGACAATCCGATGAAGTGAACCCAACGAAAAACCTGGCGCACCGATCACGCGTTAAGATCCTACCGTGGCGGAACAACCAAAGGAAGAACGCGACCCTCTCCGGAAGCTTTAAACGCCACAGAAAACTCAGATCCCTGCACATTACATCCTGCTGCGACGACGAGTGTTGAGAAATAGCCCTGAACGCCTGTCTCGTGGAGAAGACGCCATCACGCCAAGCCCAGTGATACCGACCCCCCGAGGGCCTGGGCGAATCCTTAAGTAGCTCCAGCAGAGCAAGAAGTTCATCGAAACGCTGATCAGAGAGATTGTTCACGAAGGAAGGGAACCACCCATCCCCCGACCAGCACGATGCCACCGTCGCCCGAGAGTCACGTGCCAAAGCATAAAGGCGCGGGAAGGTAGCACTGAGAGTGCCAACACCAGCCCAATTGTCCCGCCAGAACATGAATGAGTTTCCATCCCCCAGAGCTGGAGCGAAGTGATTAGAATAGCGCCGACCAACCGATAAAATCCCACGCCAGAAAGGGGTACGAGAACGGCGATCGTCCTAGTCCCGTGACATCTTCGACCCAATAGACAGCACATCGCGGAGAATGGAGGAACAGAAGCAATTGGAACTCCCCCAGAGCCGGTTGATCCACTTGAGAAGCAACGCGTCATTGACCAGATCAAGGCGGCGGATGCTGAGACCGCCATCGCACTTCCTCTTAGCAACCTCCGGCCACTCCACTAGGTGAGGACCCCGCGAGGAGGGTCCCCTTCTCCCCCAAAGAAATCTCCGCATCAATCCCTCTAGACGCTTTCGAACCCCCACCGGCAAAATCCAGTTAGACAGGAAGTAAATAGGGATAGAAGATAGAACCAACCTAATGAGCACGAGTCGGCCACCCCGCGAGAGCATGGAAGCGCCCCAACCAGCAAGCCTCCCTTCCGCCTTATCAATAACCTTGCGTCAATCACGTAGTCTAGATCTCCCCGCCCCCAAAGGCATCCCCAAATAGTCGATCGGAAGAGAGGATGTGGGGGTACCCAAAATCAGACCACAAGCTTCCGTGGAGACAACATCCCACGCGAAAGTTATCACCTTGGACTTGCTCTGATTAATCTGAAGGCCCGATAGCTCGCTAAAGATTTCCAAGGTCGCCACCATCCCCCTGATCTCGTCAGGGCCACCCTCGATGAAGACAATAGTGTCGTCCCGATTGCCGCAAGAGAAACCCATGGAAAGCCCCCGATCCACCACACGAGCCGCCATCCGAGGAAGTACATCGACCGCAATAACAAATAGCAGGGGTGCCAATGGACAGCCCTGCCGCACGCCCCTTCTCGGCTGAAACCGATCTCCCACCAAGCGTCCGTTGATCATGATAGAGAATGAAGCAGTAGAGATGCACGCGCGCATCCAAGATATCCACAGCAGAGGAAACCCGCGAGCCCGAAGCACCATCCAAAGAAAGTTCCAGTCTAAGGAGTCGTAGGCTTTAGCAAAATCTACTTTCCATAGGACCCCGCGCTTCCCTCTCCTCAACCAGCTATCAACCATTTCGGCAGCCAGAGCCGTAACATCAGAAATTTGACGACCACGGATGAACGCCGCCTGAGAGGGCGAGATTAGATCGTCAAGCAACGACGCGAGTCTACGCGCAAAAACCTTAGCCACGATCAAGTACAAGGCGTTGGAAATCGCAATCGGTCGAAAATTTTCAATAGCGCGGGGGGAGGAGATCTTAGGCAAGAGGACGATGATAGCCCTATTCACCTGATCGAAACCCGCGTTACCTTTGCAAAACTCCAAAATGACCTCCCAGACCTCCTTCCCAACCAGCTCCCAGAAGTCCTTGTAGAACGCAATGGGGAAGCCGTCCGGACCTGGCGAAGCATCCCCGTTGAGATCCCAAACCGCAAGCCTGACCTCCTCGAGAGATACCTCCTTAAGTAACTCAACACCGAGAGAGGGCGAGAGCCGAGGAGTGCCCTCCCTCGACCAGAACCAACGTTTAGGAGCACGAATAGATGAGAAATCTCTGAAGTACGCGGCAACCTCCCTCCCCAACACTTTCTCCCCCACGACCTCCCTTCCATCAAATGAAATCGAATGAATATAATTTGCTCGTCTCTTGACACTTGCCACCCTATGGAAGTAGGAGGAATTAGCATCCCCCTCTTTAATCCACTTGATCTTTGCCCGCTGACGCCATTCCGCCACCCTCTTCCTGTCCTCCCTCTCCACCGCAGCTAAAGCCCGCGCCCTCGAGGATAGCTCGTCAGAGGAGAGATCCCTCTCCCCCTCCAAGGCATCCATAGCAGCCACGACCAACTCCGCATCCTTCCTGACTGACGCCCGCGCCTCCCGTGTCGCCTTTTTGAAAGTTGCCAACCATTTCCGCAGGCGCACTAACTTCATAGCAAATCTGCCCACAGCCGACTGAGCACCGCAATCCTCATTCCAAACCTGAGCCACGAGGTCCTTGAAGTTATCCTCGAGCAACCAACATCTTTCATACCTAAAAAAGCCCGAGGACGGAGATGACGTGTCGGAGACCAAAACAATAGGATTGTGGTCCGAGAAAGAACGCGGGCGAGAGAGCACATTAGCAAGTGGAAACCTCGTCATAAAAGCGCCGGAAGCGATGAACCTGTCAATGCAAGACCTAAAAGACGAACTCCTCCAAGTGAAAGAAATATCCGTAGCACACAAATCCTCCATAGCCATGGAAGAGATGAAATCCGCAAAATCTGCCGAACCTGGATCCGCACCCCCCCTATTTCGCGGTCTATCAGAAGCACGCAACGTTACATTAAAGTCTCCCCCGATCAGCCAAGTAGAATCCGGAGAAGATTGACTGACACTTCGCAACTCCCCCCAAAGTTCTCTCCTCTTAACATGATAGCAGGAGCCGTAAGCACAGGAAAAGATTAAAGAGGAAGAATCCTCCTTCATGGAAAGATACACTGAAACAGAGTGTGAACCCTTGACGGCCGAATTGAGAGAGAAAACGGACGACTTCCAAGCCACCAATAAGCCACCAGCTTGTCCGATGGCAGGCAAGGCACAAAATTCATCAAGATCCCCCGCGGCAAAAGATCGCCAAACATCCTCGTCAAATAATGCAAGCTTGGTTTCCTGCAGAAGAACCACATCGCACCCCCATTCTCTGAACCTGTTTCCCAATAACCTCCTCTTATCGACATTCCCCAAACCCCGCACATTCCACGTTAGCACCTTCATTTAGATCCACAGTTGAAACCCCTCGAGGCGACAACCCCCGCAGCCTCAGCTACCGCCTCCTTGAAAGTGAGGCAGTTCTGGGGTTCCCTGGACTTTGAACGCGAAGAGCGTCTTCTTCTGTACCGCTTTGCTGATGTCCTTGATGATTCACCTTCAGATCCAGTAGTGCTGACCTTCCCCGCAGCAACATCGGATGGGACTTCATGAGAGACTGACCCCGCGAACAGAGATGAGGAATCTGCTTGAGGAGTTGCGGTGACAAACATCGAAGAGGGAGGAGGGCCGAGGTCCTGAAAGTGCGAAGAGAGCAGAGATCCATGATCCGAAAAGATCGAGTCCACCGCGAGCTGCTCGGTCGGGTCCATTTCGACTACCCGACAACCTGATGCGCTGAAGGATCCGAAATAGGGTCCGCCTCCGACACCATGCAACTGAAACCCGGGAGAGGAAACCCGAAAGGAGGGACCTGGCGACCCCTTCGAGAATACGAAATCCCCATCGGCACGCGTGCACCTAACCTCCACGTCACCGTCGAAACCGCCAAGGGCGGCAACCATGCATCGATTCCATGCGACAGGATGGGCATCACGTACGAGAACCTCCGAGGTCCTTACGAAAACATCATAGCAAGGCGAGAACCTCGAGAAATGAAACGACGCCCTCACCGGCCCCCACATCGGCAACAGGCTGGTCTACCGGCGGGGGCGGCGGCGTAACCACCAACAGCTCAATCCGGCAATAGAACCTTCCTAATTTTAAGTCCCCAAAGAAAATCTGATCCGACACTCTGTCCAGGAAGGATTTGTTGCACTCCATGAGAATCCTCGTGGACGAGGGATCAGATCCCGGAGATAAACCGTCGTCAGTGACGGCCAGAACTTCGCCCCACCTCCTCAGAGGACGCTGAAGACGATGAATGGACCTCGATAGGAATGGAACACCGAGGACCACAGCAACGCAAACCTCCAGCTCCGAACAAGCTCCATCCGCGAAATGCAGATCCCTCCAAGCGATGCCTCCCCACGGACCTGCCCGAAGCAACCGGAGCCGCATATCGTTCGAAAGACCCTAACACAGCACCTCTTCGAACCAAGGAGGAAGACGTCTCCCAAGAAGTGCATCCCCAAGAGCTCCCTGAGCACGATCTTCACCGCCTCGACCGACAATAAATCCCCCAGGAAGACGCCAACGACCACTCTTCCACCGCAGGAGCCACGCGAAAAGTGCTCCCCCCCTTGGACGGACCCGCACCGACGTCGCTTGACGTCGAAAGTGGGCCCTTAAGCTTCGATGAAGTGTTTCCCTCCTCATGCATGCATGCACCTCCGGCAACCACCTGCGCAAAAGATCGTCTACCCAAAGAAGAACCCATCTCGCTAGGCGGGCCCCTCGGCAGCGAAGAGGACCTCCCAAGCGAGAACTGATTCACGTCACCCCTCGCTCTAGCACCGCAGCCAGCTTGCTTGTGACCCAAACCTCCGCATGCATAGCAACGTGGTTTTGCAACGCACACTGAAGCTAGATGCCCCCTTACACCACACCGCCAGCAAACGCGACCCGGCTTCTTGTGCGTGACCGACACCCACCTTCCCTTCGTTGAGAGCGCAGCCTCCCCTCCTGCCGCCACAAACTGCGGGCTAGCGTTGCGAGAGCCAGTGTTTCTTTCTCCCCCCGTAGCGAAGACGACATCCTGCGAGGCGTAGAGATCCTTCCCACTTGAGCATCCCGGCTCCCTCTGACCTCCTCCACGCTGAGAGCTCCGGAACGTAGCCATCATGAACAATAAAAATAAATATATTGTCTTACTTTGCTAACAGCAATTGAGATCTCTGGTCCAGTCACTGTTGCATATAATAGTTTTCCCTCAAGGGACCAATGTTGTTGTACAGCAGCTGTCATAGACTTTTTGTCATGGATGTGTGCTTTTTGAATTCATGGGAATGTGAGCTAGATTGACTCCAAGCATCCTTGTTATAACTACCCTATCCTTGCTTTGCGAAACTTCTATCTCATGGAATTATCTACGATTGTCCAAGTGTTTCCTCACAAAATTTCAAACTAGAAGTCACTGTATTCTGCAATGCCAAATTCATTCTCTTATAAAAATAATACCGTCTCTATAAACTGCTATCCTTTTCTCAATCTTGTACAAAACAAGTGAATGGTCATTCGATGAGCGAGAAACCCAATGCCTTCAACCGTCTTAAAGAGATGTTAAAAACAAAGCTCTCCAAAAAGTCATAGATTGCCTTATGGAGCTTGCATTGCATGCCATGCCTTTTAGAGCTAGCATTGCATACCATGGAACACTTTTCCTTAATCTTAAAGCCATGCAATTGCTACATGTAAGCTTCCTTTTATAGATCACGGTAGAGGCATGCATTATTAATGTCTTGTCGGGTCGGTTGAAGTGAACTACAACGGAAACTAAGCTTGCATAAATCTTCCATCTAGGCCAATTAATTGGTCTGATTAGTTGGTTAGGGGGTAACTAACTGAATAGAGGTTAGTAGGTCAATAGTCAGTTGACTGCTTTCTAATAGTTATGTATTCTTTCTGATTTTTTTAAATGTAAAGTGTATATCTAATGCCTCAAAGATAGTCGGATTTTTTCAACATGGATTTAAGCAAAGATTAGATTTCGTTGGGACTTTCTCTACTAGTGACGCATTGCATTGTCCGAATGCAGTGAGAAATTGGCAAGAGCCGCTGTATCCCCGCTCGGATGTAGTTCAAAATTTGCAAGGGTTCTCTCACATAAGGAACATATGTGAGTAAATAAGCTAGTTTCGAAGCATCACTGTCCGGATGTAGTCTAAAATTAGCAAGGATTCTCGCATAATGGACGCATACAAGTAAAGAAGTTGGTCCAAAAGAGATTGCAAAAGAAGTTGAGGATATGTAGTTGGATTATTGATAGTTTGACTTGTGAATCAATGGAAATAGTAGATATGATGGAAAGAAGGAAGATTTTTTAGATACTATGTCTACAAGAGACAAAGTGTGTTGGATAGAAAGCAAGGGAGATTGAAAAGACAAGCTTAATTTATTATATTCATGTAAAGAGAGGGATAAAAATGATGTTTGAGTAGTTGTTCATAAGGATTTGAAGGATAGTTGGTTGAGGTGCAAAGATTTGGTGGTCGGATTATGTTATTAAAATTGGTGCTTGAAGAAGCTATGAATATAATCTCAGTTTATGCACCGCAAGTTGGTTTAGAGGAAATGATTAAACAAGCTTTTTGGGAGGATTTGGATAAGATTATGCAATGAATCCCACAAAGAGAGATGATTTTCCTAGATGGTCATGGAGATCATAATGGACATGTAGGAAAGGATGCTCCAGGATATGCTAACATTCATGAAGGTCATGACTTCGGGGATAGACATGAAGATGTAAAAGGCATCATGGATTTTGCAATGATTATGGCCCTTTCATATCAATCACTCTCTTTAAGAAGAGGGAGGGGCATATAATTACTTATAAGAGTGACCCGACTAAACCACATATAGATTACTTTGTGATAAACAGAAGAGATTGGTTGTGTCGCAGAGGCTGCAAAGTGATCAAAGGAGAGAGCTTGACATCTCAACATTACTTGCTAGTCATGGATGCGTAAATAAAAGGGTTGACAAAGAAGAGGATGGTTCCCAAGATATGATGAAATCTTCAATTGAAGCAATCAAGCTTCAAGGAGAGGTTCGAGAAGACTTATCTTGATATTGTAACGGAAGTGCAAATGAGATGTAGGAGGTGGTAACATCTTGTATCTGAATGGTAGCCAAAGAGATGCTAGGTGAGTCTAAGGGAGGAATTCCAGGCAAACAAGAGGCTTGGTGGTGGAGTCTAGGGGTTCAAGAGAATCTTACAATTTAAAAAGCTTGCTTTAAAGCTATGTATAAGGATAGAACAATGGAAGTTGTCACGAACTATGAAATAGTGAAGATGGAAGCAAAGATGGTTGTAAGTGAAGCCAAATTGAAAGTTTATGAAGTTTTGTACAAGAAGTTTGACATGAAGGAGGGCCATAAGGTTATATTCAGGTTGGCCAAAGCATGAGAAAGAAAGACCAAAGATCTTTCTCAAGTGAGATGCATCAAGGATGAGAAAGGATATGTGCTTGTTACTCAAAAGGATATAGAAACTAGATGGAAGCAGTATTCTGTAAGCTTTTCATTAGGGAAGAGAATAAAGAGCTTACTTTGGGAGATCTTGCTGGTAGCGAAATGTTACCTGAATCGTGCAAGCTATAGACGAATACAAAGGAAGGAAGTAATGGATGCTTTAAAGGCTGTAAAACCTGGGAAAGGGGTAGGATCTGATGTCATTCCTATAGAAGTTTGGAGAGTTCTAGGTGAACGGGGTTTATCGTCGCTCACAATTTATTCAATGTTATTTGACGAAGCAAGAAAATACCTAAAGAATGGAGGAGAAACATTGTGATGTCTCTTTATAAGAATAAAGGAGACATTCAAAATTGTTCGAATTATAGAGGTATCAAACTGATGAGTCATACTCTGGAAATTTGGGAACATCTTATCGAAAGAAGGTTGAGGCAAGTTTCCAAAGTAAATGAAAATCAATTCTGATTCATGCTAGGTCGCTCAACTATTGAAGCTATCCACTTGTTGAAGAGAACAATGGAGATTTATAGAGTTAAAAAAGGAACCTCCATATGATTTTTATTGATTTGGAGAATGCTTATGATTCAATCCCAAGGGAGATTTCTGGAGAGTTTTGGAGAAGAGACAAGTACATGTCCTGTACATTAACCTTATAAATGATATGTATGATGGAGGTCATCTTGTGTAGGATCCAGTCTAGGAAGACTGACTATTTTAATATCAACATCGGTCCGCATCAAAGTCCAACTTTTTTTTTGAAAGAAAAGTTGGGTGTCCTCCCATAGTGGGAGTCACCTCAGAGGAATTTTACAAATATAAAAAAAAGAAAAATTCTAAAAAGATTTACAAGTGCATGGCACTATATATCCATCAAAGTCCAGCTTTGAGTCCATTTCTTTTTACTTTGATCATGAACGAGTTCATTGGTCACATTCAAGATGATATACCTTGTTGTATGTTGTTTGCCGATGATATTGTTGATTGATGAGACAAGAGATGTAGTAAATGAGAAGCTGGAGGTTTAGAGACATGCCTTAGAGACTAGAGGATTTCGTATAAGTAGGGCTAAGACTGAATATATGGAGTGCACATTTGATGAAAACAATAATGAAGATTGGAGACAATAACATTCAAAAGAAAGATTCTTTTAGATAGTTAGGATCTATTTTGCAGCAAGATGGAGAAATTAATGGAGATGTTACTTATAGAATAAATGCAGGTTGACTGAAGTGGAGAGGAGTGCAGTGTGCCTACCACCCAAAAGACCGGGGTTCAAATCCCCCCTTATGGGGATTGCGTTAGGTAGTCAACAACCAACATAAAAAAAGTCGAATCTTATAACATGGATTTGAGCAAGAATCCATATAGCCGACCCTGCTTATAGTGGGAGAAGGCTTTGCCATTTTTGCCGACCCTACTTAACGTGGGAAAATGCTTTGTTGTTGTTGATTGAAGTGGAGGAGGAGCCTTTAACATTCTTTGTGATAAGAAAATCCCTTTCAAAGTCAAAGGTAAGTACTACAAAGCATTCGTAAGGCCTGGTATGCTTTATGGATTAGAATGTTGGCCTGTGAACCATAGACATGTGCAGAAAATGATAGTAGCAGAAATGAAAATGCTAAGTTGGATGTATGGTCATACACGAAAATATTGGATTCAGAATGATGCGATCAAAAGGGAAGTTTGTGTAGCTCCAATAAAGGATAAGATGAAAGAAAACCGCTTAAGATGGTTTGTCCATTTGCAAAGGATGTTGATTGATACATCGGTTAGAAGATGCGAGATTTGGGATGTTGAGTCGTTTAAGAGTGGGCGAGGAAGGCCCAAGAAGTGTTGGAATGAGACTATCAGAAGGGATCTTAGTATTTGGATTTAAGCCCAAGAATGACCCAAAATAGATATGAATGGAGGCATAAAATCTATGTAATCGCCCCTACTTAATTGTGGGAAAAAGCTTTGTTGTTGTAAAGTATATATCTACGATTGTGAAAAGAGGGAGGATAATGCTTTTCTACAACGTTTGTGAAAAGAGGGAGGATAATGCTTTTCTACATCATGAAGGGGTACCCTAGAAATCCTCACAATAGTTCAAACTATTAGTCATTGTGTTTCTACGATTCTAAATTCATTGTCTCATGAATTTATATCGTCTATATAAATCGTAATTTTTTTCTCATTCTTGTACACAAAGTGAATGATCATCACATGAGCGAGAAATCCAACACAATCAATTGTCTTAAAGAGATTTTAAAGTGAAGCTCTCTGAAAAATCATAAGTTGCCTTATGGAGTTTGCATTTATGCCTTATTATGGAGTCTGCATTGCATACCATGGAAAACTCTCCCTTAATCTTAAAGTCATGCAACTGCTACATGTAAAGTTCCTTTTATAGATTGTAATAGAGGAATGCATTCTTGATGTCTTGTCGGGTAAGTCGAAGGGAACTACAACGGAAACTAAGCTTGCAGAAATCTTTCGACTAGGCCAACTAGACAGTTTGATTAGTTGGGTTAGTAGGGTAACCGATTGAATAGAGGTTAGTAGGTCAATCGTCAGGTGGATTTCTAACAATTGCTTATTCTTTTTGATTTTTTTAATGTAAAGTATATATCTAAGATCACAAAAAGGAGGATAATGCTTTTCTATGTTATGAAGGGGTACCTTAGCACTCCTTATATAATGAGAAGTTTGGGTTAGGGTTGTGAAGGAGACACCTCAATATAGACAAATGATACAAATACTCGAAGTTGAAGTGTTAATATCTACCATGCTAGCTTGGACAAACACCTTTGAAACGGTCCTTTGAAGAGTGCTTTGGTGAATATGTTGGCAATCTGATCAGATGAGGAAATATGAGTAGTAAAGAACTAGAGATGAGGTCCTTTTGTATCATATCTCTGGTGTAATGACAATTAAGCTCAATGTGCTTGGTTCTCTTAAAGGAAAACATGATTGTTTGCTTTGAATAATGCTGCTTGAGTGTCTCCTTGCAGTTGCATAGGTAGAGGAAACTCCATGTTTAGGTTTGTTAGAACATGCTTGACTCACATCATTTCGACAGTGGCTTGAGAGTTGAGCCTATAAACCCGTTTCTTATTCATTGTCGGATATAGATTCTGTTGGGAAAATTGAATAGCTTAATCATTTATGAGACCCTAGGGCTCTCTTATATAGGAGAAAAGCCCTGGATAATAGCATGAGAGGTACATAAAGAAAATAAAATAAGAATTAACACCAAAGGTATACAGTAATCTCAACACTCCCCCTCAAGCTGGAGTATATACGTCTATCATGCTCAGCTTGGAACAACATCTTTGGAAAGGGCCTCTAGTAAGAGCTTTGGTGAATATATCAGCAGTCTGATCTCCATTTGAAACATGAGAGGTGGATATGAGACCATTCTGGATCATGTCTCTGATATAGTGGCAATCCATCTCTATATGCTTTGTACGTTCATGGAATGAAGGATTATTTGCAAAAAAAGTGCTGCATGATTGTCACATAGAAGCTGCATTGGAAGAGGTACATCAACTGCAAGATCTGTCAAAACCAACCTCACCCACATCATATCTGTGCTTCCCTGAGACATGGCCCTGTATTCGGACTCTGCACTAGATCTAGCAACCACTATCTACTTCTTACTTTTTCATGACACGAGTGTGCTGCTAACAAAAATAGTATAACCAAAAGTAGACTTTCTGTCCCTAGGGCATCCTGCATAATCTGCATCTGCACACGCTGTTACATCAAGAGAAGTGCCCCTGCTGAATATAAGACCACTGCATGGTGAAGACTTCAAATATCTCAAAATCATATAGACAACATCCATATGAACCTTCTTAGGCTGCTCCATGAACTGGCTCACCTTGCTTAGAGCGAAGGATATATCTGGCCTGATGATGGTAGCATATAGAAGCTTCCCAACCAGCTCTATGTATCTCCTCTGATCTACCTCCTCAATATCATCATTATATAGTCTCATACTTGGATCCATAGGAGTAGTAGCAGGCTTGCACCCTGTCATGCCTGTCTCTAGAAGAAGATCAATAACACACTTCCTCTGGGTCATCACAAGACCACGCTGGTTCCTGGAGAACTCTAATCCAAGGAAGTATCGAAGATTTCCATGGTCCTTGGTCACAAAATGCTTATCTAGGAACTCCTTGGCCACCTGGATGTCCTACTCATCATCACCCGTGACAATAATATCATCAACATAGACGAGAATAGAAACATTACCTCTCTGTGTCCTCTGAACAAAAAGTGAGTGATCCGTAGTGGACGGGGCAAACCCCTGATGCTCTATCAACTCTGAAAGCTTCTGGTACGAAGCTTTGAGACTCTGCTTCAGGCCGTAGATCGCCTTGTGGAGCCTACACACCTTCTGAGACCCCCTTTCTGCAGCAAACCACGCTGGTTGCTGCATATAAACCTCCTCCTGTAGATCTCCATAAAGAAACACATTCTTCACATCAAGTTGGTAAAGAGGGCAGTCCATAAAACAACAACTGAGAGGAGAATGCGTAATGTCGAGTGTTTTGCCACTAGAGAGAAGGTATCCTGATAATCCATCCCATAAGTCTGGGTAAATCCACGTGCTACAAGCCTTACCTTGTAGCGATCCATACTGCCATCTGCTCGTTGCTTCACCGTAAATATCCATTTGCACCCCACAACAAATGCACCTGGCGGGGCAGAAACGACACTCCAGGTACCACGAGACTACAAAGCGGCCATCTCCTCCTCCATGGCAAGTCACCAACTGCTACCCTGTATGACCTCCTGATATGTTTGTGGGACAGTAATAGCTGAGAGGTCCATAACAAACCTCCTGTACTCCTCTGAAAGATGATCTAAGGAAACATGCACAGCTAGAGGGTACGTAGCACAGTTGCGACGTGGCTTCCTCAAGGCAATAGGTACATCGAGGTCATCGGCCTCTCTATTCTCTGGTATCAGCTCCTCCTGTGTAGTGTCCTGTGGATCAAGCATAACACCAGTACCACTAGTAGAAACATTGTATTCACTACATACTTGGGGCCTAGATGATGGGCAATGCGCGGGAGTAGAGGGACGAGTAGAGGACCTGCGGATGTAAAATCGAGGTAGGAACTGAGTCAGGGTAGATGGAGGTGGAGGTGGTGGAGGAGGTGGAGCTGTACGTGACTGAGACTCAACATGAGGAGTTCGTGGTGGAGATAACGGAGGTGGTGGAACAAATATGTCCTCACCAGAGTCAGTATTAGACAACCTGTCACCTGTAGGAGAAAAATACATAATAGACTCAAAAGGTGTGACATCAGCACTCATAATATTTTCTCCCAACATGATCAAAACATCTATACCCTTTTAGGTACGAGAATAACAACGAACACACATGTAACAACTCTAGGAGAGAGCCTGTCACGACCAGGAGTTAAATTGTGGACAAAAGACACAGATCCAAAGACTTTGGGGGTAAGTGAGAATAAGTCCTTTTCGGGAAACGCAATCAAGAAAAGAACTTTTTCTCCAAGCATAGTAGACGACATGCGGTTCACCAAGTAACATGCAGTGAGAACCGCATCACCCCAGAATGAACGAGGAGCTCGACTCTGAATCAAAAGAGTCCTCGTGACATTCAAAAGATGACGATGTTGCGTTCAACAACACCATTCTGCTGCGAAGTGTAAGCACACGAAGTCTGATGAACAACACCAATAGATCTAAGAAAATCAGACAATTGTAAAGTAGAAAACTCCAAAGCATTGTCAGTGCGAATAAATTTCATATTATCAGAAAAAATATTCTTAATCTCAACAAGAAAAGACTTGATAACAAGACCAGCTTCAGACTTATTCTTCGTTAGGAATATCCAAGATAATATAGAGAAATCATCCACAACAATCATATAAAACCAATGTCCCTGATGATCAGGAACACGAATAGGACTCCGTATATCAAAGTAAACCAACTCAAACAACTGACCACTGTGATGACTCTGACGACTCGGAAAAGAGGAACGATGATGCTTCCTAAACTGACATGCCTCACACTCCAAGGTAGTACGAGTAGAGATTTGCGGGAGGACATGACACAACTTATGCAGAGGAAGGTGTCCAAAGCGAAGATGCCACATGAAAGGAGAAATCGATCCAGAAGGGATAGTAGCAGCACCAACACACGGAGGCTGGACAAGTTTGTAAAGTCCTCTCTGCTCATGGGCACATGCAGTCTCCATGCCCTTGAGTATGCCCTGAAACACAAGAGAAGAAGGATTAAATATGACATGACAATGTAAATCTTTTGTAATCTGGCTAATAAACAAAATATTCATCTGAAATGCTGGAGCATGTAAGACATTCTGCAGACACATCGAGGGAGCTAAAACAATCTCCCCTGTCCAACAATGGGTAGATGAACTCCATTGGCAATCGTCACTGATCTACCAGGGGGATAGGCCTGTAAGAAGTAAACTGTGCTCGATCGCCACACATATGATGAGATGCTCCAGAGTCCATGATCCAATCAGACAAATCCGAACTGCTACTACTGGTAAGGGCATAAGCTATACCTGACGAGCTCGAAGAGGCTCTAGCAACGTGTGCGACATCTGAAGAACCTAAAGTTGAAGTAGTAGGAGTAATCATCTCTCGCAGTCTGGAAACAATATAATCAAAGCGTGCATCATGGACCAGAGCAGGAGTAGAAGTAGGCTCGGTCTGCTCAGCAACTCAGGCAGGCGCAAGATACCCATGCTTCTGATAGCATGTCTCCTCAGAATGACCAGGACGATGGTAATGTCAACATGGACCTCGCTGACGTCCTCCTCCTCGACCACGTGGTCCTTAGCTACGAAACTGTGAAATACCTCCTCTGTCACGAGAGGCTGCTATAGCAGAGGGAGTCTGAGCCACAGTAGTAGATGAAGTGGTAATTCTGCTCAATCTCTTGTAAACCTCCTCTATCGTCTCTCCAGTAAGTAGTTGAGTACGTGTTGCATCGTACTCAGAGTCAAGAAATGACAGAAATACTCCTGTCATAATAGCATTCCGATATGCCTGCTGCTGCTCAGTGCTAGTAGTAGTAGGCATGAAGCTATGCAGATGCTTAAACATGCCTCTAATATGCGAGAAGTGTGCATGAACAGGTCGACCATTCTGCTTGGTCGAAAAAATATCAAACTGCAACTGTAGATTTTGCTCTCATTCTTTTCCTGCCCATACGTGTCTGCTAAGATGTCCCACATAGTCTTTGTTGTGGGTTGATTGACATTATCATTGACAATATCCGTGGTGAGCGTCTCAGGGAGCCAAATGCGAGCATGGGAATCATCTTGCTTCCAAGAAGCATTAGCCCCAGTCTTGTCCTCCAGCTTTGGACCCGTCAGAATGTGCTTCTTGTTATGACACTGCATGGACCATAACTCGTAGTTGATCCCATCCATCTTTATGATGGGAGCCAGACCCTTGAAGGCACCAGATGAAAAAAACATCACCCTTGTTCTCTGACATGGTAGCAAGAACACTGATATCTGGAACAAAACTGAGGAGTACTGCTCTGAATAAGTCTACACATTCACATATAGAGGATTGGTTGTATCTGTAGACTCATACAACCATCCTCATCTCTTGTTGTTGTAGGCTAGAGTCGGAAGTCGTGATTTATATGTTGAAAATCATGAAAACCCAGCAAGATCTGACTTCAGGCTGCATGTGCGCAAGGGTAGCGGTGCGTGTAGGCGCAGGTGTGCGGGTGCACGAGGGCACAATGCGTGTTGTGCATTTTGAGTAATATGCGTGTTGTGCATTGTGCGGGAGCAGTTTTTATGACAAAAGGAAAAGTTGCAGTCTCAACAGGGAGCTGTTATGTATGCATTTGAGTAATATTCGTGTGGATTAAGCGGAGTGGTTTAAAGGCCTTCCAATCAAGTCTTCAAGTTACGAGAACCACCACAAATCTCTTTTGCCAAAACCATGTCTTCTATATTCCTTGCAGAAGAATATAATTAACAGAAAACCACAAACATGGAATTAAAAACTCCAAAACCTAATGTGGTTCATGATGGCAGAAAGCCATTTCTCTTTTTATTGTCTTAGAAGCGGCCTAGTTGATGATGTTTCTGATATTCTTCTATGACAATCAAGTACACGGCCATACATGTAGGCCCTACTCACCCTCGTGGTTCTCACATTTAGTATAACAAGACTAAACATTAGATCCAATACACTAGTTGGATGGCGATCCATTTATCCACCTCACAAATCACATAATTGTCATGTAGTATAATGTGATCAAACATTAGATCTAATACACTAATTGGATCTTGATCCTTTTATCGACCTCATACATTACATTATTTCTTTTTGAGATCCATCTTCTGTTTCTGTTTCAAGCCTTAGTAGTTGAACGGATGCAGGGACTGATTGATTTTGTGCATTAAAAACGGATTTTTAGCTAACTTCCAGTTGAGCATAATTATGAAGTTAGGCACGACTATGGACTTTATCTTGTTTGTCTTGATAAGCTATACCAATTTAAGCGAATTATTATACTCAGAAAAGTTTTACAGTTATTCCAGAAATTGTTTTTCTTTTTGAAATCGGAATGTTGACATCTTGAATTGGAGCCATTTTCTATCATATAAAACTTGATCAGGGCGTTTGCTGGTCTAAAAATCTTTGCAATACAGCAGGCCATTAACATATGCCACCACACTCTGTACAGATCTGCCTGTCACTTGATAATCTTTTATTTTTCTCCGTCAGCCCTTGCAACACCACCTATGTGTTTGTGAATTCCTCTCTAAATGTGGCAAATTTTAGATTAAGTTATTGGGTGGGCGTCTTATTGGCGATCACCCTTTTTATTTCAAAAAAAAAAACATGGCAAATTTTGTGTTTTTTCCCCTGCACATGATATTTCGCCAACCTTCATCTGACCACTCCACTTGCAGTTGGGTGATGTCTGGTCACAATTTTTTTTCACAAATGAACAACGGAGAAGAAATGCTCTAATCTTGTTGATGCCTGATTGCAAAACAGATAACAGGACATCTACACTTTAGACCATATGCCCATATCAGCCTTTCGCGAACTTGACAATCTTTCATTCTGCAGCGAGCACATAGAAGTCGGTAAATGCTCAAAGCTGCACTTTGTATATGGCTTATGAGGCCTCAGATCTAGGAGGGTTAATGTTTGTGGGCAGGCAGTGTAAAAGATGTGAGGACAGAAGTCTGCCATTGGTGTTTTTGTGGGCCCTCTCACTGAAAGTAACCTCCCTACGAGCACTAATAATGAAAAAGAACTTGAATCTGATCCACTTCACACCATGAACTTTCTCTTTCTTCTCAGTTCTAGGACTGTTGGGAAAATAAGAGAACTTGTTTATTCCATCAGCCCTAGGCTCTCTTATATAAGAGAGTAGCCTATGGATAAATTACATAAAGAGTCCGACGGGAAAGAAAAATAACTAAAAGGTATTTAATTGAATAATATATGTTTACACTCCCCCTCAAGATGGAGCATAAATGTCAATCATGCTCAGCTTGGACGCACACTTCTGAAACGGGCCTCGCAGTAAAGTCTTGGTAAAAATATCCGCCGTTTGATTCTCTGAACTAACATGGGATGTAGCAATGAATCCCTTCTGAATCATGTCACGTATAAAGTGACAACCAACTTCAATGTGCGTGATTCGTTCACGGAATGCTGGATTATTTGCAATGAACAAGGCAGCTTGATTGTCACATTCCAAAGCCATAGGAAGTGGGACTTCTATATGTAAATCTGTAAGCACAGCCTTTACCCACATCATTTCTATGCTAACCTGGGCCATAGTCCTATATTCAGATTCAGCACTAGACCTTGCCACCACAGTTTGTTTCTTGCTCCTCCATGAGACTAGAGAATCTCCAACATATACAGCAAACCCAGAGGTGGACTTCCTGTCCTTGGGACACCCTGCATAATCTGCATCTGCACATGCTGAGATAGTAATCACCTTGCCTTTCTTGAACAACAACCCCGCACCTGGAGATGACTTGAGGTACCTGAGTATCATATGTATGGCATCCATGTGTACCTGACGTGGTTGCTACATGAACTGGCTCACTCGACTCACAACAAAGGATATATCGGGCCTAGTAATAGTGACATACAAAAGTTTGCCCACCAGTTCTCTGTATCTTTTCCTATTCACCTCCTCTATATTACCATCATATAGCTTCAGACTCGGGTCCATAGGTGTGGTAGTAGGTCGGCAACCAAGCATTCATGTTTCACTCAACAGGTCAGTGACATATTTCCTCTGAGACATTACCAACCCATAAGGATTTCTGGCGAACTCCAGTCCCAGAAAATATCTAAGAACTTCAAGGTCCTTGATAACAAATTCACACCCCAGCATTTCTTTCGCCTCCTTTATTCCATGTTCATCATCACCTGTAATCAGAATGTCGTCTACATAGACCATGATTGCAATAATACCTCTAGAAGTCTTTTGTACAAACAAGGAATGATCAGCATTAGAACGTTTGTATCCATGTTTCTCAAAGAGATCTGAGAGCTTCTGGAACCACACGCTGGGGCTCTGTTTAAGGCTATAGATAGCCTTATGAAGTCTGCACACCTTAGGATACTCCCCCTCAACAACAAAACCAGGTGGTTGTTGCATGTAGACTTCCTCCTGTAAGTCACCGTATAAGAACGCATTCTTCACATCCAACTGGTATAGCGGCCATTCACGAGTAACCGCAACAGACAGCAAAATCCGTAGAGTGGAATGGCGGGCCACTGGCGAGAATGTATCAAGATAATCCACCCCATATGTCTGTGTAAAGCCACGAGCAACAAGACGAGCCTTGTATCTGTCAATACTACCATCTGCATTCTGCTTGACTGTAAATACCTACTTGCAGCTCACTGGTGACACATCAGCAGGTACATGGACCAGACTCCAAGTCCCTCTAGACTGAAGAGCTGTCATTTCTTCCTCCATGGCTAGACGCCATCTGCTATCCTTCAGTGTGTCTTGGTAATTCCGTGGAATAGCTAATGCTGACAATGCGACGACGAAGTTCCTGAAATCTCCAGTCAGTCGATCAAATGACACAGAAGCTGCTAAAGGATATGATGCGCAGCTCCGCTTCGACTTTCGTATAGCAATAGGAACATCTAAATCATCTGTGTCCTCGTCTGGCCTCTGTAACACATCCTGCTCAGAAAAATCATCAGATCCATCAATAGTAATATCTTCAGAACATACCTTAGGCGAGCTAGGTGATGAGCAATGACCATGAGCTGAAGCAGGCCTGCGGGTATAATGAAATGGTAATGGTGAAACAGGTATAGTGACAGGAGGTGGTGGTGGTGATGGTGGTGGTGGTGGCATGTAAATGGCATCAGTCTTAGCAGGAGGTATCAACTGATCACCTGAGCCTAAGAAATACATAACATATTCAAAAAATGTAACATCTGCACTGACAAGGTACCGCCTGCGCAACGGATCATAACACTTGTACCCCTTCTGAGTTCTGGAGTACCCAACGAAGACACTTGACAGCCCTAGGAGAGAGCTTGTCAGTCCCGGGAGACAACTGATTTACAAAGGCAACCGGACCGAACACACGAGGAGTAAGGGAGAATAATTCTTTTCCGGGGAAGATAAGAGAGAAAGGGATCTTCTCACCTAAAACGGATGACGGCATACGATTGATTAGGTAACATGCTGTAAGAACAACGTCATTTCAGTAAGGAAGAGGAGCATGACTCTGTAAAAGGAGCGACCTGGTTACATCCAGTAAATGGCGATGTTTCCTTTCAGCAATTCCATTCTGTTGGGAGGTATAAGCACAGGATGTCTGGTGGATGATCCCTTGGGATGAGAAATAACTGGTTAGGACATGAGTACACAATTCCAGGGCATTATCACTTCTCACAATTTTAACAGATGCAGAAAAAACATTACGAATCTCATTAAGAAAATTGATGATAATATTCCCTGCTTCAGATTTATTCTTTAACAAAAACACCCATGACACACGAGAGAAACCGTCCACAATAACTACATAAAACATGTGTCCTTGATGATCAGGAACACGACTCGGACTCCTTATATCGATGTGAAATAACTCAAACTTGGAGGTACTACTCTGACACTGACGACTGGGAAAGGTAGACCGATGATGCTTTCCCAACTGGCACGCCTCACATTGAATAGAAGTGAGGCAAAACCTGGGGTAACACACGACGCAGTTTCTGAAGCGGTAGATGTCCAAAGCACAGGTGCCATAGCAGAGGAGAGACGGGTCCAGCAGGTAGAGATGAGGTTCTAGCAAAAGAAGTCTGACTAAGGCGATAGAGGCCTCCTTGCTCATAGCCACGCCCAATCGCGTTGCCCGTAAGGATGTCCTGAAAAACAAGAGAAGATGGATCAAAAATCGCCCGACACTGTAAATCCTTTGTAATTTGACTGATAGACAATAAATTCATTGAAAAATCAGGTGCACGTAACACATTCTTGAGCTGCATAGATGATGTCAGTCTAATCTCCCCCTGACCAGTAATCGGGGAATGTGTACCATTAGCAATGACCATTGTTCGACCTGGAGGGATCTGTCTTTACCCTATGGGCCTGTTTGGTTGCTGGGTTGGACTGGGTTGGGTTGGGGTAACCCTGTGAATAGTAAACTGTACCCCTGTGAATAGTAAACTGTGAGGAGAATTGAGAGGGTTGGAAGGAGGGGTACACCGATGTACCCCAACCCAACCCAGTCCAACCCAGCAACCAAACATGCCCTATAAGTAGACTTTGATCGCCACATAGATGATGTGTGGTGCCAAAGTCCATAATCCATGCTAAAGTATCTGATCCACTACTAGTAAATGCATGTGTGCTACCTGATGCACTGGTAGATGCAGAGGCGGATGCGGCAACATCAGACTGGTTCTCAGTAGTGGGTGCTGGGCCAGATGGAAGAATAATGCCCCTTAGACGGGCAACAAGGTCATCAAAGCGCTGATCCAAAGAGGCAGCAGATGGAGGCTCTATCTGCTCAGCGACTCGTGCAGATGCAGGAAATCCATGCTCAGAGTAGCATGTATCTTCAGTATGTCCAATGCGATGGCAGTAGGTACACGTTTGTCGAACACAGCCTCCTCTGCCACGAGGGCCACGTCCACGGGTCTGATGATGGTAACCTCCACGACCTCGGTTGCCAGCCATGGCTGAAGCAGTTTGATTCGTAGCCGTAGAAGGAACATTGATACGACTCAATCTGTGAAAGGCTTCCTCCATAGGAGGAATAGTAGAATCTGCCAAGATCTGGGACCGTGCTACCTCATACTCAGGATCAAGGGCAGCGAGGAAAACTCCTACCATAGTAGCATTCCGGTAGGTCTTCTGTTGCTCTGGTGTGGCTGTCAGGGGCTTGAAGCTATACAACTTCTCGAACATTCCTCGTAGGGATGTGTACAGTGTGAGTGTAGAGGACGTCCATTCTGCTTTATACTGAATATGTCATGCTGGAGTTGCAGAATCTTTGTATCATTCTTCGCTTGAGAATATGTGGCAGCCAGAATATCCCACATTACTTTGGTTGTGGGCTAATGAAGAATATCATTGGCAATCTCAATTGCCAGAGTTCCAGATAGCCAAACTTTGGCATATGCATCATCTGCCTCCCACAAGGCATTAACTCCAGTCTTCTCAGCAGGCTCTTCTTCAGTAAGAATGTGCTTCTTACCGGTTGACTTCATCATACTCATGAACTGCATAGCCCACAGTTCATAGTTCGAACCATCCACCTTCACAATCGGCGTTGGACCTCGGAAGGCGCCTATAGATGGAATATCTGCCTTGCTTTCTGACATACTGATAACAAAAGACTGGAGTAGTAGACTGAAGGTATGATCGTCTACAAGGACATAACCAGGTTTAGTTGTATGTGTAGACTTCAAGCTACCAAACCCATTACGTTGAAGGCGCGCGCGCTGGACTTAGGGTTCTGTAGATCTCGCAGCCCGATGCACGCAAGGGCGCGAAGGGTTGGATAACGTACAACACGCGAGACTGAAGTTTTAGGAGACCACGCACGGTCTGGCGCACAGTGCGCGAGGCTGGACAGATGCACACATTGCCTCAAATTTCAGCGAAATTCGGTCGAATTTCTGTCGAATATCGATATCCAGTCGAAATCTAAATTCGACCGAAATGATCGAAATGACCGAAATATGGGGGTCCTAGTACAAAAAATGACCGAAATGACCGAAATTTCGGTCGAAATTCCACCGAAATTCCATCGAAATTCTGTTTCGGTCGATACTGAAATGGTGACCGAAACCGACATTTAAGGCCTTGGATGCACAAAGGCGCTAGGAACCCGCGCTGCCTGGCGCACGGTGCACGGAAGGTGCAGAGGAGGCGACGCTAGTGCGCACGCTAGGAACCCGTGCTGCTTGGCGCACGGTGCGCGGAAGGCACAGAGGAGGTAACGTAGGTGCGCGTGAGGCGCATGCGCACGATGCAGGCGCGCGTGAGGCGCAAGACCGGCGGAGGCGCAGGTGCGCGGAGGCCTAGCGTAGGAGGCTCAGGCGCGCAGAAGACGCAGGCACAGGCGCACGGAGGTCAAGGCGCGAGACCGGCGGCACGCGGAGAGAGGGGCTCGACGGTGGGGCTAGGGTTAGGGTTTCTTTGGTTCGAGAACTCCGGTCTAGGACTGTTACTCTGATACCATATTTGGGAAATAAGAGAACTTGTTTATTCCATCAGTCCTAGGCTCTCTTATATAGGAGAGTAGCTTATGGGTAAATTACACAAAGAGTCCGATGGGAAAGAAAAATAACTAAAAGGTACATAAGTGGATAATATATGTTTACAAGGACCAGTACAACAAAGCATTTGACATCGGTCACATCACCATATGGTCACTTTTCTCCTTGCATAGGTGGCGATCAGAACGAACGAGCCCTTTAGACATGGAATTAGGGTAGTACATGTGGGTTGGCCATGCTTTTTTTGTCGAGATCCGGCGCAAGCACCTACTACCTTTTACTCCATCGGGTACTTCTACGAAATGAAAACAGGCAGCGGCATCATATGAATTACCCGCACCCAAAAGAGCTAGAAATTTAAGGTCAGAGCACGGTCAAGACTTTTGGGGGAGTTGTTATGGTTGTGAGGGCAGGATCATCCCGCTTTATTTGCACTTTCCAATAAAGAATCTCCATGCCTCCTTGCAAAAAGGGCTTCATAGGAAGCGAGGTCATAGTGGATGATACGATTATATTCTTACGGTATTATTTGGAATTGTTCTATCTATATGAATGGGTTCTACTTTCGCAAGATTCCCCCAAATTCAAGTGGAGGAAAAAAACTATCATAGAGGCCAATTATAATATTTTTAAAATCACATAACACTGTTCAAACTTATATATAGTTTAGAGGTGATATGTTTTAAATTAAAAATAAGTTGAATTTAAAAATCAAATATACTTGTCGAGCAATTTTATATAGTTTCTGACCATAATTTCTCACTTAGGGTCTGTTTGGTTGCTGGGTTGGACTGGGTTGGGTTGGGCTGGGTTGGGGTGGGTGAATAGTAATCTGTGAGGAGAAAGTACCCTTGTGAATAGTAACCAGGGTTGTGCCAACCCAGTCCAACCCAGCAACCAAACAGACCCTAAGTGTATGCAGGGATATGGAAAGTTGCAATTGTTATCGGCCTTCATAGACCCAAGGATTTCACCCCCATACATGAAATTCCATTCTCTGTCCCACTCAAGTCTATTGGTTTCTAGAACATTTCACCACTTTCTGGCTTTCACTTGTGTAAGATCCGACGAACTACATACATGCCTTTCCTTGTTGCCTAGTGAAGCTGAATCTCATAGGCTTTCCAATGAGTGAGTGAAAAGGGCCTGGATTTAGGTGAGTTGGCTTGTCTACAAGCCTTGGAAGCTGAAAAATCAGCAGCATCGAAATCAGAGTGTGGCATGGCCCTCGAACTAAAATCAAATAAAAAAGGCATGGAAGGGGCACAACTGACGAGGTTGGGAACGTGCCTGACGAGGTTGGGAACGTGCTTTACCTTGGTGGCTTCTGGGAGCATCATTTTTTTTCGGACATGAAGCCCTTCCCTCAGAAGATGGATTTCTGAAAAAAAGACCTGCTTCACTCTGATAGCTTAAGCCCGCTGTGGTATTAAACTTCTTCTGTGGCTCTGATTCATCCTAAATTATTCCACCCTTCTCTGATTGGATGGATACAACAACTCATGCTGCTCTTTTAGACTCTTTAACTGCTACTCTCTTTCCTTTTACTGTCGGTTGGGAGTTGGTAGAGTTGCTTTCTTTCAGGTCGAAGGAATGAGATTGAGCCTGCCACTGCCTCAACTTTGGTGATAGATATAGTGAACATTTCCTTTACATGATGAGGGCTAAGAAGAATGGAGAATTTGATACAGTTCTCCTTTTGTCTCAAATAATTACAACAGTAATCAGAGAATCTAAACCCACTTCAATGGTCCCAAAAGACCATTGTTCAAAATCCCCCTTGTGGGGTTGCGTTAGGTAGCCGACAGTCAGCATAAAAGATAATCGGATCTTTCAACATGGAATTGAGCAAGAATCCATGTACCCAACCATACTTAAAGTGGGAGAAGGCTTTGCCAGTTTTTAGTAATTGGGGAGTCTGCATAGTGCCTCAGCTTCAAGGGCAGAAGCATTGAGATGAGTCATGAATGGAAATTGTATGTCAAAAGGAGAGTCGAGAAGTCATCCGGAATGGTAGGAATCACTACTAGTATGATCCTCATTGGCTTCTGACGAAGGAGATATAACGAGACAAGAGAGAATGATTAGTTTGAAACTTGTGGAAGATGTCGAAAGTAGTTGGGAAAGACTATGTATTTAACATCAGTGCCCTTATTCTGTTTTGATGACCAGTCTATAGCCAGAAAAGGGAAGGTCTTAGGGGTAAACTAACAACAGTCCCTAGTTTGCTGCGAAGAAATACATGATAATGATTTGTTTAAATCCTAGTTAGATCTCTTTCCGATTGGGGCCCATCTTTCGCTTGCACGCGAGGGATCTAGCCGCCGTCATGCATGCAAGTGAAGTTCCTTTGGTAGTATTAGAAAATAGGAAGCGGAAGCAAAACACGGAGAAAAGAATAAAGATTTAAGAACACAACGGGATTTACGTGGAACCCTACTCCGTGAGGAGCGGGATGAAACCACGGGAGAAGGCCTCAAAGGGTCGTGTTTGTCTATTGACTTTCTCATCTGATACAGGAGTTCTGGGGCTCCTTATATAGACTCCACAAGGCCTCCAAGTCCCACCACTGGACGATGTGGGACAAAACTATTGGATGGGGTAAATGGATCTTGGACCCATCTCCCTCATAACTGAAGCATACATCAAATACTCCAACACTCCTCCTCAAGCTGGAGCATGCAATGCTCAGCTTGGACAAACAGAAAGAAATTCAACTCAACGCTACAAGACACTACGGACAATATCAACCCAACGCGCACATTGCTGCAGTCGAGGACGTTGCTTCTCATGCCGTGCAGGTGAGGAGGACGAACGTGCTGGGGTGTGAGTCTGCTGAATCTCCTCGTCGGAGAGCATGTGCTCTGAACTGCGCCTGTCAGAGTCACTGCAACTGAAATGAGTCTCCTCGTCGGAGTACTCTGGCCCGCCACAATAATGTGGACAACTACTTCATCTCTGAAAAGAGCCGAACTGAAAAGGTCGTGGCTGTGCAATCCTCGTCGGAGTCCACGGTCGCTGGAGAATGGAGTCTGAAAATAGTCTCCTCTTCGGAGAACTGGGTCTCTCTCATCTGGCTCAGAGAATGCTGCACTACTCTGGTGTACCTATGATACCACATGAAAAACTTTGGCCGAAACAACAAGAATGGATGGGGACCACTGACAGTGATGGCATACAAGTGCTCATTTGAAAATGACCGCAAACTCATGCGTGTCTGAAACTGAGTCTCTCTCTAGAGAACTCGAAAAATGGGCCTCAACATGGAGTGCCTCGATCTTGGACTCTGACCAATCTGAATGTCGAGTCTGAAATCTGAAAAACCGTAGAGTCTGGATGGTCTGGAAATCTATATCTGGATCTGAATAATCTGAATAGACCTGTGACTCTACATATATACTCCTCCTTTCTCCCATACTTGTCGAAAAACATGGTGGTCGACCAAGTTGGGAGAAGACAAAGAGATACATAAATGGGGGAAAATAAGACATACTCAAAGAATTTCTTGCGGCTTTTCAAATATATTCTTTTAAGCCGTCACAACAATTTTTTTAAGCCGTTTCACTTTTTTTTCGAAATGTGTGCGACTCTTTTTTTTATATTGCACGCGCCTCTTTTTTTAACAAACTCTTTTTTTTAAATATACGTCCCCCTTTTTTTCACAACTTATCATTCCTCCCCCCCTTTTTTTCTTCGTCGTAGCCCTTCTGGGCTTTACAATAAATAACCCTCCTTCTTAGGGCTCCCTTCGTGGGAAACCTTCCATGCAGGATATGTCACCGCCTAATGGAGCAGCAAAAGGGAGGACGTGCCTGGGCTTCTCGTCGCCAAGGGAAGAGGAGATGGCCTGGGGATTCACTGCCGCCTGGATATGGGCTCTGCCGCATGCTGAAGAGAGCCGCCAGGATCTCGCGCGCCACCTTCTTCTGGTGCGACGCGAGGGTCTGGAGTAGATCTGAGCGCCGCCGAGGGCAGAGGGTTCGAGAGGATCGCCGCCTGGAGGCCTTGTGCGCAGGGGCTCGCGTGTAGGGGGATTGCCGCCTTTTGCGGCTAGGGCGCTTCCTGGAGCACGGGGGGGGGGAGGACTGGGAGTGGCTGGTCGCTTGGATGGTTGTCGCGCCGAGTTGGCAGAGCGTCGCGAATCAGGCACCGCCAGGAAGCGGTGGATTTGTTGGGAGATCGAGGGCGCCGCCTGTTGCGGTTCTGAAACTGGAGTCTTTGGAGATGCGGTGGATCTGTTGGATATGGAGATGCGGCCACGCCACACACGCGACTGGAGTTGAGGATGATTTCTAGGGTTTCTTCTAAACCCTAGAACAGGAACTCGAGAAATTGCAATTGGAATTGGCCGCTTGAATTTTCCCTCGAGATTAGGGTTCCATTGAGAACCCTAGAACCAATCCAGAACTTCGAATAAATCTGGAGCATAGACACTTTTTAAACAAGAATCTCACGCACTTTAATAATCGAAACTCGAAGAGAAAGACAAAAATTAAACTTCAAGAATGATCCCTCGAGAATCGAACCCGCTCTGATACCATGTTAGAAAATAGGAAGCGGAAGCAAAACATGGATAAAAAAATAAAGATTTAAGAACACAACGGGATTTTATGTGGAACCCTACTCCGTGAGGAGCGGGATGAAACCACGGGAGAAGGCCTCAAAGGGTCGTGTTTGTCTATTGACTTTCTCATCTGATACATGAGTTCTGGGGCTCCTTATATAGCCTCCACAGGGCCTCCAAGTCCCACCAATGGGCGATGTGGGACAAAACTATTGGATGGGGTAAATGGATCCTGGACCTATGTCCCTCATAACTGAAGCATACATCAAATACTCCAACAGGTGGAACTTGAATAGAAATATTCAGTGATGATTGGCCATTCTTCTTCCTAGCTGGAAGTCTCTGTCCTCTCTCGTTCATAGTTTCTTCAGTTCCCGAGATTACATAATTGTGCCTTGTAGGTGATAGGGGAGTTCACCTTCAATTCTCTATATACATAAATTCCTATTGAGTTGCTAGATTATAAGGGGAAGACCTTTTACTGTTACTTATGCTTTCCTTTTCGCAACTGCCAAGTTATATTCAAAGGTGTGAAAGTGAATGGGCTTGTTGAGTTAAATAAATTAATTGGTCAGATGGCAGTGCTGTTCTTGTAATAATCAGGCAAGATGGCAGTCATGTTCTTGTAAGAATCGGGCAATCTTTTTTCTCTAAGCATGCCCCCTTATTTGATGCAGGTTCCATGAATTGGCAAACAAACCAGCCTCTCAGAGCAAAAGGGCCCCTTCTTCGAAGTGAAATGGCCCCTTCTTCGAAGCAAGGAGTGAACAGATGTTTCAACCGTCTTAAATAATAATTATGGTATTCGTTAAGGTGGCACAAGTGATCGGGCACATGAAAATGTGGTGGTGTGCAAAGGCCTTGGATGTCTCGTGGATATCATCACATTAGCAAAGGTTTTGCACTGATGTAATGGTGGTATTAGTTAATAAATAAACTTTTGGATGGCTACCCACAACTGCATATCATCCTTTGGCCTATAAAAGAAAGTGTGCACCTTGTCACCTCCGAGCTGTCAATGACCTGCAGAGCCTCACGATTACTGGTCGGCTATATCAACATCATTTTAAAACAACAAAAAGTCTACACGGTCCACACCCAATTCGTTTCCGTACAAATTACTTAGAAAAGGGTGATATGGAATTGGATAATGATGATCTCAGACTCCTTTTTTTCTTCTTATTTAAACATCTAATAATTGCTACCCCTTGAAGGAACAAGAAAAATTTAGAATTGACCAAAGTGAAGGAGAATGCTCACTTGAGTGAGTGGTGGGCATCACTAGTTGACCAAAGTGAAGGAGAATGCTCACTTGAGTAAGTGGTGGGCATCACTAGTTGACAAGGAGTTGACTAATTATGAGACTTTATTTGACAGATCTGGAAAAGAAGTAGACTTCATTTTCCTTTCTCAGCAAGTTAGATGTAACCATGCTTTTTATCTCATGTACTCAATGCAGAGAAGCTAGTAGCGTAGGATGGTGTTAGTAGTATATTCTATGATTCGTAATTATTATTCTTGTAACCCTGCTAGGGGTATTTATGTATTTTCTTCTCCTTGAGCTCTCAGGGTTTCGTCCTATATAAGGACTCCTAGACTTCTTGAATAAATAAGCTCTTTCATTATTCTCCACATGGTATCAAAGCAGCGGTCCTAGACCGGTGTTCTGACCTAATCTCACCGCCAACTCCGAGATCCGTTGCAGTTGTGCCGCACCCCAGCGACCTCGTGCCACACCACCACAGCGGCCCCGCACCGCACTAGCAGTCACGCGCCGCTCCTGCGGTCCCGCACTGCGCCAGCGGGCCTGTGCCGCCACGTGATGCACACCAGCGGCGCCCCCCCCCCTCCCTCCCTACTCCGTGCTGCACCGTGCCGCCCCCACCCTCTGCAGTCACGCGGTCTCGACGACCCCCTCCAACCTGCTACCTCCAGCCCTGCCGCACCGCACCACACCGTATGCTCTCCCTTTGAAGCCGGACTTCTGATCGATGTACTGCTAGGTCTACGTGATACTTAAGACTACAAGGACTATTCATGTCACTTTTTCTTGACCTTTACAACCACCATGGCATTTACAGATGTCAAGCCTCTGTACCCGACTTCTTCTGTAATGGTCCAGGGCACTTCTATCAAACTCAAGGGTTTCGAGAACTATGTACTATGGTCTCGATCTTTCAAGGTTTTATTGGTGGTCAGCGAAAGAATTATGTTCTTACTAAAGATCCGTCCAAGGAGACAGAAAAGGACTACGATACCTGGTACGTAGACAACTGCCAGGTGATTACTTGGATGACCAACATTGTTGATCCGAATATAGCCTCCAATCTTCTCTACAAGGAGACTGCAAAGGCGAAGTGGGAGAGCCTTGAAAATACCTACTCCCAAAAGACAACAAAGTTCAGACTCTCAAACATCTACACAAGGATTTGGTTAGCAAATCAGGATGACACATCCTTGGTCGAGTACTACAGATTCCATACTGGCCTGTTTGAGGAGCTTTTTATCTTTCAACTTGCTTGCTTTGACAAACTCATTGGAGAACGATCAGAATGGAAAGTATATTGCTTCTTATCAGGACTACATCCACGATACAAGCCTGTAAAGGATCAATTTCTGACTGTTGCAGCTCTACCCTCTCTCGAGACCATCTTTGGTTGCCTACATGAACTTGAGTCTCCTTCACCTCCTCTGTCTGCTGAGATTACAATACATTTTGCTAGAGGACGCTCGACCTACCAAGGGGACGTGGTTGTGATTTTGGCTGTGGTCGAAGCCGTGAGTTTGGACAAGGATGTGACTCAGGTCGCGACCGTGGCATGATCTTACTAGTGCCTGCTATCCAACATGCACACATTGCGGACGCTTGAATCATCCGTCAGAATGCTGCTGGGCAAAGTTTGGCGTGCCTCCAAATGCCAACATCGCCTAGGAGACTGTCTCCTATGATGGCACCTATGATACTGTGGACACCTCTCATGTTCACTCTTCCAGTGACAGACTCCTTTACTGCATCTGAGTATGCTTACCTTTGACAACTGTTACAGAACTCTGCTAGTGACACTCCTACTTCCGCTCCTACTGCTAGTCTGACCACTACATCAGGTACAATTGCCAGCTCTGTCTCTACATCTGCTCATGCATGGATCATCGACTCGGGTGCATCAACTCATCTGACGGGAGAAGGTAGTCTTCTCTCCTCCTCACAACCGTCTTTCGTTGTAAAGACTGTTCGTGTTGCCAATGGTGCTCATTCACCTATTACTAATGTGGGTATCATAGAGATATTTCCAGTTTTTATATACTTTTCAGTTATATTTTATTTCCTTCTTTCATCTTATGTAATTTACCCATAGGCCTCCTCTATATAAGAGAGCCTAGGGTTCTTTGGAATAAACAATTATCTCATTTCCTTCCAACATGGTATCAAAGCCACCATCCAAACCCTAGCTGCCCCACCCAAACCCTAGTCGCCATCGGCCTCCTCGTCGCAAAACCACCGCTGCCGACCTCCCCTTCTCCTCTCTCCACTGCGAGAGCCACCGCCGGGCCCTCGTCTTCTTCTCTCCATCGCCGGCACTCCATCGCATCACCCTTACACCCCCGACACCTCATCGCCGGTGCCATCGCCTCCTCCCTCCACCTTCTCATCGCCGCCGCTATCTTTCTATGGATTTGAGTGCATAAGTCTACATATGCACGCAAATCTTCAGTTGTTTATGTGGACATTCGATTCTTAGTCTACAAACCCTAGTTCTTTGTCTCCGGTAACCATGTCAGAAAACAAGGTTGACATGCCCTCCATAGGCACATTTAAAGGTCCAGCGCCCATTGTCAAGATGGATGGGATGAACTATGAGCTCTGGGCTATGCAGTTCATGAGTCTCATGAAGTCAAATGGGAAGAAGCACATTCTTACCGAAGATGAGCCGTCAGCGAAAACTTGGGTTAATGCCTCATAGGAGGCAGTTATTCGTATGCCAAGGTTTGGCTTTCAGGCACCCTGTCGATGGAGATTGCCAATGATGTGCTCCATAAGCCCACTGCTAAGGCAATGTAGGACATCCTTGCAGCGACATATTCGCAATCGCGGAATGAGACCAAGATTCTCCCACCCCAACATGATATATTTACGGTGAAGCAGAGTGGTCGGCCTCTACATTCTCTGTATACATCTTTGAGAGGGATGTTTGAGAAGCTTTACAGTATCGTCCCTCTACGGCAACTCCTGAGCAGCAGAAGATGTTTCGGATACCATGGTGGGGGTCTTACTAGCGGCGTTTGACCCTGAATATGATGTTTCTCGCTCGCAGATTCTTGCAGATGCTACTATTCCTCCAGTGGAGGAAGTGTACCGTCGGCTCAGTAGAGTTCCAGTCCCATCTTCTGCTACTACTCAGCCTCCTTCGGAGATGGCAGCTTCCAGAGGCAGAGGAGCCTCTTCTTCGTTTCGTGGTCGTGGACCTCATGGTCGAGGTGGCTGCATTCGTCAGTCATGCACATTCTGTCATCGCCCAGGACATACAGAGGAGACATGCTATTCTAAGCATGGGTTTCTGGCATCGGTATGGATGGCCGAACATAGTACATCTCCACAGCTATCTACTTCATACCAGCGATTTAAGGATCTTGTTGCCTGACTGAGAGATATCATGCCTCCTGCATCTACTAATTCTCCTGGAGGCTCCTCGAGTGTAGCTGCTTTAGCCTCTGCTAGTATATCTGCCACTGTTAGCACTTCAGGTAGTGCTTATGCCCTTACTTCATGTCATCGATCTGATGTTTCAGAGTGGAATATGGACTCCGGCACGCCACATCATCTTTGTTGAGACAAAGATAAGCTTACATCCTACAGAGAGGTTCCACCGAGGCGATCTGTGGTCATTAGCCGATGGGACTCATTCGCCTATTGTTGGACATGGGGAGATCTATCACCCTCTACGTGTCTCCAGAATGTCTTGCATGCTCCTGATTTTTTGATGAATTTATTATCTATCAGTCAAATTACGAAGGATTTGCACTGTCGAGCTATTTTTGACTCATCGTCTCTTGTGTTTCAGGACATTCTCACGGGCAAGGTGATTGGTTGTGGCTGTGAGCAGGATGGTCTCTATCGTTCGGTCCGAACTCCTTATGCTGGTGTCTCCTCTCAGTCAAGTGGTCCAGTCTCTCCATTCACATGACGTCTAGGTTTTGGTCATCTCCCTATTCAGAAGATGTGTCATATCCTGCCCTAGATTCCATCGGGTTCTTTCCAGTGTGAAGCGTGTCAGTTGGGAAAGCATCACTGATCTACTTTCCCTTGTTGTTAGTCTCGGAGCAGTAGCTCCCCTTTTCAATTGTTTCATGTTGATATTTGGGGTCCAAGTCGTGTCCCTGATCACCAGGGACATAGGTTTTATCGAGTTGTGGTTGATGCTTTTTCTCGTTTGTCTTGGGTGTTTTTGTTGAAAAATAAATCTAAAGCAGGGGATGTTATCAGAAATCTTATAAATGAAGTGCATAATGTTTTTTCCTCTACTGTGAAAAATGTTCGAACGGATAATGCTTTGGAGTTATGTACTCGTGCTCTTTCTCATTTTTTCTTGTCTAGAGGCATTATCCATCAAACAACATGTGCTTACACGTCCCAACAAAATGGCGTTGCCAAAAGAAAGCATCGCCATCTCCTTGATATCACTCGGACACTTCTTATTCAGAGTTGTGCACCCATTTCCTGTTGGGGTGATGCTGTGCTTATGGCATGTTATCTAGTGAATCGTATGCCATCCTCTGTCTTAGGTGAGAAAGTTCCTCTTTTACTTGTCTTTCCTGATAAGGAATTATTCTCGCTTACTCGTGTCTTTGGTTCGGTTGCCTTTGTTCATCAGCTCTCTCCAAGACTTGACAAGCTCTCATCTAGGGTTGTCAAGTTTGTTTTTATTGGGTACTCTCGTACGCAAAAGGGTTACCGATGCTATGCCCCTTTGAACAAGAAATATTATGTCAGTGTCGATGTCATATTCTTTGAATTTGTGATGTATTTCTCTCATGCAGGTGACAAGTTGACTTCTTCCACTACTGGTGATGAGATTTATGTGCCACCTCCATCTATGCGTTCGTCCGTTCCCATACGAGTTCCTGTTGTTTCGTCACAACAACCACCACCACCACATTCACGTCCACCTGTGCCACCTTTACCATGATTCTATACCTGGTGTCATGTTCCTGCTTACGACAATCGTCAATCATCCACCACGCCTCAGGATTGTTCAGGTAACATTATTAGCGATGGGTCTGACGATGTGCTTGTGCAGGGATCAGGAGGATAGCATACCGGCGAGTACGATTATTGATGATTGGAATTTGCCTATTGCCTTACGGAAGCAGAAGTTTACATGCGCATCCTATCCCCTTGCTTCCCATGTTTCTTTCCATCGCTTCGCTGGAGATTTTCAGCATTTTGCTTTGGCCCTATCTACTGTGGAAATATCGCGGAATTATCAGGACGCATTGAAGGAGAGCTGATGGCGTTCTGCCATGGAAGAAGAGACGGTTGCCTTGAAGTCACGGAGTACATGGAGCTTGGTTCCTGTTCCTCCAGGAGCCTCTGTTATTAGTTGTAAATGGGTCTTTATTGTCAAATATCACGCAGATGGTAGGCTGGTAGCCTTGATCGTTACAAAGCAAGGCTAGTGGCCCGTAGGTTTACTCAAACCTACGACGTGGATTATATGGACACATTTTCTCCAGTTGCGCGTCACTCCACTTTACGCGTTCTTTCGGTTGCGGTGGTACGTGATTGGCCTTTGTTTCAGCTTGACGTTAAAAATGCATTTTTGTATGGAGATCTGCAGGAAGAAGTCTACATGCAACAGCCTCCGGGGTTTGCCGCTGAGGGGGAGAGTCAGATGGTGTGTAGATATCACAAGGCCATATATGGTCTTAAACAAAGCCCGTGGGCATGGTTTCAGAAACTGTCTGACCTAATTCAGAAGCAAGGTTTCAAAAGATCAAATGCAGATCATTCTTTGTTTGTTCAGAAGACTCCCAGAGGTACTGTTGTTATCGTGGTTTATGTTGATGATATCCTTGTTACGGGAGATGATATGTAGGGAATAAAGATGACAAAGGCATTTCTAGGCCATCAGTTCGTTACCAAGGATCTTGGTACCCTACGATACTTTCTGGGGTTGAAATTTGCTGGGAATGCGCAGGGTCTTGTGATGACCCAAAGGAAGTATATTACAGACATGCTTGTTGAGACAGGCATGATTGGCCGTCGACCAAGGCCTTAAATGTCGGTTTCGGTCACCATTTCGGTATCGACCAAAACAGAATTTTGATGGAATTTCGGTGGAATTTCGACCAAAATTTCGGTCATTTCGGCCATTTTTTGTACTAAGACCCCCATATTTCGGTCATTTCGGTCGAATTTCGATTTCGACTGGATATCGATTTCGACAGAAATTCGACTGAATTTCGCTGAAATTTGAGGCCATGCCGTCGACCCTCAACTACTCATATAGATCCTAGCATGTAGTTATATGATGTTGATACAGATGAGGTTGACAGTAGGAGATATAGAGAGATGGTGGGAAAACTTCTTTATATTACTATCACCAGACCTGACATCGCTTTTGCAGTGAGTCGGGTGAGTCAGTTTATGGAACAACCCAGACAGGTACACATGGATGCCATATACATGATACTGAGATACCTAAAGTCGTCTCCAGGTGTAGGACTACTGTTCAGAAAAGAAACAAGGATCTCAGTTTTTGCATGTGCTGATGCGGATTATGCAAGATGCCCTAAGGATCGGAAGTCTACTTCGGGTTTTGCAGTCCTTGTTGGTAGTTCTTTGATTTCTTCAAAAAGCAAGAAAAAAGCAGTGGTGGCAAGATCTAGTGCTGAATATGAATACAGAGCCATGGCACAAGCAAGTACAGAGATGATGTGGATTCGAGCTGTGTTAGAAGATCTGCATATAGATGTACCTCTACCCATGCAGTTACCGTGTGATAATCAAGCAACACTATTCATTGCTAATAATCATGCATTTCATGAAAGGACAAAGCATATCAAGGTAGATTGCCACTACACTAGAGATATGATTCAAAAGGCTTGATTTCTACCTCCCATGTCAATTCAGGGGAGCAGACTGCAGACATCTTTACCAAACCATTGCTAAGAGGGCCATTCCAGAAGTGTTCTTCCAAGCTGAGCATGATTCACATCTATGCTCCATCTTGAGGGGGAGTTTAGAGATATTTCCAGTCTTTATGTACTTTTCAGTTATATTTTATTTTCTTCTTCTTTCTAATGTAATTTACCCATAGGCCTCCTCTATATAAGAGAGCCTAGGGTTCTTTGGAATAAACAATTATTCCATTTCCTCCAACATGTCATTCGCGTATTTCAAATCGAGTACTTTCCTCTGGTGTATCCTTTAAAAAACGCCTTCCTATGCTAGGATTGACATCGTAGCCAAGCCGTCAGCTGCCAAGACAAATAGAAGGGGCGCTAAAGAGCATCCCTATCTCACCCCCTGTTGCGGTTGGAAAAATCCCCTTTCTGCTTACCATTTACCAGAACCGATAGAGAGACGGTTGCGATGCACCTCTTCATCCAATCTACCCATACGGGAAACCCCTCTTTATCTGCGATGCCCAAAGAAACCTCCTACTCAGGCTGTCATAGGCCTTAAAGAAGTCGATCTTCCACAAAAAATCGGTGGAGCCCCTCCGCTTCCAGTCTACCCCAATTTCTGAAGCAACAACCACACCCTCCAATAGTTGCTGCCCCATAATAAAAGCCATATGCGACTGCAAAATGAGCTCATCCATCACTCCACGCAGATGGTTGGCTAGCACCTTTGCAATAATAAGGTAAAGGGATTTTTACACCTATAACCTTGAGTAATTCCGCAATAACATTCATAACCCCGCATAATCGTGAATTACACGAGAAACCTCGGATAGTCACTCTGTCTCACAACCATAACCCTCCATTAATTTAATACGTTAACTTAACCATATGAGTGAGTTGATCTAACAGGTCTATCATTGAATGGTTAGGATTAGCCAATTTTTTTTAAAAAAAAGGAAAAATATCCTCCAAAGTGAAGCGGGCTTGCAGACGGTGGTAGTTCTTGCTGATTTGGATGCTCGTCGAGAAGCAAAGGAAGGACTCAGGGGGCTCCAGGCGATAGGGCCATGGGTGGGTGGTTTCCAGGCGATGGTGGAAGGGGAAGCGCGTGGGGGAGTGGGTGATTTCCAAGCGACGAGGGAAGGGCAGCAGGGCGATGGGTGCTTCCAGGCAATGGGTGGGGGTGGGGGGCTTCCAGACGACGGCGGCGGGAGGGGGGGTGAGCAGGCGATGGGGGGTGGGGGGCTCCAGGTGACCCGGGGGGGTGCTTGGAGGGGTGGGGGGGGTTTCAGACGATTGGGCGGTGGGTGATTTCCAGGCGACGAGGGAGGGGGAGCAGGCGGGAGGGGGGTGTCCAGGCGACCGGGGGGTAGGGAGCTTCCAGATGACGGCGGCGGGAGGGGGGGTATCCAGGCGACCGGAGGGGGAGGCTCCAGGTGACCGGGGGGTGGGGAGTGTCCTGGGGGTGGGGGGGCTCCAGGTGACAGGGGGTTGTCCAGGGGGGTGGGGGGGCTCCAGGTGACGGGTGTGGGGAAGCAAGGTGAGTAGGACGATGGGTGGAGGGCAGCGGCAGGGTGCAGAGGATGTTGCGAGAAGAAGAGAACAAAACAGAGGAAGCTCCCCTGTGAACATGGGAACTTAATGTATTTGTTTAGCTGGTGTAAATTTCGAATTAATTGGTTGAAATAAGTTTGTCAAAAAATCCAATAAAAATAGCAATCGCATTCGCAGCATATGATTTATCCGTGAAAGTACAAATATTCTTATGATTTGAAGCATGGATGGAGGTGGATTTAGGAGAGAGGAAGTGTTGTTAGGAGGAGCTGGGATCCTTGGCAGCGGGGGGGAGGTTCGAGCAGCTGGGGACCTTGGCGGGGCGGGGAGGTGGTCGAGCAGATCGGCGCAGGGGTCTTGCTCGTGGTCGACCGGGGGGGAGGGGGCTTAGATGGGGAGAGATGGCATGTTCTTGCAAATAGGAATGAGCTCTAGTGGTAGTTTTGTCTTTTTAACAGAAACCGTCAAATGTAACGGGTATCCCAAACGGAATATAACACGGGGTTATGTCATGTAAGAGTTAAGCATTACTCGGGGTTTCTCGTGTAATTCACGATTATGCGGGGTTATGAATGTTATTGCGGAATTACTCAGGGTTCTGGGTGTAAAAATCCCTAAGGTAAATAGCATTCGACAATACAATTGGCCGGAACTCCTCCACACGCATCGCACCCTCCTTAGGCAGTAAGAACAACGATGACTTGTTGAGCTTCTCCGAACCCCTGTTTCCATCTCTAAATTCTACTAACAAATTCATAACATCCAACTCTACCACCTCTCAAAATTTCCTGAAAAAGCAAGTGGGAATCCATCTAGACCTGGACAATCATTTGCATTGAGCTCAAAAATAGCTTCACGGACCTCCTCCCATGTGAAAGTCGAAATAAGCCTCTCATGTCTACCCTCCTCCAGTCTTTCGAGTCCCTCCCCGACCACCTTACACCGAAGCTGGGTTATTGTCTGCTGAAATTGTGGAAATGCTCGAAAAGTGCCCTCCCAATCTCCTTATCCCCATGTATGCTAGCCTCTTCCACATTAAGATCAAAAATCATGTTCCTCCTACCACTGGCCATTGCATGAAAAAAAATTTGGTGTTTGCATCTCCTTCCTTCATCCATTTCTGCCTTGACCTTTGCTGCCACTCCACCTCCCTTCGCCTATCATCGTCCGCAACTACTTGTTGTTGCACTCCCCTAGCATACAGCTCTTCACCGCTCAAGGGTCGCAGATCTTCGATGTCATCCAATCTCAAAATCTCCACCACCGCTTTCTCGCGTTTTTCAACTTTGCTTCGAGCCACCAGTTTTTTGTGCTCCATCAACATACATCGCAACAATTTTAGTTTATGTGCCAACCTTTGTGTCGTTAAGCCCTCTACTTGCAACGAGCACCAGAAGCCACTCACCATCTCTCTAAACCCGTCATCCAGTAGCCAAAACCTTTCAAACATGAACATTGATCTCGAAACCAGTCCCTCACCCGAGTCCCAAATAATGTGCGTGTGATCCGAACGCGACCTCGGAGGAGCACGAGTCGCAGATAAAGGGAACATCTCCAGCAATTCCACAGAGACCAGAAATCGGTCAAGATGGGACCGCGAAGCCGTGTTACGTCAGGTGTTCTTTCTATTACTAACATCCATGACCTCCAGCTCCCTCTCACCGACAACTCTTGGAAACCACCGGATCTTGTGTTCCTCCCACCTCAATTGTTAGGACGATCCGTCGCATATAGCGTCACATTGAAGTCACCCCCAACCAGCCAAGGGATGCCCCTGTACAAGCCTATGACAGCCTTCATCTCCTCCCACTGAATCATATCATGGCCCCCACCAGCCTCCCTATATACTGACGTAAACAACCTTTTGCCTTTCCCCTGCTTGCAATCCAACAACACTGAAACAATTCTAGGCGCCACGTTATCATCAACGAAGTCAAAACGATCAGCATCCCATGCCAGAATCAGGCCCCCAAAACCTCCCCTTTCTAGGACAACTGTGAAATCAGACAACCTAGAGCAACCCAACGAGCTCCAAAGCACAGAGCTCTAAGTTTCAATCTTCGACCCCTACAAAAGCACAACATCTGCTTGCCAGGAACCAAGCCGACTCCCCACCGTCCTCTTCTCTCTATCCCCCAGCCCTCTTACGTTCCAAGAAATGATCTTCATTTGGATCCACTCAGAGGGTTTGAAGTGGGGATGATCACCCCTAGACATTCCGCAACCCGCACGTGAATGTCCTCCACACCATCATTCAAGAGGCCACCATGCACATCCTTGAGTAGCTGACCAACCCCGACTACCGTCAAAGTACTCCCCCTCCCTCCCATGGATTTTTCCTTGTCCTCCAGCTCCTGTTCCAACCACGATCGTGCCTCCGGCTTCCTTCGTTTGCGGGAGAAGCAGAGGAGAGGATCCACTTTTGACCTCCGATCCCCCTCACCAATTGCCAATCTGCGATCCCTTCACTCTCTTTCAGCTTCCAAAATGCGCCTGGCCATTTTACCTCGTGCCACTGATGCAGCTCCCGGGATTAGGCTGTCATCCTCGACGTCAAACTGAACAGGAGCCCCCAGCAAACTCCCGCCCTCCACGTCTTCCATGCGCGTCACCTCCGGACACCTAGCAGTCGTGACCTTTTGCAGACCGCCCTTGTCCGCAAACTCATCCAAAATTGTTGCAACACCTCCACCATCAGAGACCTCCCCTCCTGTCCAGCAGGGTCGAACTTGTCCCCCCCTCCCCCAAAGATGTCATTCTTCCCAACGCTGGCGAGGGGTTTCTCGCCCACCATCGACCTCTCGAGAGGTCCGCCCAAACCGGTTTCCACTCACAGGTTGCTGTAAACCACTGTTGTCCGAACTCCTGAGACCACCACCAACTCCAGCGAGAGTCGTTGACCAGCGATGTCCAGCTTCGACCTAGAAATCGGGTTTGGGGTACCCACCACAAGCCCATGACCTGACAAAGCTCCAACCGGGTCCGGAGTATTTCCTCACCTCCTAACAGACTTGAACCTGAAGACACCAATCGGGTCGGATCCCGGGTTGAGACCACCAGAACCGGCACCGCCAGACCCGGCACTTCGAATTGGCATGGAAATCCTATGTGCTACAGCTGGCATCTGCCGACTCTTGGAGATCCAATCTCCCTCAACCGCTTCACCGGCGCCCCAAAAAGTTTGGGGACCGTTTGTCTCCCTCCGCAAATCTCGCCTGCCGTTTTGCCTCCTCCCGGAGATCTTGGGACCGATCGAAGCCTCTGGTCGAGCCCCACGGCTCGAGCTCCCAGCCGCCGGAGACGAAGCCCGAAGACAGGGGGCCACCTCCCCCAGAACCTATGACAGCGGACAAACACTAGGAGCCAAGCCACAAGCCGAACCACGATGTTCCGAGTCCTCCACCCTCCTCAAGAGCAAAAGAAAAATCGCCTTTTCGACCTCGAACGAAATCTCCAGAGGAATCGACCTCCATTCCCTCGTCAAGGATACGAGGACACTCCAATCTTCACCGGGACAAAGGCCGGATCGCATCACACGATCCACTTCTCCCACGCTACGCAGCACCTCCTTGAGCGTCGATAGCTTCCAACATCGAATCGGAAGGCCCGCCACCTCCAACAGCCGTTGCGGCATGACCCGAGCCTCTCCATCTCGCAGTCGAGGTCTCCGCCAGCAAACCGTCAATGGGAAAAGATCACAGCCGTTAGAAAGGAAGGCATCAGCCCCCACAGCTTCAACACCACGAACGCACAACTCCGTTTCCGACAACCAAACTTCGTCCTCCACACACGCTGCAGACCGACCCAATGCCAGAACCTCCACCACTTTCCTCAAATCTTCAGAGGGACCCTCCACAATGAGTACTCCAGCAACAGGGTCAGTATCGAGCCCACCTTCCTCCAACGCCTCACGCCCAATCCCCGCGTCGACATCCATCCTGGAGGAGAAGCCAGGACAATCCCTCCGCACATGACCCTCCGTTCGGCAGCAATAGCAGACTTTGTCTTTCGCCCTACACCATCACGCATTGTGACCCAAAACTCCGCACTTGAAACACCGCCTTTGGGAAGGAGTCTCCTCCGCTCGAGCATGGATCCCTGTGTCACCTGGGAACTTGGTGGCGAGATGCGCACCCTCCGCCACAGCCACCTTCTCCGCGACCACCCCAGACGAAGCACCGGCCGGCTCCGGACGCAAAGGACCTTTCCCCCTTTCTTTCCCCCGCGCTCCACCATCCGCGTGCTCCGCCATCCTCAAGAGACCGATTAACAGCCACTTTGCTTTTTATTCCAGTCAGATCCTTAATATCAGTCCGGATTAAAAAAACACAAAATATTTACTCAAAAGTCATTTATAACATCTATGCACAAGATGTTTCACAGTTGTTTTCTCTCTTATTTATGCCTGCAAGCACTATCCCTGTTGAGTTCAAATTATAGCACTGTGGTCTTTGACCAAATTGTCTATAAGCGTGGAGCCATGAAATTGGAGAATGCCCATGACAGAACTGAACTATCGTCTCCTAAAGAAAGGCATGCTTGATCTTGGCACTAAAAAAAGAAAGATTGATCGATTGTGACGTTTTGACCGCAGCTTTTCTGTTGCGTGCGACCCCTTGTCCAGTGCAAGATATTGCAAACTGACCTTTTCTAGTTTTGAAATCAGCGACAATTAACATATTTGTTGCTAAAAAATAATTAATGTAATCATTGTTATAATGCTCCCAACAACTATACAGCGACGATTATACCTTGACTTTCTCATGGTATGTGTGCTAATTATTGCTAAATAGTAATGATTTACTACAAATTCTGTGAAAAGGTGAACAAATATTTCTTGCTATATGAACTGTCCAGTTTAATATATGAAGGAATGCGTTATTTTTCAAAAATTAAATATAAAAGATAATTTGGTGACAAATAACATTTGTTATGACCATAACGGTTTATATGGCAACTATGTTGAAGCTCTCTACCACTGTATAGGTTCATCTTGTTGTGCATCCATGCAAACCTTCCCGTCAACTTACTGTCATCAATCTCGGACATTCAAAAGGAAAGGTGTATTATCATAGGAAACCAGTGTTCCCTCTGGCCTCCATTGAACATTACTACTTGAGCTTCCCTTGTCATACTGTAATCATTGCATTTTTCCCATGTTTGCCATAAGAAGTGAAGCTGCATTTGACGAGTTTTTCACATGGATGCTTACTGATACCAAAGGAAGTGTAAGCCCTTTCACAACAAAATTAAAATGGATTCAAGCAACTCGAAAGTCTGGATATGCCACATGTGCCAATTGCATTATGAAGCTTGGATGTGTCATATGTTCCTCGGTGTTGGATATTGAAAGAGCAGATAATAAAAACCTATGATCCACCAGCTCATTCCATACTAGGAAAATAAGATGCTGCCAACTCCTAGTCTCCCATTTTGTGGAGGTCCAAATTCTGTTTCTGTCGCATATGACATGAGTAAGCAATATGGTAACGGGCACTTTAATAGAAGCTGGAGACTGCAAGGTTCTTATTTTTTATAGAAAAAATGTTCTATTACATCGTCTTTTAAATTGATATTTTTGTGAAATGAAAAGAACCTGGAGATTTTTGTTGGCTCTATTTTCGCATTAAGCCAATATCACAGTGGCAATGGCATTGAAATTGCTTTGTATTATTGCATCCTGGAAGACCTTAAGTAAAGGTTTGCAAATGTGATGTTCACTGAGTGTAAGATTTAAAATATGCATCCGTATTTTCTTCATAATTATAGATCCACAAACTGCCATGCACCCTCGTACACAGGAGGTGCATGTGTTCATGCAACAGTGGAGCACATAAAGATGGAAATTAACATGTTGAAGCTCATGCTACGAGTTTCCTTTATAAGGAACCTGTAATTCGTGCTCGTGCTGAAGTTTCTTAAGTAAAAAATGTTGTCCATTGTGTTATGCAGAGTGCAAAACTCAAAGGTACAAATCTACAAGGAGCTAACCTTCAGCGAGCTTATCTGAGGCAGGTCGATTTACGTGAAACTGTGAGTACATTAAATCTGATTATTGCAGTCATTGATTATTTGACGTGGAGATGAGTGCATCATTGATGCCTTATGGATTTGAATTTAAGTGTCCGTAAAACTGTCCTGATGCAAAGTAATAGTCTTGCAATGCAAGGTTCATAGAGTATATCACCTTAACTTGTGTTTGAAAGAAAATGTGGTCTTCGTAGTTTCAGGATTCTGTCTACATCACACACTGCCAGAGGTAACCTGCTTAAGGTTGTTTTTCCCACCATGTTTTCAAGGTGTGCATATAGCTTCAGCCTTCAGCTTTGTGCACAACCAGCAATGCTTGCGGGAGATTTTTTTAAACCTTTAAAACAAGAGAACCGGCATACCGCTGGCATTCTTATAACGAGTTTGTTATTTGAACTTAAAAAGTCATCGATTTTATGCAGCAATTGGAAGGGGCAAAACTTGATGGTGCAAATCTGCTTGGAGCCATCCGTTGAAGTTTGTCCCCAAATGAATCATCCGCGAGAACGCATGGTCCCACATACAGGGCGAAGGGCAGATCAGTGTATGTAGCTCCCGCTGTGTGACCATCTATGATGTATCTGTATAGTATTGGGAATCATCATGTGCTATATTTTCTACTTTCGGATGTATTTGTTTCACATCTCTATCTCTTGAGACATACATATGTACAAGTTAGAAACATGGAAACTGCAAGACTGACCAATCAACTTTGTTGAAATGCCTTCTGTATGATTTTAGCAGGGTAAGTAATGAGGAGGTTTAAATGGTGAACATTTTGTTAACCAGAAAACTTCAGATGCCGCCTAAGTGTGTATCTAAATGATTCATAATTTGATATTCTACTGGTATATGATGATTTCTGATATAGATGTATGATCAGTCTGTAAATAAGCAATCCAAGCATTCAACAAGCATGTGATCATAGAACTCAATGATTTATGTGCAAAAAAGTACAGGCATGAAGAATTGGAGTACAGGATTCATAAAATCTTGCGAGTAGTTTCACACAAGATCCAATTCATCCATGGCATTGTACAAACAGTTTCTGCTTTTTTGAAGTATTCTCTTTTAAAGGTGTAAACTCACAAAAGAAGCAAGATAAATTTTTCTGATATTGGATGGAATATGTAAAAGTTTCTAAGCAATATTCATATTTTGTCAAGTTGGCCATTATCGGGCGATCTTTGGACAATATCGTCGAAAGAGAAACCAAATTAGGGTCTCCTTTTATGTAGCGGTGATCTTATGTTGCTTGTGACTAGAGGTGTCAGAAAATTCTTGAGTTAGATATTCGTTCAGGTTCGATTTGTTAAAGGTTCGATTCAGATTCGATTCAAAAGTAAACGAGCCGAACCTTGATATAGGTTTGGGCTTGTTTATTTAAATGAACCGAACCTTGAATGGTAGGTTCGTTTCGTTAACAATTCGATAGACTATATTATATATATTTATATATGTATTTTTTCCTCGAAAAAATAATACAAGGATTGAGGAATTTTCACCATGATGTAAATAAGGTACATGCATAAAAGTTCTTGGCTCTTGATCAAGAGATATTGGAATGGTAGTGATCATTCCACATTCTCAAAATACTTAGAATATAAGAAGTTTCACTGCTAATTGAATCTAAACGAATCGAACCCAACTTTCATGGATTAGGATTGAACCAAACTGAACCGGAACACCATTTTCATCTTATCGAATCAAACCTGAACCTCTAGAAATGCTAACCAAACCGAACTTGGATAGGTTCACTCATATTCGGTGTATTTACCCTCCTAGCTATGACAGGTGATGGCATGGTATATGGTGTTTAACGTTATCTTAGCCATTCATCAAAGGTTGTTTGGATCAATAAATCAGCTTGTTTCAAAATCTTAGCCATCCATCAAAGGTTGTTTGGATCAATTGTAGAAAAATAGAATGCGGAAGCGGAATCGGAAATAAAGATAGAACAATAAGAACAAAGATTTTAACGTGGAACCCTACTACGGAAGGAGCGGGATGAAACCACGGGAGAAGCCCCTAAATTAGTCATTTCTTATATTGAAGTTCTCAATGAGTACAGGGGGTGTGGGGCTCCTTATATAGCCCCACGGACAGACCTAATTGTGACCGCTCCCCCATGTGGTACTAAACACATGGGTGGGCTCTTTTCTTTTCCAACATCAATAAATCAGCTTGTTTCAAAATCTTAGCCATCCATCAAAGGTTGTTTGGATCAATAAATCAGCTTGTTTCAAATGTTACCGGGATTCGTATTCCTTCCTAAGGAGTTATTTCATCGCTAAACATTACTTATTCAACCCTTTTAACTATTCAAACACCTAGATTATCACTTACTAGCCCTTTAAAAATCAACCCAACGTTATTACTTAAGCGGGAAGCTCACGAGCCTAGATCCAAGCCTTTCGAGATCTTGCTCGAATGGAGTGATTAACACATCTAAAATGCTCAAAAGCAAAGCTGTCAGGTAGCCATTCTATGCAATTATCAATCAGCACCCTCATGAGAAATTCGTGCATAACTATGTTTGGACTTTGGATCCAAAATCCCTGCACACACAAGATCCTCTAACGTGTCCATGAAGGCGCTCCAAGAAGACAGATCTTAAAGACGACAAGCAGCTTTCATAGATAAGAGAAGCGAGAGCAAAGAACGGTGAAGGCTTACTTGAGGGCAGTAGACTTGCAGGCATAGCAAAGAAAGACAGCACGCACGAATCAACTGCATTATACATCGTTAGAAGGCAGATTTTCCTACTTGTAGATTAGCCGCTCTTCGCGACCATTCATATGGTGGAAGAATTGTGCAGTTGTTACATGCCAACTGAAAGCCATCCTACATTGAAAATTATACCTATTATATATGATAAATTATAACTATACATGCTGAATATTTATCCCACAACTCTCACACATTAAAATTTGGATGTTCTGCGCCTTGGCTGCTTCAGTGTGCAAATTTTCAATCTGGTTGTCTCTGTCCGATAGCAACTTAATGAGCCCCATAATAAGCAAGTTTTTCCCAAGGATGAGGGACATAAGATTACTAGAACTTGCTAGCCCTGGCTTGTCTTTTGTAAATGCGAACTGTGCATCTATCGAGTTGAACTGTGACTCACTTGGCGGTTTTATTTGAACGCTTTGGACGTCTTGTCCTTCCCAGCAGCTTCAGCATGTTTTCAGTGACATCAACTGGAGAATCGTCATCCTCATCCCGGGTGGTATCAGATGTGTGAGTCAACCAAGCCAAAGCTTCAATGGCTGCATCCCTCTCTGCAAGAAGTTTGTTCTTCTTTGGTTTCCCAACAAATTGCATGCCTTTGAACTCCACCAGTGCCCGGAACTCATTGGTCTTCAGGTGCTTTGTCTTGTATTTCGGAGCGCTGTGACCTGCCCTCATCAAGAGGGTCTGCAGCAAGCTTTTCGGATTTGTCCCATCTCGGACAAAAGAATTTCTGCTTCTCTCATTACCTTCGTCAGTGCCAACCCTTGCTTTTTTCGTCTCCCTGCCAAATACAAATCGCCCTTCACATAGGTCTGAAGAAACAATTTCATGCACTGCTTGCATGAGATATTTCCCTTCCTTGTGGATGTCAATGTTGGGATCTTCAAGCTGCAGTCAAGCAAGGTCAACATGAGTACAACATCCTAACTGAATATACGGATGGTCCAAGACACCTTTTTTATCCTTTTTCTAGTTGTTCATCTGGTGTCTACGACTCTAAGATCAAATCATGAACATCTTATCACCACTATTCACCTTTTGAGATGTTTACAGACATTATTTGCTTCAATTCAGTGGGAGCTAGTACTTTCCAACGACAACCAAAAGGTCCCTAGTGACAGTTTGCATTGATACCCATGATATACTCTAATCTAACAAGACCATTAATGTGTTTAAAATGTTGCAGTGATGGCAACAATGCAACGCAACTCAGGAGGCAAATTAGAGAAATGCAGCTATGTGCCCAAAGCTTCCGCTGTGCAGGATCTGGGGAAGGATTAAACCCCTCTAGGTCTATTTTATGCAACTTTAGTATTGCATTTTATTACAAAAGGCCGTTTCTATGACACAAACCAAACAATATATGGCCTCTTACAAACAATGGCAACCACTGTCGGTGCACCAAGGTCCCCTTCTTCCTCATAAGCTAACCAGGAAACAACTACTTCAGAAACCAAAGAATTTATGAAGCCTGATGTCCTTAAATCAATGAGGGAACATTCAAAAGCTGAGAATGGGAGGGAAAACAAGATGGCTCCTGCTGAAAGTTTACAGTATCTACTACTCAAGAAAAGCAGTAGAATTACAACTATTCCTGCCGTATGCTATTTTAATTCTTCCAAACAGTATACAACCATTACCTTCTTCTGAATAAGCTTATCAAGTTGAGCTTTTAGGTTCAAGTAAAATTCTGCTAAACCAGGATCCATGAAGAAATCAATGTAGCCATCCAGCATCTTCAAGTGTCCAGCCTATAGTATATGATATGAGATCAATTTTAATGGACCAATATAAAACAGGGAATGGTCAGTTTGGAAAACAAAAATTACCATTTCCCCCTGAGATAGAGCACCGCCAAACAACACAAGTATAGAATCAGATACACCAGTGGAATCCCGAATAAAGACTGAATTGACTTTAACTTTCTCACCAAAGACAAGCCAAGGGTAAGGAATTGCCTGGTACCGGGAATTAACAGAGTTCTGTCAAAAGAAGAAACTACCGGTAAGAACAAAACTAGGCTTTTATGTTAACAGTTTATAAGCACCAGTTCATTTCCCTTTCTTAAATAAGAAATGCACTGAAATAACTAATATAACAGATATGTAAATGTGCCAGACCATATACAACTCAAAACAATGCATAATAGAGAAAGAAAAGCTGTTCCTTGAACATTGACAGGACCAATATGCTGCACACAAGCACCCAGCATGATTTTCATCTAACAATGACAGTCTGAAGGTACCAAAACTCTCAATTGTTACCAATCTACAATATTCAGAAGCTATTGACATTAAGAGGCTGCTGCCACCATACTGCCAGATTCTCTCACAAGACCCCTAGGAAGACCCCAGAGCCTATTCGTTGATGGGTGAACACGTGATCTAAACTAAAATTAAAAAAAGACTGAAATAGATCTAAACTAAAATAGACTAAAAGAAATAGAAGAAATATGTCGGGCACAGTTTGCCCTCTATTAATGTTCCCAACCTCTACATTAACTACCATTGCGCCATTAGATCAGAAAACTTAGACAAATCTTAATAAAATAAGGATGAAGAAACCTATAATAAATGCTAACGTGGCCAAATCAGAGAGCCGCACTTACAGCATATAGGAGCACAAGGCCATCATCCATTGTTTTGAAAGACATGGACTTCTCCCTGTGCTATACATTACCCAGTAGAAAATTGATGATTAGAACAAATTTAAATATCAAATATTGTCAATGGTGTGCAGAACAACTTACCACAACAGAGGCGATCCCAGGAAAGAGGCCAGAGCATATAATAGCACGAACAAGAGACTGGTTGTGGCTCAAGCTATTGCATACAGTAAGATCATCATCCAGGAGCCCAGCATCTTTCAGAATAAAATGGAACTGCTTTCTAAGTGAATGGATAGCCTGAAGAGTTTGTGCAGAAAGAAAATTCCTCCAGCAATACTCGTAGGCTGATCCTTCGCGTTCTGCAGTCTTCCATCCTTCGTAAGCACGAACAAGAGCCATATGATCGCTATAATCCTTTGCAGCAAATCTTGACTTAGCAGAACCAGCAAGCTGAAAAAAGAAACCGCGTATGAAGATGAAGCAGCATTGTGAAGTCCATAGATCAACTCATGAAACGCCCTCATACCAACCACGAATAAGCTGCAGAGAGGGAAAGGCTAAATATTTGCACAATACCATTATATGTACAGTAAACATAATGAAGCCATAAATTCCATGACAACAAAGACCTCAAAAATATGCCTTTCACCTTCTAACTTCCACCAATAAAGTTGAACGTTATACATCATCCAAGAAAGAGATAACTATAATGCATGTGAATTCCTTTTCCCCCTTAAATGCTGCATATAAGGAATGTGAATCAGAAGATCATTTTACATTTTAAAAACGATGCTCTATTTCTGATGATTATTTGATTCTTGTTTTCAACATGGATTTAAATCCATGTAGCCGACCTTTTTTAGAAAAGGTGGGATGGACCTCCAGTAAAGGCCCATCTAAAGAATATAATATATTAAAATAAATAAAGCAAATACATTCATCAAGTCTCAAAAAGGGTGTAGCCAATCCTACTTAATGTGGGAAAGGCTTTGTCGTTGTTGTTGTATTTTATTCTTGTTTTCTAACATATAATCCATTAATTAATTTTAGGTGACCTATATATTCAACTTTTTCTTCGTAGAAAAAAGAAAGAATAAATTTACTTAAAAGTCTCTGAACTTTACACTCAAATTCAATGTAGTCCCCAAACTTAGCCGCAATGTGAGACCTCATTTTTAGGAGTGGTAGCAAATGGTACTTCCATTACCTTTTTTGTTAAACAAATTTGTTGAGAGTTATTTTGTATTTTCTATTTATCATAACTTCCCCATGTAATTTGACCTCTATGATTTCTCCTCTCTATACAAGAGAGCACTATGGTCCCTCTGAATAATCAATTCATTCGTTTTCCTTCCACATGGTATCAGAGTAACAATCCTATGGTTAGCACATCTACTGCAAGAGCAAAGAGCATTGACGCCAAAGGGAAGCCCTGCCTCATATTGCATCTACCCATCCTCCAACTGCACATTCACCAACATAGAGATGAACGCGGTCATTACAAACCTCTTCATCTAGGAGAGTCAGGTCCTCAAGAAGTCCCTCCTCAATGACGCAACGTGCTCCATAGGAAACACCAATCTAATGTATAGGCTTTAGCAAAGTCCATTCGTTACACTTTCTATATTGAATATGGCCTAGCGGAAAACAATAATTACGTGTCAATTAAAGAGCCCACAAAAAGAAAACAGTTCGTCTGCTCACAAATATGTTTGAAATAACGGCATCAAAGAATCCCCGAAACTTGTCAAAATTAAGCAATCCAACCACTCAGTCAGAATACCCAACCAAACCCTCCTGGCATAAATTTGTCATACTTAAGCAATCCAACCACTCGACGAGAGTATATCCAACCAAAACTTCCTAGCATAATCATAGGCAAAAAACAAGTGCTCCACATCTTAAGGGTCGTCAACACATAGCAGGCACATTTAGTCTACCTTTTGAACAATCTTGGTTCTGTGAACCCTTATAATAACACACCATGTCACATCAATCAAAGCAAAACCTTCAACCTCACATGCACCTTCAAGCACCAAATCAACCTGCGACAACAATCTAAGTCATCCGGACCAAAAACCAATGGTTAGACAATGCCCTGTAAGCCCCTTGATTGAGAAGTCACCATCAACCCCAGTCTAGTGATCCCTCCCAGCCGAGGGTCATTGTATCATGTCAAGCTCCTCTGATAACCTTGGAAACTTTTATAGTCTTTGCTCCAAAAAAAATAGAGCGAAATAATGCATAAAACCCTATTGGACCAAGCCTCCAAAATACCCAACCCGTGTTTGGCTGTTAAAATAGAGTCGTGGGAACCAATCACTCAACACCCCATCATTTGACACACATTATGTCCAGAACCAAACTGAGTTGCCCTCACCCAGAATTGGGTGTCACAAAGGAGCCACCTTAAGCAAAATGGAGCATACCCATCTTTAAAAGGTCAATAACGACCTGACAAAGTCCATTGCACCACTGAAACCAAGCTTGTATCCAAAGATACTCCACACCAAATAGCAAAACAGGTCATCACTCTCCTTTTAGAGCAATCGCGCCCACTTTGCCAAGAGGGCATTGTTTACCTCCTTAAGTTGCAACACCCAAAGACCAATACCTTCAAATAACTGCACCAGGGACTCTCAAATGACTACACTCTGACTTTCAATCAACCAGTGGAATACCATGAGTATCATACTTGAAGCTCACCCATAAGAATTTCCACATAGTAGTTTCAAGCAAACACAACCCACTAGCAACAATAAAGTAGAATAAAAGAACATCAATATAGTTGAAAAATCGTGTTTGGAAGCATGAGGTGTTCAGATTGTCAGCTTGCGCTCCAACTTTTCTACGAATGGTAGCTAGTCTGTATATCTTCGGAGAAAATCAAGAGTAAATGAGCGGCAAGCTCATGCGTAGAGTACTGAAAGTCAGTTCAGTAAATGTTCATCTCCTTAAGTTGAAACACCCAAAGACCAATATCTTCAAATAACCGCAGCCGTAACATTCAAATGACTGCACTGCTGAATTTTAATCAACCAGTGGAATATCGAGAGTATCATGCCTGAAGTTCACCCACAAGAATTTCCTCATAATAGTTTCAAGCAAACACAACCCACTAGAAACAACAGGGTGGAGTAAAAGAACATCAAAATAGCTGAAATATCGTGTTAGGAAGCATGGGGTGTTCAGCTCGTCAAAGGAAAACCCAAGTAAATGAGCCAAGCTCACGTGTAGAGTACTGAAAGTTTTTTTTGAAGCCAGAAAAGAGGGAGACACTCTTAGGTGACATGTGTTCACCCCATACGTATATTAAAAATTAAGAAAGAAAAAGTAAAAGTACAAAAGAGGGCGCTCTAGGCGAGCCACGAGCGTAACAGACCCAAGGCACTGATACAGGCGTTCTCCTTGTAAAATCTATGACTAGAAAATAACAGCTCATTCCTAGCCAGCTAGACAGACCAAATCAACGCCAGTGGCCATAGCAGCTCCTTCCCCGGCCGATGCTTGGCCGCGGCCAAACCCCTGCAGAAATCCTCAACACCAGCCCTACCTACCCAGCCCAGGTCAGGATCGGCCCAAACAGGTAACACAGATGAGCAGGAAAAAAAGAGATGCTCCGGAGTCTCGATCCCCCCATCGCACAACAGACATCTGTCAGAGACCGCGCCAAGTAATCTATCACAACAGTCCCACGTCATCAGTCTCTTCCTCCTGAACAACCAAAAGAAGAAAGCAACCTTCGCCGGAGGACCCAGCCCCCAGAAGAAATCGCAGTCTCTAACCAGCTCCGCCGAAAGAGAGGGAGGGGGCCTGCAGATCGCCGAGTAAGCCCTCTTCACGGAGAAGGAACCCCCGCGCCAAATCCAGTGGTCACGACCCATGGAGGGCTCCGTAGCCTCCCGAAGCGCGTCAAGCAGCTGCACGAACTCCTCCACGCGCTAATCGGAGAAGTTCGAACGGAAAGCCGGCATCCAGTTCCCATCCACCCAGCAAGAAGCAACCCGGACATCCTGATCCGCCGCCAAAGCAAAAAGACGAGGGAAGCGCAAGGACAGCGCTCCCCCGCCCGTCCAGCTGTCTCTCCAGAAGGTGAAGCGAAGCCCATCCCCCAGCACAGGTCTGAACAATGTCGGGAAGTTGGGAGAGAACAACTGAATAGCCCTCCAGAAGGGCGAGGGCCTCCGCCCAGGCGTGCCTGCCGCCGCAACTCCCTCAGGCGCCGCCCCCCGACCCCGAAGATCCGTCGGAGGAGACTGCAGCAAAGGTCCTCCCCATTCCCCCAGATTCTGACCACCCACTTCAGTAACAGAGCCTCATTCAGGCGCGTCTGCCGCCGCAACTCCCTCAGGCGCCGCCCCCTCGACCCCGTAGATCCGTCGGAGGAGACTGCAGCAAAGGTCCTCCCCATTCCCCTAGATTATGGCCACCCACTTCAGTAACAGAGCCTCATTCAGCTCGCCTAGCCGATAGATCCCAAGCCCGCCCTCGCACTACCGCAAAGTAATATCGTCCCAGCTAACCAGGTGCCATCCCAGGGCCCTGTCTGTTCCTGCCCAACAGAAACTGCCTCATCAGACCCTCCAATCTCCTCCACATCCTCCAACAAAGAATAAATAAGAAAGCATATCCTCACATGTGACAATGAAACCTGAAAACTTACCAGTAATCTCCAAGATATGTCATTTACCTCCGGCGCACTCTCCTCTGAAAAAAAAGGCATCATCAACATACTGAAGCAAGAGTTGTAATATACGAAGTGAACAATCGGGCACAAAATCCTGTAGAGATATATTTTTGTTTATGTATTGTTTCCCAGTTTTCTTTTCTTTTGTATCCCCTATGTAATTTACTCATAGCTCTCTCCTCTATATAAGAGAGCCTAGGATTCTTTGGAGTAACAAGTTGCTCATTTTTCCCAACATGGTATCAGAGCGGCGGTTCTAGACAGGAGCTCTCATACCTCAATCACGGGACCGGTCGAGTGTAGTTTGACACCATTCATATGCCTACAGAATGTGTTACATGCCCAAGATTTTTCTATGAACTTATTGTCTATAAGTCAGATTACTAGAGATTTGAATTGTCGTGCTATATTTGATCCATCGTCTCTTGTTTTTCAGGACATTTTAACTGGCAGGGTGATTGGCAGTGGCCATGAGCAGGGAGGCCTTTACAGACGGGTTCAAATTCCTTGTGCAGGACTACCTTCTTAATCCACTAGTTCTGCTTCTCCGTTCACATGGCATCTACGTTTTGGTCATATTCCTCTTCAGAAGTTGCACCATGTTCTTCCTCAGATCTCGCCTCCTCCGTTCACATGGCATCTATGTTTTGGTCATCTTCCTCTTCAGAAGTTGCACCATGTTCTTCCTCAGATCTCACCTCGGGAGTCCTTCAATTGTAAGGCATGTCAGTTGGGAAAGCATCATCAGTCTGTCTTTCCTAGTCATCAGATTCGGAGCAGTCGTTCCCCTTTTGAGTTGTTCCATGTTGATATTTGGGGTCCTAGTCGAGTTCCTGATCATCAGGAACATCGATTTTATTTAGTTGATGTGGATGATTATTCTCGCTTGTCATGGGTGTTACTGATGAGAAACAAGTCTGACATTGGGAACTTGATTCAAACTTTTTTCAGTGAAGTTCGTGATGTTTTTTCTTCTAATGTCAAGATTAAGAGGACTGATAATGCTTTAGAATTTTGTACTCGTGTTTTGTCTCGGTACTTCTCCTCACATGGTATAATTCATCAAAGAACTTCTGCTTACATATCTCAACAAAATGGTGTTGCGGAAAGAAGACATCGTCGTATTCTTGATGTTGCTCGTACTCTTCTAATTCAGAGACATGCTCCTCACTCATTTTTATGGATGGTAATCTTATAGCTTGTTACCTTATTAATTGCATGCCGCCGTCTGTCTTGGGAGAGAAGGTTCCCTTCTCAATTGTTTTTCCATAAAAGGAATTGTTTACTATTGGTCCTCGTGTGTTAGGGTTCATTGCCTTTGTCCATAATTTTTCTCCTGGAGTCGACAAGCTCTCTCCTCGAGCTGTCAAATGTGTGTTTGTGGGATATTCTAGGACTTAGAAGCGATATAAATGTTATGATCTCGTGCATATGAAATATTATACCAGTGATGATGTTACATTTTTTGAATCCATAATGTATTTTTCTCCATCAGGTGATCGACTGACTCCCTCAGCCTCTGATAACAATATATATATATATATATATATATATCACCACCACCTCTATCATCATCTCCATCTTTACCACCACTCACATCATCTCAGCCTCCTATGCCATCACCTCCATCATCCCCTATCCTACCACCCATTATTCCGATCCTACCATTACCACTTTATTACAGTCGACAGCCTCCCCCTGCTCATGTTCATAGCACGTCATCCAGTACACCTAAGGCATGTCCTAAATAAGATATTTCTAACGATGGATCTGGAGATGTGTCTCAACGAGAAATACTGCAGCAAGGTGACGCGCAGGAGCTTCTTGAGGATACAACCGACGATCTTGATGTGCTCATTGCTATTCGGAAGCAAAGGCATACTTGTGCATCATATCCTATTGCTTCTCAGGTGTCGTTTGATCATCTTATAAGAGAATTCAGGCGATTTGTTGTTGCTCTGTCCAGTGTGCATATCCCACGGAATTATCAAGAGGCCTTGGAAGATTGTCGGTGGTGCAAAGCAATGGAGGAGATGGTCGTTGTATAGTCCCGAGGCACTTGGACCTTAGTGCATGTCCCGAGTGGGTCGTCTGTGGTGAGCTGCAAAAGGGTATTTATTGTGGAGTAGCATGCTGATGGGAGCCTTGATAGGTACAAGACCAGACTGGTTGCATGGGGCTTTACTCAGACCTATGAGGTGGATTATCTAGACACCTTTTTCTCATGTGGCTCGACATTCTACCCTACGGGTTCTCCTTGCCATTGCAATGCTACGTGATTGGTCGGCGTTTAAGCTAGATGTTAAGAACACTTTCTTGTATGGTAATCTTGAAGAAGAAGTCTACATGCAGCAGCCTCATGGGTTTGCTACTGAGGGGGAATGTCAGCAGGTGTGTAGACTTCATAAGGTAATATATGGCCTCAAACAGAGCGCAAGAGATTGATTTCAGAAGCTTTCATATTTGCTTGAGAAGCAAGGGTTCAAAAGGTTGAATGCAAATCATTCTCTCTTTGTACAGAAAACATCCAGAGGTTCGGCAGTGATTATGGTATATGTTGATGATATTTTGGTTACAAGTGATGATAGTCAAGGCATAAAAAGGGCGAAAGAAATTTCTGGACAATCAGTTTGTCACCAAAGATCTTGGCACCCTAAGGTATTTTCTGGGGTTAAAGTTTACCACGAATCAGCAGGGTCTTGTGATGACCCAAAGAAAGTATATCACTAACATGTTAAGTGAGACATGCATGCTTGGATGTCGACCGACTACTACACCTATGTATCCAAGCATGAAAATATATGATGACGATACAAATGAGGTAGATAAGAGAAGGTATAGAGAGCTGGTGGGAAAGCTTCTCTATGTAACTATCACTAGACCCGATATCTCCTTTGCAGTCAGTCGGGTTAGCCAATTCATGGAGCAACCACTCAGGTACATATGAATGTTATACATAGGATATTAAGGTATCTGAAATCTTCACCAAGTAGGGTTGCTATTCAGAAAAGGAGAAGACATTACTATTTCAGCATGCGCAGATGCAGTCTATGCAGGTTACCCTAAGGACGGGAAGTCCACGTCATTGTTTTTAAAAACGCGCCTCACGGCGTTGTGAGTAGACCTGGCCAACGGGTCGGGGGCCCGCCCGCCCTGCCCGCATATGAACCGGGCTTTGGACAACTGATTTTACATAAAGCCCAACCCAACCCGACCCACGCAATGGCCCGATTCTTAAATGGGCGGACTCTAGTCAAGCTCCATACAACTCGACCTGGCCCAACCCGTAATATAATAAAGGGATTTTATCACTTGTGCCCCTACGAGATATCGCAATATCAGTTATACCCCTATCTTTTTGTTAATATCAGTTGTGCCCCTAAATTCTTGTTATTTTGTCACTTGTGCCCCTCAGGTTAGTTACCGTCCATCTACAGTGCAAACGGACGTTAACTTTGAGGACATAGGCGGAATTAATTAAAAAAAAAGGTTAAGAGGTCATTTTCTTCCTCATCCTCTTCTTCTTCCTCTTCCTCCTCCTCTTCTCCATCCTCTTCTTCTTCCTCTTCCTCCTCTTCCTCATCCTCTTCTTCCTCTTCCTCCTCCTCCAGCTCCTCCTCCTCGCCCCTGCCCCGTGCCACCTCCTCCCAGCCCCGCCCCTTCCAGCCCCGCCCCCGCCCCCGCCGCTGCCCCCGCCTCCTCCCAGCCCCGCGCCACCTCCTCCCAGCCCGTCGCCCCCTTCCAGCCTGCCACCCGCCCCCTCCCAGCCCCGCCCCCGCCGCTGCCCCTGCCTCCTCCCAGCCCCGCGCCACCTCCTCCCAGCCCCGTCCCATCCCAGCCCGCCGCCCCCTCCCAGCCCCGCCCCCGCCCCCTCCCAGCCCCGCCCCCGCCGCTGCCCCTGCCTCCTCCCAGCCCCGCGCCACCGCCTCCCAGCCCCGCCCCCTCCCAGCCTGCCGCCCCCTTCCAGCCTGCCACCCGCCCCCTCCCAGCCCCGCCCCCGCCGCTGCCCCTGCCCCCGCCTCCTCCCAGCCCCGCGCCGCCCCCTCCCAGCCCCGCCCCCTCCCAGCCCGTCGCCCCCACCCCTTCCCCTGCCCCCTCCCCTCCCCGTCCCTGTGCGCCCTCCCCTGAGCCGGTCCCTCCCAGCCCGCCGCCCCCGCCGCTGTCCCAGCCCCCGCGCCTCCTCCGGCCCCTTCCGCCCTCCTCCACCTGTGGCTGAAGCTGGAACTGGAGTTGAGTTTTTTCTTAAATTTTGATAAATTTTTGACTAATTGATTCATAAAAAGTCATCCAAAAATTAAATAAAATTCATCGTTTGATCCGTAACGAGTGATATGTCCGTGGAAATGTAAAAATTTTAGAGATTCGATGGATGCATGAACGTGTTAGTAAGAGAGAGAAATTATGAAGAGAAGGAAGAAGAGCAAATGGAGGAAGAAGATGAAGAAGGGTATGGACCATAATACCCTTCTTAACCACACCATAGTTTGAATAAACCATGGTTATTTTAATTTTTTGACGGTCAATCTGACAGAAGGGCACAACTGGTGACGGAGCAAGAATTTAGGGGCACAACTGATATTACCAAAAAGATAGGGGTATAACTGATATTGCGATATCTCGGAGGGGCACAAGTGATAAAATCCCTATAATAAATATTGTACTAACTTATGTTCTTTATATGTTTTACGAAAAAATTTTACCTGCACAGCTGCAAGCCTCGTATTATTTTTTATTTTTTTAAAACTCCACTCACGAATTCTAGAACCAACACTTAACATTTTAATGTTTATATATCAAATCCCTACCTCCATTTATGATATGATTCATATCCACAAGAAACCTTCAATTTAAAATCCGTATATAATGATATGTGTCGTCAAGCCGTCACTGTCATGTAGGCATCATTTCTACCCATTTCTCAATGTCAATAATATAAAATATTATAATTAAAATTATAAAGACAATATCCGAAGATTCCAAACCTTAGCATTTTATATTAGGAAAAATCCCCATCCACTCATCTAACTCAAGTCGAATGCGGTATATTTTTTCAAAAAAAACACAGAATAAAGAACTGATAAGCCAATGGGTAACCACGTCGTTTGGTATTCTTATGACCTAATATGCACACTCCTTCGGACATTTGTTGAGTGCAAAAAACAAGTGCCAAGTGCAGCAATGCTCCGACCACCAATGATCTCCCTCCCTCCATCCAATGAAAGGAGTGTTTCGAGTGCCGACGATGCAGTTAAGTGCTAACTGCCGAGTACTAATGACATTGCTAAGTGTCGAGTATTGGCAAACCTATCGAGTGCCGAGACGACATTGCCGACTACTGATTACGAACGACGCTGCCTAGTGCCAAACATCGAGTCTCTCATCGACGAAACGAAGGCGTGTCGTGTGATTGATCTTTCTATTTGGACTGGGTGAGCTTACAAATTCTTATTTCAATATCTACAACAAGTATAATGTGTTGAGGTTCTTTAATAATTTGCAAATTTGCTAGATATTATTATTGACGGCTTTGTTAAGTATCGAGTGCCAAGACAACGTTGTCGGAGTGTCGAGGATCTCATTCACACCATTTCCTGTGAGTAATATTTCCATCTAGGGTAAGATTATAAAATTATGATTCCATATATCAATATAGTAGAGTTCATTATTTAATTTCTAGTCAATCTCAAACATTGTGTTATTATAATTTTTGAATGTTAGTGTCTTTATTTTCCAATCAACAACAACAACAACAAAGCCTTTTCCCACAATTAAGTAGGGTCGGCTACATGGATTCTTCGCCTCCATTCAGATCTATCTTGGGTCAATCTCGGACTTATATCCAAAAAGCTAAGATCCCTTCGTATAGTCTCTTTCCAACACTTCTTGGGTCGTCCTCGCCCTCTCTTAGCCGGCTCAACATCCCAACACTCGCATCTCCTAACCGATGCATCAGTTGACCTTCTTTGCAAATGACCAAACCATCTTAAGCGGTTTTCTCGCATCTTATCCTCGATCGGAGCTACACCAACTTTCTTTCTAATTGCATCATTCTGAATCCAATCTTTACGTGTATGTCCACACATCCATCTTAGCATTTTCATTTCTGCTACAGCCATTCTCTGCACATGTCTATGGTTCACAGGCCAACATTCAGAACCATAAAGCATAGCAGGTCTCACGGATGCTTTGTAAAACTTTCCTTTAATTTTTAAAGGAATTTTCTCATCACAAAGAACAGCGGAGGCTCCTCTCCACTTTAGCCAGCCTGCATTTATTCTATTAGTAACATCTCCATCAATTTCCCCATCATGTTGCAAAATAGATCCCAGATATCTAAAAGAATCTCTCTTCTGAATGTTATCGTCACCAATCTTCACCTCGATTCATTCACCATTGCTTCCATCAAAGGTGCATTCCATATATTCCGTCTTAGCCCTACTTATACGAAAGCCTTTAGTCTCCAATGCATGTCTCCAAACCTCAAGCTTCTCATTTACTCCATCTCTAGTCTCGTCAATCAACACAATATCATCAGCAAATAACATACACCAAGGTAACTCATCCTGAATGTGACTTGTCAACTCGTCCATAATCAAAGTAAAAAGAAATGGACTCAAAGTTGAACCTTGATGTAAACCAATGTTGATATCAAAATAGTCAGTCTTCCCCGTCGGGGTCCTTACACAAGATAAAGTCCTATCATACATATCCTTTATGAGATTAATATTTAGGACAGGTATTTGTCTCTTCTCCAAAACTCTATATAGTATCTCTCGTGGGACGGAATCATAAGCCTTCTCCAAATCAATAAAGATCATATAGATATTCTTCCTTTTAGCTCTATAAATCTCCATTGTTCTCCTCAGCAAATGGATGGCTTCAATAGTTGAGCGACCTGGCATGAATCCGAATTGGTTTTCTTTTACTTGGGAAACTTGCTTCAACCTTCTTTCGATCACACGTTCCCAAATTTTTATAGTGTGACTCATCAGCTTGATACCTCTGTAATTTGAACAATTTTGGATGTCTCCTTTGTTCTTATAAAGAGGCACCACGATACTCCTCCTCCAATCTTCAGGCATTTTCTTGCTTCGCCAAATAACATTGAATAGATTCGTAATCCAAGTCAAACCACGCTCACCTAAAACTTTCCATACTTCTACAGGGATGTCATCTGGTCCAACACCTTTCCCAGGTCTCATAACCTTCAAAGCCTCCTCTACTTCTTTTCTTTGTATTCGTCTATAGCATGCACGATTCAAGTAACTTTCACTACTAGCTAGATCACCCAAAGTGATCTCTCTACTTCCTTCTCCAATTAAAAGTTTATGGAAGTACTGCTCCCATCTAGTCTCTATATCCTTCTGAGTAACAAGCACGTGACCTTCCTCGTCCTTAATGCATCTCACTTGAGAAAGGTCTTTGGTCTTATAAAGAGAAATTATAGTAGTATGACTAAAATTTTCAATAAAGAGAAATTGTTAATATAGTTATCTGTGTGATAAAAGGAGTACAAATTCTAGTGAAAAATATCCTCATAACTATATTAGAGGATTAAAAAAACAAAAACTAGATCAGTCATCTCAATTTAAACCTGCTTACTAAAGATGTATTGAATTCGACCATATATGTTTGCTTCCATCTCTTTGCTAGTATTTTATGCATTGATCATATATTTGATCCATGAAATTGCTCCCATGTATTGTAGATAAAAATTCAGTTCGACCCTTTTCTATTCTGTTTGATTGAAATTCAATTTCAACATATTCATAAAATTTTACAATTTTACAATAAATACAGAGTTGTAGTTATATATCTTTTAATGTCATAAAATAGGATGGCAGGTGATAATAGAGAGAATAGGATGTCAAATAAGAGGATTCGAGAAAAGGAAATACCATTGGTGGAAGAAGATGGTTTCAAAGAATATGAAGAATCAAACAAAGAGCATAGGTTACACTCCAAGGTTTGGGAAATTTTAGACGTGTGGTTGACAAGGAGAAAAATGAAATTAAGGCCATATGCAAACATTGCCATGATGAGCTTACTGCTTAAGTATCTAATGGCACTTCTCACTTAAAACGCCATATTGACAATCATTGTAATGCTCTTAAAAACCGAAGTATGCATGAGTTATACAAGCTAAGTGTCGAGAAAGGAGATGATGGCACATGTTCCGTTAAGAATCACAAATTTGATAATAATGAACTTAGAAAATACATAGGGATGTTTGTGGTTGAGGGAACACATCCCTTCTCAATAGTAGAATAGAACGCATTTAGAAGAATGATTTTGCAGGCAAATCATGAATTCAAGCCATTTGGACGACATACTTTAAAGAGAGAGCTTATGTCATTATATGTAAAGGAAAGAGATTGCTTAAGAGATTTATTAGAAAATATACCTGGTAGAATATGTTTAACAACCGACAATTGGAAAAGTCAGCACACTAAATAAGAGTACATTTGTGTAACTGCTCATTTTATTGATGCAAATTGGAAGCTAAACAAAAAATCTTACGATTTAGATCTCTAATACCACCTTATGATGGAGTGTGCATTGCAAATGAATTTCGTTTGTTTCTTCGTCAATGGAAGATTGAGAATAAATTGTTCTCTATATCAACAGACAATGCAAGTTACAATGATCCACGATTACATTTGTTAGAAGCTCTCTTATAGCCAAACAATTTTTTGTTTGTCATGGTGAGTTATTTCACATCCGTTGTGCGCATATTTTAAATTTGATTGTGCAATCTGGATTGGAATCTATTTCTCCAATTTTAGATTGTATTCGTGATATGGTGAAGTACATTAATAGATCGTCTAAGAGAAGGCATAAGTTCTTTGATATTGCTGAGAAGTCTTTCAATTTGCAAACTCTGAAAAAGTTTAGGCTTGACATGCCGGTTAGGTGGAATTCTACCTATACTATGTTGGATCGAATGTTATATTACAAAGACATGTTCATGCATTTTGCGAGGCGTGATCAAACACTGAGAAGCTTTATGATTTCCGAACAAGAATGGGAAAATCTAAGAATTTTGCATCATTTTTTGAAGGTATTTTATGAGGTGACATGTTTGTTTTCTGGTAGTAAAGACCCTACCTCAAACTTGTATTTCAAAGGTGTATGGAAGATTCACACGTGCTTGTTGGAGATGGTTAATGAGCCGTACACATTTTTAAGTGGTATGGTCAAGGGTATGCAACAAAAGTTTGATAAGTATTGGGGGGAGTACAATGCCATCTTGAGTTGTGCCAAAATCTTGGATCCACGTTGCAAACTTTTTTTTTGCATTTTTGTTTTGGAAAGGTCTATGGAGCTGAAAAAGCAAGAAATCATGTTGATAAAGTGTTAGGTACACTTCGAAGATTATATGAACAATACAAACCCAAAAATAGTGAAGTTCATTTAATAGACTATTCTACTGGAGAGTCTACTTTGGCTACCAATTCCAATGCGGATTTAGATGATTTTAAAGATCATTCCCTATTCATAAAAAAACATTGTTCAACCAACGAGAAATCTCAATTAGAACTTTACTTGGATGAACCAACTCTTGATTTAAATACGGACTTGGATGTTTTGGAGTTTTGGAATAAATCTTCCAAGAGATATCCAGAGCTATCTGCAATGGCACGAGATATTTTTACAATACCGGTTACTACAGTCGCCTTTGAATCAATATTTAGTCTTAGTGGAAAGACAATTACAACAACAAGAAGTTCCCTCAAATCAAAAACTGTGCAAGCTTTGGTTTGTCTTCAAAATTGGTCGCGTGAATCAGGTAACTTTCCTTTTTTTGTTTACTAGTTTTAGCATCTCTAAATGAAATTATCTTTATATATGTGTGTATTTTGTCTATTATGTAGATACATAAATTTCCAAGCATGATGATGGAAGTGGTTCTAGTGATGAAATCGAAAAAATGGATGGAGAGGATGATAGTGATATAGCCGATTGCATTTACGTAGCTCAGTCCAGTGTTGCAATATTCGGCCGACTAGAACAATTAGTCGGACCGAATATGCGGTGCGGGGGGTACTCCGATTAGAATAACCACTATTCGGCCACTAGTCGGGAAAACGACTATGCGGGCCGAATAATCGGGGTAGTCGGGCGTATACTCGGCCGACTGGGATTGTGAAGGTTCAGCGGTCAGATCCGTTTATGGATCCGACCCGGATCTAAAAACCCGTTCATAAACAATCGGAAAATAAGCCCTCGCTCGTTCATTTGGGATTAGAAGCCCTAACGTGCTCCTGCGAAAAAGGGCGACCTGCGACGCCGAGAAACCCTAGCTGCTGCGCCGGAGATCTTGCGGCCAGGCTCAGAGCTTCAGGAAGCTCCGGCGACCCATCCTTTTCAACCTCGTCGCCTCTCATCGCTTGAGTGGCCTTCAACCTGCTGCGTCAGAAATCATCAAGATATCACTGCCGCTGGTATGAGTTTTAATTTGGTAAATTGTATTTTTATTTTAGTAGTATTTTATCCTTGTTGTAAAATAAAAATACTAACTTCTTTTGTCGTTTGCACATCTCAGTTGTTTTATTTCAGTGATTATTTTTTTGTATACATATTATTGTCAGTTTTGTGATTTTTTTTGAATTGGATTTTATTTTTACAGATTGTATATACTTGGATTGTGAATTTTTTTATTTCTAATTTCAGATTTCTCATTTCAGATTTCATAATCTCATATTGTATGTGTTACTTGGAATCTTGGATCATACCTGTGTATGTTTTATTTTTGCAGATTGTATATACTTGGATTGTGAATTTTTTTATTTCTAATTTCAGAATTTCTCATTTCAGATTTCATAATCTCAGATTGTGTATACTTGGATCATATAAAATCATTATACTCAAAAATATTTTCAACATCGGAAACAATATAATGTATTGGGGTCTTGAAAGAAGCCGAAAAAAGGAAAAATTAGAAATGACATTTTACATTCCAGTTGACATTCACGTCACAATTTAGGGTCCAGTTATTTTCACTTATCTGGAGATAAGGCACCTGAAATAAAGAAAATTTGGCAATGTAAAAATCTGTTGTGTAAAGGGGGCTTTTCAACTGAAATATCCAGTATTTCAACTGGCAATGTAAAAATCTGCTGTCTTTTCTGCTATGTTTCAGATAAAACATGCATTGTCTATTGAAAAAATTATAACCATCCTCTGTTGTTGTAGCCTACTTAACTGTGGGAAAAAGCTTTGTTGTATTATTGTTGTATACTTGCTTGTTGTTTTTTGTTAATAATGATTTTTTTATTTGTGAATTGTAGAAATGGCTGCACGTGCAAATATTGGGTCCGATAGTGACACAACATTTTATACGCCACCAGGATCGAATGATCCCGCTTGGCAATTCGGTTATCTTCAAAAACCGTCAGATGCAAATACTGTTGTTTGTAGACTCTGCAAGAAGGTGTTGAAGGGAGGAATATTCAGATTTAAGCAACACCTTGCACACAGAAGGGGGAATATCGCTCCATGTCCAAAAGTTGATGAAGAAACAAAGAAGCAGATGTCTGCATATTTAGATGAACTGATGAAGAAGAAGGTACAAAAAGCAAAAGAAATTGATGATATCCGAAGAGAAGTAGACATCATGAGTGATGTTGGATCAGGAGCAATAGATAAACGACCTCGATTATCTGAATCAGTTGGTGAGGACATGGGAAGCCATGGACCCACGCGCCAAATGACAATTAAAGATGCATTTGCTAAGGATCATCGAGAAAGAGTCGTCACTTACATATGTGATTGGGCATATATGGCATCGATTCCATTTCATGCACTAACAATTAAATCATTTTGGAAGTTGCTTGAGGCAGTTGGGCAATACGGTCCTGGCCTTAAACCTCCCACGAGGCATGAAATAAGCGGTCCATATTTGAAGAATGCGGTGAAAAGAGTCTCGGATGAGTTGAATTGCCACCGAGAGATGTGGAAATCAACAGGTTGTTCAATAATGAATGATGCATGGACAGACATTCGTGGAAGAAGTCTCATGAATTTTTGTGTCAACTATTCTCTTGGGACTTCATTTTTAAAGTCCATGGACGCATCAGAAGATGCACATATTGCGGAGTATATCTTCCAAGCAGTTGATCAATGTATCAAAGAAGTTGGGGTCGGTTACGTTGTACAAGTTGTTGCTGATAATGCTTCCGCAAATGTAGCAGCAGGAAGATTGTTGCAAACAAAGTATCCACAGATATGGTGGACATCATGTGCTGCTCATTCTATTGATCTTGCATTGGAAGAAATTAGCAAAGAACCAAGGATCAAAAGTGCAATTACAAAGGCAAGGACACTCACAGTTTTTATATATGGTCATACAAAAACTTTAAGCTTGATGTGGATGTTCACAAAGAAGAGAGACATTGCAAGACCGGGGCAAACTAGATTTGCAACAACATTTTTAACTTTGGAAAGCATTTTGGAAAAAAAAGACAAATTGCGGTTGATGTTCTCTTCAGATGAATGGAGAGCTTTGAAATGGTCAAGGACAAGAAAAGGGCAGGAAGTATCATCTATAGTCTTGAGCCCGACATTTTGGAACCAAATTACACTTGCAATTAAAGTGTTTACACCATTGGTTCATTTCCTACGTGTTGTTGATGCAGATCGCAAGCCATCTATGGGCTTTGTATATGGCGGCCTAGAACAAGCTAAGCAAGAGATAATATCATCTTTTAATGGTTTGGAGTCATCTTATAAACCATTTGTTGATGCAATTGTTTCTAAAACAAAAGGAAGGCTCGATACCCCATTGCACCTCACTGCATATTTCTTGAACCCGTACTTCTTCTACAATGATTGTAGCATGTTCAATACAAATGCTGTTGTGAAGAATGGATTTATGAATTGCATGGAAAAGTTTTATCCAGATTTGGATGTTCAAGACATCATCACGAGAAAGGAGTTAAATGCATATAAACTAGCTCAAGGATTGTTTGGTAAGCCATTAGCAGTGAGACAAAGGATGGTAAATGATGGACATTCTGACCCAGGTATTATATTTGTTAGCATAATGTACTACTTGAATAGAATCAGTCATATATTGGGTTTTTAAACTTCACATGCTTGAACAGCTACCTGGTGGTCTATTCATGGGACTGAAACACCCCATTTGCAAGCTATGGCTGTCAAGATTCTGAGTTTGACTTCCTCATCCTCTGGATGCGAGCGAAATTGGAGTACATTTGAGTCGGTAATATATCTATCGACCTATTTATTTGAAGTGTAGGATTATATATACACATTCAATTGGTATGCAACTTTATTTTTCAGATTCATACAAAGAAAAGGAACATGCTGGACGCTAAGAGGCTAAATGATCTTGTTTATGTGCGATTTAATGCTAATCTCAAGGAACGTCGACAAGACCAATCACGGGACCCAATTTCTTCCAAGGACCGCACTCACATGAATGAATGGATTGGTGGGGAGCAAGCTGAAGATGATGAGGTTTATCCTGGTTCAGGTTTAACATGGGGTGCAGTTGCACATGCATCTGGTGCTGAAGATATCTTACAACCACGAAGAAGCAATAGAGGTGGAGCTTTTGGTTCAAGCTCAAGTACAATGCCGATACCTGAGGAAGATGAAGAATTCATTTTTGAAGAAGAGATAGATGATGAAGATGATGAAGAAGAAGATGATGATGTTCCTTTGGATGATGATGATGATTAGTAGCACTTGTTTTTACCTTTAGCATGTTATGTTATTTTGTGATGTTTGATGTATTATGTTAAACATACTATGTTTGTGCTTTTGTGCTTTTGAACATTCTAGCATGTGTAATGTTGCTAACATTTGGTTCTTAAATTTCTTTGTTGTCACAATTTATTTAGATTACATAGTTCATTTAACTCTTATCTCATAAAATTGAAATTAAAACATCTCTTTTAATAAAAACATAAGTATAATCATGGATGGAATGAATATATATTATTGTAATTATAGAAGACTATTTCCTTGAATATTATATATATTAAAATAATTAAAAAAATACAAAACCGAATAATTCCGAATAGTCACCCGAATACCGATTATTCTTTATTCAGTGACCCCTCCGACTGAATACCGAATACCGTCTTCTGCAACACTGTAGCTCACAAATCTAACAATTTTGAAAAATAAGTTGATATTACAATATTTTAATTTTTATTGTTTTCTATTTATAGATGTTTTGCTAACTTTGAAAAATAAGTTGATATTACAATATTTTAATTTTTATTGTTTTCTATTTGTAGATGTTTTGCTGGTAAATATGGGTGTCACACAAGTACTGTACTTCTACAATCTTTTGATGTCATTTAGTTACTCATGGTGGACTATCTTTAGAAAGTCATGTTGAACTAACTGAATTTTAGTGGCCATGCCAAAATATTTTAAACTTGTATTAAGTTGTTTTTTTAACTTATGACCATGTTGAACCCTTTTTCTAAGTTAGTTGATCATGTTGAAACATTCATATCTATACATACTTAGTCATGTTAAGATATCTGATTTATATAATATTGTTATTTTTGTAGTGATTTGGTTCAATTTTTTTCATAGCCATAAACAATTACTTGAAATTATTCTATTTTATCTGTTTGTACAGGACTATTATCAAGTATCAACAAATAAGTATAATGATGGGGGCAAAGTCATGCTATTAGTACGATGATGACGAATTCAATAGGATACGTAAATAAGAAATATGATGGAAGAGGTGAAGGAAAGCTATATATTCTTATGATATGTTTACAACGGGTCATGTTGAGACTTGAGGCCTAAGTAAATTCGATATCATATATTATTCATCAATCTATAATAAGTAATGTTTAAGTTAAGGACTCAAGGAAGAATGATGAAAGAATGAATGTGAATAATAATAAACGTGTAAATGTTAACGAAATAAATCAAAATTTCGCATTAGATTCAAATGATGTAATTAAGATCATTCAAATTAATTATTGCAAAGTTAGTAGGTTTATTGAATATATTTTACTAAGAAAATAGCATACCAAATAGTGGCTTATGGGATGGCCCAGCCTGGCCCGGCCCAGGCTGGGCTAAGCTTTGGGCTATGAAGTATGGCCCATGGGCCGACCCAGCCCGGGCCTTGGACATGGCCATTTTGAACGTTGGCCCGTTCGGCTCGGCCTAAAGCCCGGCACGGTGCTTGGCCAGGTCTAGCATTGAGGCGTACGCCTCGAGGCTATAGCCTCATGCAGCCTCAGTGAGGCATGCGCCTCAAGGCTCATGACGCGCGCCTCAAGACATACGCCTCGAGGCGCTGCCTCATGTATGAACTGATTTTTTTCTACAATATCTTTTTCTTTTCTTTTTGATTGTGTCTTTCGTAGACAAGTATTTTCAAGTCCTTAAGCTCACAATTCATTGAAATGCATTTTTTTAGTTTATTAAAATATTAAACTTATTTTTACTTTGTTATGCATGTTCTTTATAAATCAACATGAACAAAAAAATTGAGTCTTGAGTCCTTAAATCTAATACCTCTACTCTTTAGTATGAATCAAGCATAAATGTTTTCTTTATTAAATTGTTTGGATGCAAGTCCCTTATTTTGACCTAAATTTAGAAATGTATATTTTTTAAACATGTCTCATCTTTTCTTCTATTCTATCAGAATTAAATGAATACACATCAAATCATGCATGAACAAAGATAAACATGCAATATTCAAGTATTTAATCCCTCAATCCTTATGGTAAAGTAAAAAGTGATCACAGATTCATTGCTTACTCTCTTATCCTTCTCAATTGAATGACACACATATCTTACCTAATTTCGAAAATGGTGTGTTACATCTAGTCCCTTTAGTTAAATTTTATTCAGAACTTTAAATTTTGTGGAGAGTTACCCATTATTGTGCTTGCATATCCATATTTACTTGACTCCTTAAAGATTTAGAGTCCAAAAAAGAGTTATATAACAACTTGGATGTTTAAACCATGATGTTAGCCTTGAAATGTCACGAAGTTATGTATTAATCATAACTATTTAATTTCTAGAACTTGAAAATTGTAATTACGATTGATTTTTATGTTTTATGAAAAAATTCTTTCACGGGTGAGGCCTACGCCTCGATACGCCTCGAGGCTTATGTCTCGAGGCAATACTGGGAAAATGCCTCGATGTGCCTCACACTTTTTAAAACTTTGGTCCACGTCAGGATTCGTTATATTTGTTGGTGGTCCAATTGTTTCTTGGAAAAGCAACAAAACAGACTGTAGTAGCCAGATCTAGTGTTGAATTCGAGTATAGGGCTATGGCACAAGTTGATCATGTGAGAGCCAAAAACAGTGAGAACTATTTTCTATCCTATGAGAGCTGTTTAGTTGACATGGTAACTGAATAAAGAATAAATGGTCATTGGGTGACTAATCTGTAATATTCGGTTAGGTACTTTTTATTATTTTAGGTATAAAGATTATGTTTAATGAGGGTTGATCTTGTGAGAGAACTGTAAGAGCACGAGAGCAGTGAGTTTGGGCCATTAGATTCTTTTGATTGATTGGAGGAGAGAAATGAGCGGAATCTAATGGTCCAGACTCACTGCTCTCATGCTCTCACAGTTTTTGACTCTCACAGAATCAGCCCTCATTAAACATAATTTTTATATCTAAAATAAAAAAAGTACCTAACCGAATATTATATATTAGTCACCCAATGATCATTTATTCTTTATTCAGTTACCATGTCAACTATAAACCTAATACCAGTTTTTGCAACCTTAGTTACACCCAACAACATTGCATAGAAAACACATATTTATCACTTTCCTCAGCTAGGTCTACCTAAATAATTGCCTCTGCTCCCACCCTGCACTTCTAATCTCCGTCCATAGTCCTCTGATGCACCTTGCACTCTACCATTTCATCATCAGTCAATTACTTCACATATTTCTCTCTATCCATCTTGGAAAATTATTCATAAGCACCTTGCTTTTTTCTTTCCCCTGTTAGCTGGACAGCTTCCGTGTGTATTCACGAAGCATATATCTAAGGAATGATGGTTTTAAGGCCACCAGCACTATCGTTGACCCCTCCAACGGACACCTACCCTAGTGTTCCCTTACCAAACTCATGAGCCCCTATTTTAACAGCCATGAGGAAGAGATTTCACAAAGGCCACATGGAACAGCCTCAACATCTCAGCAGATACAATGGTCCAACCACACCCTAGAATAAAAATTCTACCATAGCTATTTGCAATCAGACACATCAAGAACCTCCAGTTGGCTCAACAATTAATGGTGAAAAATCTTCATGATCCCATCCTACCCAAAGTCGCAGTCGATCCACAAAAGCAAGGTGACATTGAAGTTGCCACCCATAATCCAAGGAGCAAACAAGAACCAGGAACGTGTTATCCTTGAATGCTCCCAAAGTTTGCCTCTCTTCAAAGCCTCAGTTGGACCATAGACACAGGAGATAGCAAATAATCTATATACCTTATATAGAGCCCGATTTTTCTCCCATTATCTGCCACGTGGTATGCTGTAGGAGAAGCATTTCCCTTGCCCTTTTCAGCATTTCCTTCCCCGGTTGCTTCCACGTGGGTATGTTCCCTTTTCAACATTTCCTTGCCCGGTTGAACCCACGCACTTGCCCTTTCGGTATTCTTCTCTCTTCATATTTTTTCCCTCAGCTTTATCTTTACGCTCGAACGGTTAGTTGCCCTCAGCCATCTATCGCTAAGTGGGTTCCACGCGTCACCGTCTTTCAACCTTCGAGAAACGCTAATAAGAATGTTCTCTCCTTCCGCCGCACTCCATTTGCTTGTAGGATCTATTGGGTGATCTCTGCCTCTTAGCAATCTACACTCCAGATTTGGCGTCCTAAATAGCATTTCCGTTTGTACCATTGTCCGTTATGCGCCTATTGATCTTTGATCTTGGTTTTCTTCTTCCTAGAAATTTCTTTCTGCCCTACATAGCATTTTCGATCGGTTCGCTAGCCGGTATGCGACTATCGACCTCCGTTCTTGGATTTCTTCTTTCTAGAAATCTCTGAGAATATACTTTCTGTTTTTAAAAGGGATCCCACACATTCCATGAAGGAAATCAGGTACGTCTTCCTTGAATGTGTACATATTCCTATCAGGTGGGCTTATTTACTGTTTTATTTCTCATAAAGAAGGATGAGTATACACAATTTTTTTCAATATATGTTACTTTCTCCCTTCTGTTATCTACTGGGTGTGACTGGAAATTGTTCTTCCTTCGAGACCCATACTTGGTTTGATTGGAAACTGTTTTTCCTTCGGGATCCAGTGTCCCTTAATTGGGAGATCATGTAGTTTAGGCATGGGTTTTGATAAATATAATGTTAAAAGGAAGTTGCCGATCTCCTTTGTTTTATATGGTTCATGCCTAATATATATTAAGCTTGAAAGGAAAATCAGGCTCCGATGTCCTATAACTTTGGAATGATTTTTAAAAAAAAATCAGCTCTTTAATATGGATGCTGGGGACATCGTCTTTTTTTTTAAATCCCCCTTCCTCGGTTAAATAGAAGTTATATGTTGAATTTGAATCGTCTTCCTCGGTTTTATGTTTCATGTCTGTTATATATTAGTTTGAATGGAAAGTCATGATATAGCATTTTGTAATTTTGGGATGATGTGTTTTCACAACTTTGCAATGATTATTTGCATGGCCTTACAGTGTAATGTTTGCAAAAATATAACTATTTCAAGGTTAATTAATTAAAAATTAGAATTTTATGTCTGCTTATTAAAAATGATTTTGGTTTTAATTTGTGTTTAGTACTCTCTCTCTTCTCTAATCAATTATACTTTCAATGTATATATGTATGAATGTATTATCCTTGTATTGACAATATTCTAGAGTGATTCACGCATTCGCTATACAGTATACAAGTAAATTTTAAGGCATCCCTAGGTTTCCAAATAGATACATAAACTTCTTTCATTTCACTGATGGAATAAATTTGATTTACTGTCGAGCAAAGGAATATTCGTTGCATGTAGGTGACAAGGTGTTACCATTTCGTATTGATGTTCAATGTTCATATCGTTTTGTAATAAAGTGTTAGGTTGTATTGGATCCAGTTTTTTAAATGAGTCAAGTTTGAAATTTGTTTTGCTTTGCAGTACAAATTTATATTTTCAAGATCTAATGGAGACGTGATATTCTACATCGATTATTTTCCCAGTGATTTCTTGAGCATATACACTTTCTACACTTTATTCTTTATACTTAGCTGCTTCACAGATCCACGTTATGTTCTATGAATGATCTCAACTCTATTATGCACTCTTTCTTTGTTTGATTTTTGGGATAAAGATACTCCACCTTCACATCAAATTTCATATATGTGTATTCATTCATCATTCATAAACATTATTTAAAAACCAGGATTCAATTATGTGTTTGTATGTATGTATGTATGTATGTGTGTGTGTACATATACATATACATATCTTCTGGTATTATTATTCACAACTGTATAGTTGTTTACTTTGACATTGCAATATCATAGTTATCGTAAATTTACTCTGCATACTCTTTCATATGCTTCATTTGCAGGCTGCATATTAATTATATCAGCATATGGATTCAATCATACGATACAGTATACAAGCATATAGATTCAAGGAGAGCCCAAGTTGGAAGTAGCAAATGGATTTAAGCATACTGTATACAATATAGAACTAAATTTTAAGGCATCCCAAGGTTATATATACAAAGTTTCCACCATATAGATATGTAAGCTTCTTTCATTTCACTGATGGAATAAGTTTGATTTACTGCCGAGTGAAGAGATAATTTTCGCCTGTAGGTGCTTCTATTTGATATGGATGTTCAATGTCCACTTAATTTTGTATCAAGCGTTAGGTTGTGCTCATAGAAAATTGGATGGAATTTAAGTGTCTGCTATACAAACTTCGGGAAGCAAATCACAATATTCTTGCAATATCAAGTAGTTTAAATTTTTTTAACTATTCTTTTTTGTTCTATTTTTATAGTTGTTTTTGCATTCTTTCGTTGGTACAAAGAGAACCATCACTTTTCAACTTTATTCTGCACTCTTTCTTCATTTGGTTTCTGGGATAAAGAAACTCCATCTTCACAACAAATTTCAGGTATGTGTATCCACTCATCATTCACATACATTATTTAAAAGGATTTAATTGTAAATTTCAATCATATAATCTCAAAACATCTGTAGTTCTATATAATTGTTTGGTTTAAATAGAAATTCTATCATCTTTGTATTTACATCTTAACCTTTTTTCCCACTTCTTTCATATTTATGTATACCTTCTGGTCTTATTATTCACAACTATATATTTGTTTAGTTTGACGTTGCAACATTATAGTTATCATAAATTTAATATGCATACTCCTGCATTTGCTTCGTTTGCAGGCTGCAGATTAAGTATCTCAGCATATGGATATTTCAACGTTATAGTGAACTCAGCATATGGATATTTCAACGTTATGTTCTATAAGTGATCTCAGCTTTACTCTGCACGCTTTCTCCGTTTGATTTTCGAGAAAAAAACTCCTTCACAAGAAATTTCAGTACGTGTATTCATTCATCATTCGCAAATATTATTTAAAATCCAGGCTTCAACTGTAAATTTCAATCACATAATCTCGACATATCTGTAGTTATATATAATTGTTTGTTTTCATTGGAAATTACATCATCTTTGTAAATTCCATCTTAATCTTTTTCCCACTTCTTTCATGTTTATGTATATCTTCCTGATCTTATTATGTACAACTATATATTTCTTTACTTGACATTGCAATATCATAATTACCATAAATTTACTAACCTGTTGAAGACATGCAATTCTAAACTTTTTCATGCACTCTAATTTTAAATTTAGTAACGAAATTTGCTTACCGCATAATCAAACTATTGAATGTCATGTGCTTTCTCTTACATACAGAAAATAACCTCTCTGCGTACATCTCATATGTATCAATGTCACGCAGCTGATCATCTTTCTTTCACACTCTAACTCTGCAAATCTTATATAATTTCATAATGACTTTTGTTTCTATACTTTCAATAAACTAAGAGCACTCTATGATTCCGTAAGAGCAAGCAATGCCATATACTTGAGCATCTGTTGCAGGGCTTGAGATGAGGAATATTGACAAATCTCATATCATTTGTGAATGTAGACTCCAGATTCACCTTCTCTGCTATCATTTGGTTTGTGGGCTAAAGGTAGACTCCAGATTCAATCACATGATCTCAAGATATCTGTAGTTATATGTAATTTTTGGGATTCATTGGAAGTTCTATTATCTTTATAAATTACATCTAACCTTTTTTTATTAATTTCTTCCAAATATAAATATATATATATCATCTAATTGTATTATTCACAGATACATATTTGTTTACTTTGGCATTGCGCTACTATAATTATCATGATTTTAACCTGCATACTCTTGCATATGCTTTCTTTACCGACTGCAGATTAATTATCTCAGCATATCGATTCAAGCATACGATATAGTATACACTCATATAAATTCAAGGCGAGCCCAAATTGTGAATAAAATATGGATTCAAGCATAAAGTATATAGTATACAACTGAATTTTATGGCATACTTTGGTTGTATATAAAAATTCCTCATCCTATACATAAGCTCTGCTCATTTCGTTGATAGAATTGTAAGATTTTCGATTTTCATACTGTCTTTTTGTATTACCATTATTTTTATCCAGCTTTAAATGTTTTTGCAATTTAAATTCGTTGAGAAAAAAACCTATAGCAATAGGTTCTCCTGATGTTTTTACCTTTAACTTCAAAGATGTACTTGCTTGCAAAGTATATTCATGCTGACAAATAATAAAGTAGTTCTTCATTAAAAAAAATATTTTGCATAATTTTATTCAAGCCCATCGTTTTAGACCACTTAGTTCTACATACGTAATTTTTCTTTTGACAAATAATAAAGTAGTTCTTCATAAAAATATTTTGCATACTTCTATTCAAGTTCATCGTTTTAAACCACTTAGTTCTGCATACGTAATTTTTCTTCTTAATATTTTGTAATTTATATCTTAATTTTTTATCAACTTCTTACAGAAATATATTTGTTTAATTTACCTTATATGCATTGAATCATATTAAGGTCCTCATTCTCGAAAGTAAAAATCTTTTTTAAAAATTAAAAGTTAATAAACAAATAAAACTAAAAGCTAATTATAAAAACCATTGAAGATATAAAACACATAAATAATCTAAAATCTATACCCACTCGCATACTTCCCATGTGATGCCTCTAATATTTTCTTACGTTCTTACCTTCATTTTTCATATACTGTCCTCATGCCGCGAAGCACGGGTATGTACCCTAGTACCATTAATGACCCAGGGAAGCACCATCGAGAGTGCCACTGGTGCAATAGTCAGTCGACTAGATCGAAGATTCGATCTGGATATGCAATGGGTTGATCACCAACTGAAGTCAATATTCGATCTGACTATTCAATGGACTAGCCGAAAAGAAGGTCAACTATTCACAGAGTGCTTATTTTTTTAAAAGGTTCCCATTTATCCCAGTATCACCACAAATGTTAAAGATTCATATATGCAAGTTGTTAATTGAATCTTTTATTTCGGATTCTTGATGATTAATGACCATACAAGTAGAAATACTATACGAATATATGTATAAGACATGATTTTTATACGAATATATGTATTAAACAAGGAGTGATCTGCAACTGATCTCATGAACCCTTTATGTTCTATCACGTCTGAAAGCTTCTAAAACCATGCTCTTATACTCTACTTAAGGCCATAGATTACCTTATGAAGTCTGCACACCTTCTAACACTCCCTCTCAACAGCGAATTCAGGTGGTTGTTGCATGTAGAATCTCATGTAGATCACCATAGAGGAAAGCATTCGTCACATCGAGCTGATATAGAAGCCAATCCTGTGTGACTGCAACAAAGAGAACCCGTAGTGTGGAGCAAGGCCTTAAAAGTCGGATTTCGGTTTCGTTTCGGTGAGGGACCGAAACGAAATTTCGGTCGAATTTCGGTCGAAATTCGACCGAAATTTCGGTCATTTCGGTGGCTTTTTGAACTAGACCCCCCCAAATTTCGACCGATATAGCCATTTCGGCCGAATTTCGGTCACCTGCCGAAACCGAAATTCGACCGAAATTCGGCCGAATTTCGGCGAAATTTAAGGCCATGGTGTGGAGTGCCGAGATACTGGAGAGAAGGTGTCATGATAGTCCACCACATAAGTCTGGGTGAACCACTGAATCCACGAGCCACAAGTTGTGCCTTGTAGCGATCAATGTTGTCATCTGATCGATGCTTCATAGTGAACGCCCACTTGCATCCTACAGCGGACACATTTGCAGGAGTTGTAACAATGCCCTGCATGTCACGAGACTGTAAAGCGGATATCTCCACCACCATGGCTTGGCGCCATTAGCTTACCTTGATAGCCTCCTGATATGTACGTGGGGTTTCAATGGCAGATAATCCCACAATAAACTGCTTGAAATCTGGTGAAATTTGCTCCAAAGACATGATCGGCGATGGGGTATCGAGAACGGGAATGATTGTCTTTCCGCAAGGCAATAGACCACCCCGGATCACTCTCTTGTGGTGGTTTGGTTCATCTCGTATATTTGCAATCTCATCCTGAGAATGACCATGTACATCATGCACACCACTAGTACCATCAGTCGAAACTAAATTTTCAAATTTTAGCTGAGACGCGTTGGATGTTGGGGAAGGCATTGGAGCATGGAGGATAGCCTGCATGTGTAGGTAGAGGTGGAAGAACAACTGCATCTTCAAACTAAGAGGGACTCAACCTAAGGTAACATCGACACTGACATAATATTGTCCTTTAACAGGATTAAAACACTGATAACCCTTTTGGGTGCGAGAGTACCCAATGAACATACATTTGACAGTTCGACGAGCAAGCTTGTCATGAACAGGAAGCAAGAGATGGATAAATGCCATGCACCCAAACACTTCAGGTGTAAGAGAGAAAAGGTCCTCTAGAAAAGCAAGAGAGAAGGGTGCCTTTCACCCAAAATGGTAGAGGGCATACGATTTATAAGATGACATGTTGTCACCACAGCATTACCCCAGAATGAATGAGGAGCCTGACTCTGTATGACGAGAGTCCTAGTGATATCCAGAAGATGACAATGTTTACATTCAGCAACACCTTTTGTTGAGAAGTATAGGGACAGGAAGTCTGACGGATATGCCATGTGAGCTGAAAAAATGAAACAGTTGTGTAGTACGTAACTCAAAAGCATGATCAGAACGAATATATTTTATAGAGGCAGAGAAAATATTCATTATTTCAATCACAAAGTTCCGAATCAATGTACTAGCCTCAAACTTATCCTTTAACAGAACTACTCAAGACAATCTTGAAAAATCAACACAAAACAAATAGTACATGTGTCCCTACTGATCAGGTACGTGACTCGGATCCTACATATCAAGATGAAATAACTCAAAAAGATTCTAACTACTACGACCATGATGACTTGGAAAGCTGGACCGATGATGCTGTCCAAGTTGACATAGTTCACACTAGAAATTAGACTTGGTAGAGATGCCAGGGAGCAGCGATAGATGACCGAATCTGAGATACCACATGTAGGGAGAAATAGACTCTGCGAAAAGAGAGGTGGCACCAACATAAGGAGACTGGGTCAACATGTACAACCTTCCATGTTCACGACCACATACAATCACCCTGCCCGTGAGTATATCCTGAAAAATAAGAAAACTAGGTCTGTTGGTGGAAATAAGCAATATGTTTATTCCATAGAACCCTAAGCTCTCTTATGAGAGGACTCATGGGTAAATTACATAAGAGTCCAGAAGAAAAGAGAAAATATGAAACGGTACAGAATAACATAACATAACATAAATCTCTACACTCCCCCTCAAGATGGAGCATAGATGTCAATCATGCTCAGCTTGGAAGAACATCTCTAAAAAGGTCCTCTGAGCAAGGGCTTGGTAAAAATGTCGACAGTCTGCTCCTCTGAACTAACATGTGAAGTAGAAATCAAGCCCTTCTGGATCATATCTCTAGTGTAGCGGCAGTCTACTTCGATATGCTTTGTTCTTTCGTGAAATGCTGGATTGTTGGCAATAAACAAAGCTGCTTGATTGTCACACTGTAGCTGCACGGGTAAAAGTACATCTATATGCAAGTCTTGTAATAAGGCTCGAACCCACATCATCTCCGTGCTCGCTTGCGCCATGGCCCTATATTCAGATTCAGCGCTGGATCTCGCCACAACAGTTTGTTTCTTGCTTTTCCAAGAAACCAGAGAGCTCCCCACAAAAACAGCAAAGCCTGAAGTAGACTTACGATCCTTAGGACACCATACATAATCTGCGTCTGCACAAGCTGAAATAGATAAATCTGTGTTCTTTCTAAACAGCAACCCTGAGCTCGGAGAAGACTTTAGATACCTCAGTATCATGTATATAGCATCCTGTATCATCTGTACCTTTCTCTTATTTTCTTTTTCATGTTGGACTCTTTATATATTTTACCCGTAGGCTACTCCCCTATATAAGAGAGAATAGGGCGTATGGAATAAATATGTTTTCTCATTTTCCCATCATGGTATCAGAGCGACGGTCCTAGACCGGAGTTCTCGAACCAAACCCTAACCTAGCCTTCACCCCCAAGCCCTCCACACGCGTCGCGCGCCGCCTCGTGCCGCCTCGCACCGCCTCGGCATCGACGCTCCTGTGCGCCGTCTCCTGCTCGATCGTGCACGCGTCTGTGCATGCGCCTGTGCGCGCCTGCTCGATCGCGCACGCACCTGCTCGATCGCGCACGCGCCTGCTCGATCGTGCGCGCGCCTGTGCGTAGGAGCACGCTCCTGTGCGTGTGAAGACGTATGCCTATGTGCCTGTGCGGTGGTGCACATGAAGCTTGTGCGCTGGTGCACGTGAAGCTGTGCGCCTATGCGCGTGAACCTGTGCATTTGCGCACCTGTGCACGTGAAGTTGTACGCATGTGCGCGTGAAACTCTTGCGTGAAGCTGTGCCATGCACGCCTCGGTACATGCCCTTGTTCGTGATCCTGCACGCGTATTTGCGCGTGTGATTTCCGTGCGCGTGTAGCCTAGGCCAGCGCACGTGCGGCTCCAGCCTCGTTCCGCACGCGTGTTTCCATATTAATGGGTTTGGTTGCTTACGTCTACACATGCAACTAAACACGTTAATGTCCGTGTAGACAATCATTCAGTCTACTCCCCTAGTCTTCCAATATCATAATGTCAGAAAGCAAGGCAGATATTTCATCTACAGGCACCTTCAGAGGTCCAGCGCCTATTGTGAAGATGGATGGTTCAAATTATGAACTGTGGGCCATGCAGTTCATGAGTATGATGAGGTCAACCGGTAAGAAGCACATTCTTACTAAGGAAGAGCATGCTGAGAAGACAAGGGTTAATGCCTCTTGGGAGGCAGATGACGCATATGCCAAAGTCTGGCTTTCCGGAGCATTAGCAATTGAGATTGCTAACGATATTCTCCATCAGCCCACTGCCAAAGCAATGTGGGACATTCTGGCTGCTACCTATTCACAGGCAAAGAATGCGACGAAGATTCTGCAACTTCAGCATGACATCTCTACAATCAAGCAGAATGGACGGCCTCTACACTCAGTGTACACGTCTTTACGTGGAATGTTTGAGAAGCTTTATAGTTTCATGCCTCTCACAGCCACTCCAGAGCAACAGAAAACCTATCGGAATGCCACTATGTTGGGTGTTTTTCTGGCTACCCTTGATCCAGAGTACGAGGCAGCACGTTTTCAGATCTTGGCGGATTCCACTATTCCTCTACACTCAATGTACACGTCTTTACGTGGAATGTTTGAGAAGCTTTATAGTTTCATGCCTCTCACAGCCACTCCAGAGCAACAGAAAACCTATCGGAATGCCACTATGGTGGGTGTTTTTCTGGCAGCCCTTGATCCAGAGTACGAGGCAGCACGTTTTCAGATCTTGGTGGATTCCACTATTCCTCCTATGGAGGAAGCTTTTCATAGGCTGAGTTGTATCATTGTTCCTTCGTTTACTGCAAATCAGACCGCCTCAACCATGACAGGCAATCGAGGTCGTGGGGGTCATCATCAGTTCCATGGCCGTAGACCTCGGGGCAGAGAAGGTTGTGTTCGGCCATCATGTACTTTTTGCCATCGTTCTGGACATACCGAAGACACATGCTATTCTAAACATGGGTTTCCTGCTTCTGCACGAGTAGCTGAACAGATTGAGCCTCCATCTGCTTCATCTATGGATCAGCGCTTTGATGACCTTGTAGCCCGTCTAAGGGGCATTATTCCTCCATCTGGTCCCACTGCATCAGCGCCTACTTCTGAGAGTCACTCCGACGTTGTTGCGTCTGCATCCACCACTAAATCAGGTAGCACTTATGCATTCACTAGCAGTAGTGGATCAGATACTTTAGAGTGGATTATGGACTCCGGTGCCACGCATCATCTGTGTGGTGATCAAGGTCTACTTACAAGATACCGACATATTTCTCCAGGCCGCACTGTGGTTATTGCTAATGGGACAAATTCCCCGATTACTGGTCAGGGGGAGATTAGATTGACACCATCCATGCATCTCAAGAACGTGTTACATGCGCCTGATTTTTCGGTGAATTTGTTGTTCATTAGCCAACTTACGAAGGATTTACATTGTCGAGCAATTTTTGATCCATCTTCTCTCATTTTTCAGGACATCCTTACGGGCAACGTGATTGGGTGTAGCTATGAGCAAAGCGGACTCTATCGCCTTAGTCAGACCCCTTATGTTGGAGCCTCATCTCTACCTGCTGGATCCATCTCCCCAATACTGTGGCACTTGCGCTTTGGACATCTACCTCTTCAGAAACTGCATCATGTGTTACCACAAGTTTCACCTCACACGTCCATCCAATGTGAGGCTTGCCAGAAAAGCATCATCGGTCTACCTTTCCCAGTCGTCAATGTCGGAGTAGTACCTCCAAGTTTGAGTTGTTTCATGTCGATATCCGGGGTCCTAGTCGTGTTCCTGATCATCAGGGACACAGGTTTTATATAGTTATTGTGGATGATTTCTCTCGTGTGTCGTGAGTCTTTCTGTTAAAGAATAAAACTGAAGCGAGGAATATTATCATCAATTTCATTAATGAAGTTCGTAATGTTTTTCTGCATCTGTTAAAATTGTGAGAAGTGATAATGCACTGGAATTTTGTACTCATACCCTCTCCAATTATTTTTCATCTCAAGGGATTATCCACCAAACATCATGCGCCTATACTTCCCAACAGAATGGGGTTGCTAAAAGGAAACATCAAGATTGCAAAAGTCGGTAGTCGGTACTCGGTCGATTGGGTTACTGACTAAGAATTAATCAGCAGTCGGACGACTAATCGGATTTAGTCGGACTTTAGTCGGCTTTGAATTTTATTATTATTTTGAATATAGAACTCATTTTTATACATAGATTTACATAGATTTTGTACATTTTATACTATCATAATAAAACAAAAAAGTAATTGAATTTAAATAAAGTACCGAGCATATTATAATAAGTTTGCTTATAAAAAAAAGCAAAACATATAAGAATATGGCATCTCCAAGCAAAAACTTGGTCGACTAGTGTACCTAGTCGGAATTAGTCGGGTACTCAGTCGGCCACCCCACTGACTAGACTAGTCGGGAGACTTTTACAACCTTGGGAAACATCGTCATTTACTTGATGTCACCAGGTCGCTTCTTATACTGAGTCATGCCCCTCATTCTTTCTGGGACGATGCAGTTCTTACGGCATGTTATCTCATTAATCGTATGCTGTCATCTGTCTTAGGTGAGAAGATTCCTTTCTCTCTTGTTTTTCCTGATAAAGAATTATTCTCCCTCACTCCTCGTGTGTTTGGCTCGGTTGCCTTTGTCCACCAGTTGTCTCTAGGGATTGACAAGCTCTCTCCTAAGGTTGTCAAGTGTATCTTCGTCGGGTACTCAAGAACACAGAAGGGGTACACGTGTTATGATCCATTGCGTAGGAGGTATCTTGTTAGTGTTGATGTTACCTTTTTCGAATCTGTTATGTACTTCTCATCTACAGGTGATCAGTTGGTATCCTCTGACACTACTGAAGCTATATACATGCCACCACCACCATCACCTCTACCACCTCCACCGCTACCATCTCCTACACCTCCTGTCACTGTGCTGGTTTCACCATTGCCATTCCACTATACCCGTCATCCTGCTTCTACTCATGGTCACCGCTCATCATCTAGCACTCGCCTGAGGTGTTCTGAGAATATTAATATTGATGGATCTGATTATTTCCCTGAGCAGGATGTGTTACAGAGGCCAGATGAGGAGGCAGGTGATTTAGATCTACCTATTGCTCTTCGAAAGCAGAAGCGCAGCTGCGCGTCATATCCTATAGCATCTTTTGTGTCTTTTGATCGCCTAACTGGAGAATTCTGGAACTTTGTCATTGCACTATCAGCGGTGGATATTCCACGGAATCACCAAGATGCGTTGAAGGATAGTCGATGGCGTTTAGCCATGGAGGAAGAAATGGCTGCTCTTCATTCTAGAGGCACCTGGAGACTTGTTACTGCACCTACTGGCGTGTTTACAGTTAGCTGCAAGTGGGTCTTTACAGTTAAGCAGAATGCACTGGCAGCATTGACAGATACAATGCACGCCTGGTTGCTCGTGGCTTTACACAAACATATGGGGTGGATTATCTTGATACATTCTCGCCGGTTGCTCGCCATTCCATCCTACGGATCCTCCTCTCTGTTGCAGTTACTCGTGATTGGCCACTATACCAATTAGATGTGAAGAATGCATTCTTATATGGTGACTTACAGGAGGAAGTCTACATGCAACAGCCACCTGATTTTGTTGTTGAGGGGGAGTATCCTAAGGTGTACAGACTTCATAAGGCTATCCATTGCCTTAAGCAGAGCCCCAGAGCTTGGTTCCATAAGCTCTCAGACTTGTTTGAGAAACAGGAGTACAGATGTTCTAATGCAGATCATTCCTTGTTCGTACAGAAGACACCCAGAGGTATTACTGCAATTATGGTGTATGTAGACGATATCTTGATTACAGGTGATGATGAACAGGGAATTCATGGGGCAAAAGAAATGCTGGATCGTGAATTCGTCACCAAGGACCTTGGAGTTCTTAGATATTTTCTGGGACTGGAATTCGCCAGAAATCCTCATGGGTTGGTAGTGACCCAGAGGAAATATGTCACTGACCTGTTGAGTGAAACAGGAATGCTCGGTTGCCGACCTACCACTACACCTATGGATCTCGGTATGAAACTATATGATGACGGCACTGATGAGGTGGGTAGGAGAAGATACAGAGAACTGGTGGGCAAGCTTCTCTATGTAACTATTACCAGACCCGATATCTCCTTTGTTGTGGGTCGAGTAAGCCAGTTCATGGAGCAACCACGTCAGGTACACATGGATGCTATACATATGATACTCAGGTACCTTAAGTCATCTCCAGGTGCAGGTCTGCTGTTTAAGAAAGGCAAGTAGGTTACTATCTCAGCATGTGCAGATGCAGATTACGCTGATGTCCTAAGGATAAGAAGTCCACCACTGGGTTTGCTGTTGAGGAGGAGTATCCTAAGGTATGCAGACTTCATAAGGCTATCTATGACCTTAAGCAGAGCCCCAGAGCTTGGTTCCAGAAGCTCTCAGACCTGTTTGAGAAACAGGGGTACATACGTTCTAACGTTGATTTTATGTTGATTTTTTGTGGCCAAAGAAACAGGGGTACAATCGTCACATGCAGATTAAACAGGATGTCCTAAGGACAGGAAGTTCACCACTGGGTTTTCTGTGTATGTTGGAGATTCTCTAGTCTCATGGAGAAGCAAGAAGTAAACGGTTGTAGCAAGGTCTAGTGCCGAGTCTAAATATAGGGCTATGGTCCAGGTCACTACAGAAATGATGTGGGTAAAGGTCGTGCTTACCGATCTCTATATAGAAGTCCCGCTTCTTATGGCTCTAGAATGTGACAATCAGGCGGCTCTATTCATTGCAAATAATCCAGCATTTCATGAACGAACCAAGCACATTGAGGTTGATTGTCAATTCATACATGATATGATTCAGAAGGGGTTTATCGTTACATCCCATGTTAGCTCAGAGGACCAAACTGCAGACATCTTTACCAAGGCATTACTTCGAGGGTCGTTGCAGAAGTGTTCGTCCAAGCTGAGCATGATTGATATCTATGCTCCACCTTGAGGGGGAGTGTAGAGATATATTTTAGTCTATGATATTCTCGTTTGTACCTTTCTCATATTTTCTTTTTCCTGTTGGACTCTTTATGTAGTTTACCCATAAGCTACTCCCCTATATAAGAGAGCTTAGGGCGTATGGAATAAATATGTTTTCTCATTTTCCCAACACATCCATATGTACCTGTCTTGGATGCTTCATAAATTGACTCACTCGACTTACTGCAAAAACAATATCAGGTCGAGTTATAGTGATGTAAAGAAGCTTACCTACCATCTCTCTATATCTTCTCCTGTCCACCTCTTCAGTATCATTGTCATACAATTTCATACTTGGATCCATAGGAGTGTTCGATGGTCATCATCCAACCATGTCCGTTTCAACCAGCAAATCTGTAATATATTTCCTTTGGGTCATCACCAGACCCTGTGCATTCCTGCAAATTCCAACCCCAAAAAATATCTTAGGGTACCAAGATCCATCGTGACAAACTGACGAGCCAAAATGCTTTTGTCATCTCTACTCCCTGAACGTCATCTCCTGTAACCAGAATATCATCAACATATACCATGATGACAACCGTACCTCTAGAAGTCTTCTGAATGAACAACGAGTGATCCGCGTTTTATCTTTTGAATCCATGTCGTTCAATTAGGTGGGAAAGCTTCTGGAACCACGCCCTTGGACTCTATTTAAGGCCATATGTCGCCTTGTAAAGTCTACACACCATATGATTCTCCCCCTCAGCAGCGAACCTCGGTGGTTGCTGCGTGTAGACTTCTTCCTGCAAATATCCATACAAGAATGCGTTCTTGACATCAAGTTGAAATATGGACCAGTCACATACCATAGCAACAGACAGAAGAATGTGAAGAGTAGAGTACCGAGTCACTGGAGAGAATGTATCCCAATAGTCCACACCATAGGTTTGAGTAAAACCTCTCGCAACAAGTCGTGCTTTGTAACGATCAAGACTGTCATCTGCATGGTACTTAACAGTGAACACCCTTTTGCAGCTAATAATAGATGCGCCAGATGGAGCGGTAACCAAGCTCCATGTACCGCGGGACTGTAAAGCATGCATTTCTTCTTCCATAGCCAATCTCCAGCAGTCAATTTTCATAGCCTCTTGATAAGTTCGTGGTATCTCCACGGAAGACAAAGCCGCAGCAAATCTCTGGAAGTCACCTGTGAGACGGGTGAAAGGAAACCTAGGAAGCAAAGGGATAAGACGCGCAAGTCCGTTTCTACTTCCGAATAGCAATAGGGACATCAAGATCATCATCCACTGTACTCGATGGTGCATCCTCCTCCTGCAAAGAAGAATCATGCACATGCACATTATCTGACCCATCATTAGTAATAGCATCTAAACATACCTGAGGCGTGATGGATGCTTGACGTGCCGCCTGAGCAGGACCTGACCGACGTGTATAGAATTTAGGTAATGGTGGGCTAGGTGGTGGTGGTGGTGGTGGAGATGGCGTCGGCGTGACAACCGGGACAGGGATGGACACAGGTGGACTCAGACTAGGAGGAGGAGGTACATTGGAAGAAGCCAACCTGTCACCTGCAGGGGAAAAGTGAATAACGGACTCAAAAAATGTATCAGCACTGATAAAATATTTCATGTTTATAGGGTCGTATCAACGATAACCCTTCTGAGTCCGAGAGTAACCTAAAAGACACACTTGACGGCTCTAGGAGAGAGTTTGTCAAGTCCAGGAGACAAGTGGTGAACAAAGGCAACAGCACCAAAGTCACGAGGGGTAAGTGAAAACAATTCCTTATCTGGGAAGATAGCGGAAAGAGAAATTTTCTCACCAAGAACAAAGAACGGCATGCGATTGACAAGGTAGCAAGCTGTAAGGACAGCATCCCCCCAAAAAGTGATAGGCGCACAACTCTGAATAAGCAGGGTTCGAGTGATATCAAGAAGGTGACGATGTTTTCTCTCTGCCACTCCATTCTGTTGAGATGTGTAAGCACAGATGGTTTGATGAATAATATCTTTGGACGAAAAGAAATGGGAGAGAGAGCGAGTGCAGAATTCCAATGCATTATCTGTACGAACATATTTGACAGAAGAAGAAAAAACATTCTACACTTCGATGATAAGATTTTTAATAACATTCCCTGCTTCAGATTTATTCTTTAAAAGAAATACCCATGATACACGAGGAAAGTCATCAACTACAACCAGATAGAACATGTGTCCCTGATGATCAGGAACACGACTTGGACCCCAAATATCAATCTGAAACAATTCAAATGGGGAGCTACTGCTTCGACTCTGACGACTAGGGAAGCTAGAACGATAATGCTTTCCCAACTGACAGGCTTCACAACGAAACGACGAACTCGGAGAGATCTGAGGCAAGAGATGACGCATCTTTTGAAGCGAGAGGTGACCAAAGCGTAGATGCCAGGTGTGCGGAGAGACTGATCCGGCTGAGTGGAAGAGACGCCGGCATATGAATTCCGGACCAGACGATAGAGACCATTCTGCTCAGAGCCACAACCAATCACCCTGCCCGTTAGTATGTCCTGAAAAATTAGAGAAGATGGGTCAAATATAGCGCGACAGTGCAAATCCTTCGTAATCTGACTAATGGATAATAGATTCATGGAAAACTCAGGAGCATGTAGAACATTCTGTATATGCATAGACGGTGACAAGGTGATCTCCCCCTGTCCAACGATGGGGGAATGAGTCCCATCGGCTATGAGCATAGAGCGTCCAGGTGGAATGTCTATGTATGAATCAAGTCTATCCCGATCACGGCAGAGGTGATGGGTGGCGCCGGAATCCATAATTCAATCTGAGAGATCATGACAGGATGTAAAAGCAGTAGTACTACCTGAGGTACTGGCAGCGGCAGAAGTACTAGCAGATGCTGAAGCGACAGTGTCTGAAGATCCACCTGGAGAATCAGTAGAATATTGAGGCATAATATCACGCAGGTGCGCCACAAGCTCTTTGAACCGGTAATCTGAAGTGGATGCCGACGGAGATGTAACATGCTCGGCTACACACGTTGATGCTGGAAACACATGCTTAGAATAGCATGTATCCTCGGAGTGACCCGTGCGATGACAGAAAGTGCACGATTAGCGAAAACGGCCTCCTCGACCACGAGGTCCACGTCCACGAAAGGAAGACTGACCACCTCTCCCTCGCGATACAGCCATCGCTGAAGGGGGTGGAGTAGATGTGCTGGAAGAAACAGAGATGCGTCTAAGCCTCCGGTAAACTTCCTCCATAGGAGGAATAGTAGCATCGGCAAGTATCTGAGAGCGGGCTGCCTCATACTTAGGATCAAGTGTTGCTAGTAGTACTCCCAACATGGTAGCATTCCGGAAGGTCTTCTGCTGCTCAGGAGTAGCCGTAAGGGGTATAGTGCTATATAGTTTCTCAAACATCCCCTGCAGGGACGTATACAAAGAGTGGAGCGGCCGCCCATTCTGCTTCATCGTGAAAATGTCATGCTGGAGCTGTAACATCTTGGTCTCGTTCCGCACCTGTGAATATTTGGCGGCCAGTATATCCCACATCGCCTTGGCGGTAGGCTGATGGAGGACATCATTGGCAATCTCCATCGATAGTGTTCCTGATAGCCAAACCTTGGCATAAGAATCACCGGCCTCCCAGGAGGCATAGATCCCAGACTTCTCTGCCGGCTCTTCCTCGGTAAGTATATGCTTCTTACCGTTCGACTTCATGAGACTCATGAACTGCATCGCCCAGAGCTCATAGTTCGTCCCATCCATCTTGACTATTGGCGCTGGACCTTTAAATGCGCCTATCGAGGGCATATCGACTTTGCTTTCTGACATGTTGCCGGAGACGAAGAACTGGGGATTGAAGACGAGAAACCAGTGTCTACATAAACTTGATAAAATTTGAGTGCATATGTAGACTTAATGCACTCAAATCCATGGAGAGATAGTGGCCGACGGAGTAAGAAATGCCGGCTTTGAAGAGAAGGGAACCCGGCGGTGGAGGTTCCCTACGTTGGAAGCCGGCGGCGTTGAAGGCCGGCAGTAAGAAGAGTGCCGACGGTGAGGAGGGGTCGCTGATGGGGAGAAGCTGGTGGCGGCAGCAAGAAGAGTTGGTGCCGGCGACGGCGTTGAAGGGAGTCGACGGTGAAGAAGGAGCCGGCGGCGCCGTCGAGGGTTGGAAAGAGAGAGAGGGCGGCGGCGGTGGGATGGGACTTTTAGGGTTAGGGTTTTGACTATGATACCATGCTGGTGGAAATGAGCAATATGTTTATTCCATAGAACCCTAGGCTCTCTTATATAGAGAGGACTCATGGGTAAATTAGATAAGATTCCAGAAGAAAAGAGAAAATATGAAACGGTATAGAATAACATAACATAACATAAATCTCTACAAGGTCAAATACCATGGTTTCCGCAGATGGGGTATCCGAGTTCTGGGAATCCATTGGTGCATGGTGCACGACATGGCTCAGAGTTGGAACACGTGAGGTGTGTGACGATGATTTGGGCACTTTGGCTTGCCAGAAATGGAGTAACGTTCCGTCAAGATCGCTTTTACAGTGAAAACACGGTGGCCATGCTGGGGTTTTAGCTGAAAGTTGGAGTGTTTAGTGTGTGTGTTCCCTTGTTACTTGTAATGGCCTTGTAAATTTTTATAGTGAATAACGGTAAAGTTTTTGGGTATACACCTATACGGTGGAGGCCTTTTTTTTCTAAAAAAAACTTCATGCACCTTCTGTCCAATCATCCTTCCAAAATATAAAGGACGCACCATCACCAAATGCAAGAAAGGCGGACACTCCAGCAATACTTAACAAGCTCCTCTCCAAAACGTAGAGGGTCATCTGAAGCTCCCTGATGCAGAATGAAATCGGAGACGGCGGGAAATAAAATATTTTTTTATGGTGGATATTTGGTAGAAGAACGAGAGGGGTAGAGAAGAAGAACACGCCGGAATGCGCGGGGTTGAAAGGAAGAACGTGAAGATCACGAGGAGAGAGAGAGACAAGGGAGAGGGAGATAAAATCTCAATTTTGATTCATAATTGACTGCCTAAAAACATGGGACTACCCTCTCTTTATATAGGAGAGATGGGTTTACAAAAATAGTAAACTAATTTAAATTGACAACCGACTTGCCTAAATTGACTCTAACTATTTAATTGACCCAATTTCAAATTAAAATCTACGAAATAAACGTTGAGATCACAAGCGATCTCAATTCTTTAATTAGACAACTTTGACAACCTAAAAACGTAAATAAAATTGATGATTAACTAACTAAATAAATATGACCCTATAATTTTGGGGTCACGCTGCATCAACTCTCCACCGCTTTAAAAATTCGGCTCCTGACGAATTACGTGATGTAGGTGGGTCGTTGGAGAAGTCGTCTCTGAGATTGTAACTTGCAATTAAATCTTTCAACATTACATTTATAGTTCTTTTCAATTGGGGGGCGTCCCTGCAAAGTTTGTACCCCTTCAAATTTCACCACATTCCTCTTGCCTTGGACCTTCCTGCAAATATGACTTTTAGGAAATTTTGTTCTGCAATTTTTCCAATTCACTTTCCAATCCCACATTCTGTGGGACTCAAGATGCGCCATCTTCGGAGTGCCCGTTAGGGCACGCTCGGGTTTCTCGTGCCTATATCGTCGCCTGATGCGGTGGGGGCTGGCCAGGGCTTTGCACAGGAGGTACGGCACCGGGGGGCGGCGGGAGTCGGTCGAGGTTTCGCGCAGGAGGCGCGCTGGCCTGGAGTGGGGGAACGTTGGCATCGGGTGGAGGTGGACTTGCGAGGTGGCAGGGGCAGTCGGGAGGGCGGGGGTGGACTTGCGAGGGGAGGGTGGCGAACGGCTGGCGCAGGCGGAGGGGGGTGATGGTGGGGGTTCGCAGAGGTGGCGGCGCAGCAAGGAGGCGGGGCGAAAACCTTGGGGCACGGCGGAGGGCAAGACCTCGGGGTGCGGCGATGTCGCGGGTTGGCGAGGGGGGGCTGGAGGGGCGAATACCGGAAACGAAGGAAGGGGAGGGTGCGGAATTGAGAGGGGAAGAGAAGGGATGGGAAGGGGAGGGCGTAGGAGGAAGTTGGCAGGGAGGAGAAGGGAAAGCGGCGGCGGTAGGGGGGATGGGTTAGAGTTACGGGGAGGGAAAGGGAGATATCGGGGAGAGAGGGAGGGGATGGGCCGAGAGGGGGGTGCTGGGCTGTGGTCGGTGGTGGTGCCGTGGGAGGGTCTGGGGCTGTCGGAGGGGTTGTCGGGGTGGGGCTGGCGACCGCGCGGGCCGGGGAGGGCAGGAGAGATACCTGGGAAGGCTGGGGCGGCGCCGGGATGGTTGGAGGGGGCAGCGGGGTCACTTCTGGCGACGGATTTGGTTCTGGAAAGTGCTGGACAGCGGCCGATTCATCTTCTTCGGCGACGTTTTCTTCGTCCAAACTCGCGGTAGCGGCTTCAACGGGTAGCGGCTTCGATTGGGCATCGCAGTAGGCCTCAAGGTTGGCCTTGAAGTCCCGAAACATTGATGACATGGATCGGAAGTTGTTCTGCAAATCACGTACCATGCGCTCCGTCTCCTTGTTGTAGTCGTCGTTGGTTCGTCGTTTTCTGTCGGACGAGCGATGGTCCCTTGATGCATGTCGACGTGAATATCTGGACGGATCGTCAGATCGTGGGGACGATCTGTAAGCCATGCTCTGATACCAAATGATGCAGAATGAAATCGGAGACGGCGGGAAATAAAATATTTTTTATGGTGGATATTTGGTAGAAAAACGAGAGGGGTAGAGAAGAAGAACACGCCGGAATGCGCGGGGTTGAAAGGAAGAACGTGAAGATCACGAGGAGAGAGAGAGAGAGAGAGAAGGGAGAGGGAGATAAAATCTCAATTTTGATTCATAATTGACTGCCTAAAAACATGGGACTACCCTCTTTTTATATAGGAGAGATGGGTTTACAAAAATAGTAAACTAATTTAAATTGACAACCGACTTGCCTAAATTGACTCTAACTATTTAATTGACCCAATTTCAAATTAAAATCTACGAAATAAACGTTGAGATCACAAGCGATCTCAATTATTTAATTAGACAACTTTGACAACCTAAAAACGTAAATAAAATTGACGATTAACTAATTAAATAAATATGACCCTATAATTTGAGGTCACGCTGCATCACTCCCCATTAATTTTTTTGAGGAAACTCAAGCTTCTCATTATGATATTAAGTCAGAATGAGAATCGTATAGGAAGTACATTGTCCATCACTCTATCTAACACCATCAGTCCCCAAGAGGCACAGTAACCAAACACCAACCCACCATCATTGCATCTCCGTTATCTTATTCAAAGTTGGCCCAGAAAATTTTCCTTGTCAAACCCTCCAGTATCTGATGAACCCCAACATGAAACTTGTGTAGGCACATCCCACCCCCATCCCCACAAAAAAACCAGGCCTATAATCGCACTCGTCTTCCAAACAGCCAATTTACACTCCAGCTCCTCCAACAAAGACCCCCAGTCCAACTGTCTAATCCAGCGAAGACTGACCCCAAGCAGTGTAAAGTTTGACCTCAACTGAACACTCCCAATACCGACAGCAGCCACCCTAGAAAAGTGAAATGATTATGACAGACTGATGCAGATTGCACGGAGTATTCCAAGGATAGAAGATCAGCAAATGCCTTTTAAATTTTGTGACCGGAAAACTTGTCATCCCAAAGTCAGCTAAAATAAAGGTGTTGTCAGATCCAATGTAGAGTCGAAGTACACAGTTGGAGGACTTCGGACTTACTACAAAATTCTTGTTGCAACATTCCATTCTTAATGATTTTCTTATCAAAAAAAAATAATGATTTTCATTTGATGATGTAAAGCTCGATTAGACCAAAGTAGAACAATCAAGTGGCACGGTTCATCTTTAGCATCATTGTTCTAATCATGATGATCTTCATTTGATGATGAAAAGATCGAGTAAAATTTTGTGGGTATCAATAAAGTGGCACGATTCATTTAGCATCATTGTTCTATGAAAAATCAAAATGTAGCCGACGGTTGTCACTATGCATGTAAAAAGATTTAGAAGGTGCTAAAATTATATTGCCAAATTATGCAGCATGTTATCTCATGTTTGTTTCGGTTTCTAACTAGGAACAAAGCTACAAATTATTGTTTTACTACTACTCTATTCTATACAAAGGGCTACGATTTTCCTTAATCTCGTGTCAATCTACTGTGTTCAAGACAACAACGACATAGATGTATGACTAACTTCGGAAAAATATCTGAAGAAAGACTAACTAGGTTCGAAACTAAAGAAAGTACAAAAAGGATAACCAGAAATAAAATAAATAAATAAATAGCATCATAACGGATGAACAAAGGATTCTCAATGAAAATCCAAGTTCTTTAAAGCACATGAATGGGTGCAACACAAGGACTTCCCAGATACTCACCAGAGAACATACAAAATATTATCTGCAATTGAAATACATAATTGAAAATACAGAAAATCCCAGAAAAGCTGCATGACTCACATCTTTTTTATCTTGTGGTAACAAAAAAGGATCCTTGACACTCAATCCAGATACTACTGTAAGAACTGGATCGAGACATCGGAAGACAGCTCCCATAATAAGCATCTTTCCTAGCTTAGGATCAACTGGAAGCATTGAAAGGTAACGACCTGAAAATGAAGGGAAAATAGTAAAAAAATGACACAATCCTGCATCATAATGCCAGTTCTGAGAAAGATCACCTAGATTTGTCAGGTTTTCCTTTTCATCCAAAGCTCCAATTACTTTAAGAAATTCAACTGCATTATGAACCTGTAGGGAATAATTTCACATATTCTCGTTAAAAGCCAGACGAAAAAATGATTGGAGGCTGACATGCTTGAATAATACAAACTTCTTAATCATGCCACAGAAATATGATATAATTAATATTCATATATCGGGCATGAACTTCGTTTTAGCTATCTCTGAGCAGAAATAATAAAAAACTGATCTGAATCACAAAACTGAGAAAGAGAGAGAGCTCCATGGATAAAAAGTTTAGAAGATCAAGGATGATAGCTGGAACTGACAAATGGGAAAAGTTAAAATTCCATATTCGACCACTATCACTAAAAACACTAGAAAAGGAATAGAACCTTCAATTCCAATTTCCAAGATCAACCAAGACTGCATTGTGCATTATTAATCAAATAGAAACGAACGCAAAGAAAATGCTGTGAGAATAAAAATCTGGCAGTTAAAACACTTACAGCCAGGGGTTTAGGTGGTTGCAAGGCAGCAGATAAGAAATCAGCAATGGTGCCAAGCTGCAAACTCTTTATTTGCAAACAGAGAGAGTTTAAAGGAGTCCTGAGAAGTTCAGGAAGCTGATATTCAGCAAAAGCATTGTATACGCATCTTGGATACAGGTGGTAGCATTCACCTGACTGCACACGCCCTGCTCTACCTCTCCTCTGCATATATAGTTAAAGAAGGTGACAGAGGCATGTAAAGAAAGACTGCATGCGACTATAATGAAGATGAGATAATGATGGAACATAAACAAATATATTATTAAAGGAATTATTCACCAGGCAAATGCCATATGCACCAGCCAGAACAAAACAACAGCTGTAGAAATACCCATCTTAATATTTCTAAAACAAAGTTACAAGGACAACCTCATAGGGCCACTTGATTTAGAAGCTAAATTTGGGTCACAAATTTTTGCAAGGAATGTGAACCATACATGACTTATGCAGCAGATGAACTGTCATGGTCATAGTAGAAGCATGATAGATTAAATCTATAGGTAATGTCTGCGATGTTGCCTCCTTTTATTATTGGTAAGATGGTCAACATTACGTAAGAGTTCAATTAAAATGACCCTTCCGTGAATGCTGTACATGCTAGAAGGTCTTGAATAGATAGTCAAGAAGGGCAGCTGAGACACCAGGGAAGCCTTTTTTATGACATGGTTCAAGTTTTACTACGGATTTACTTGTCATTGAGGAGTGTGAATAAACAATATAGAAGTAAGACAAACTTTCAATGCAGGTTTTCAAGTATAAATTGAAATACTAGATTTTATGGTAGGAGATCTACATTCCACCATCACCAACATTTTACCCAATCGCTGAATCTAAATATATTAGAATTGCTGGTAAAAGTTCAGATTCATTTTATCCATAAACAACATTGGAGTGGATAGTGTTCTACTCGGATCATTGTGTTTCTATATCTGTTATGCAACCCCTTGAAGACAAGAGTAGCGTGATGGAGGGGAGTGCAGTGTCGGCGGCGGGTGATGGAGGGGAGTGCGGTGATGGAGGGGAGTGCAGTGTCGGCGGTGGCAGAGCGCCTTGGCTGGTGGTTCGATCGAAGCGGTGGGTGGCGCAGCAGCAGCTGGTCGGGGCTCGGCGCGAGGGGAGGCCTCCTCGGGTCGGTGATCGCAGCCATGGCCGGAAAAGAAACCCCTTCGGTCGTGGGTGCTTCCATTGCGGTTCGCTCCGACACTGGGCTAGCGTCTGTCTTGAACATGTCCGTTGCTTCAGATGTCGTGGCTATGCACACCGAACGGAGGCATGTCCCTTGGGTGTTGGTGCGGCGGTGGCCAAGCCGAGCGAAGCAACTATGAGCGGCGTGGTTTTGATCGGCGAAGGAGGAGGTTCTCAAACGCTGTTTTGCGGGACCTCGGACGAGGGAGCGGCTACGGGTAGGAGATTTGGCGGGGATGTGGCGTGTTTGACCACTTGGCGTGTGATGGCTCGAGGCCTGGCAGCGCATGAAGTAGAGGCGATGTTGCGTTTGTGCCATACCAAGAGGGCCCTCCTCTAATGGCATCTTCCGGGAAGCTTCGACAATAGGATGGGTTTTCAGTCCCTCAGCAAGATTCAGATGCGTGGTGTCCCTGTCGCGTTGAGGAGGGAGGAGATGGTGCGGGAGTTGCTTTACGGAATTGCTACGGTGGTCGGAATCGAGGCAGATGGATGCGCACCAGGAAGGACGGCGAAACTTATTGTTCGTGTGCAAGGGTTCAACCCTCGCGAGTTGGGTTGGAGAAAGATGTACTTTCATTGCAAGAACCTGGAGATCGAGTTGGCTTCTGTGGGCGCTTCTTTCTTCTACGGTGACTCAAGAAACTCGGCGGGAGGCCACTGCAGGGTTTGGTCGGAGATCGTCAAAGGAAGCCCAACAGAGCCATCAGTGGTCGGGGTAGGTAGCCGAAGGGGCGCGACAGAGAGAAGCTTCACAAAACCGCCTCATCGGTTTTCGTGTGGCATTGATGGCAAATCTCTTGGGACTGTGATGCAGCGTGGAACCCACGGATAGGGCCCCATATTTGTCTAATATTATTGGTCAATTTTATTTACGTTTATTTAAATTGTCGTGTCTTTAATTAAATAAATGAGATCGCATGTGATCTCAATCAATTAGTTGTCGATTTTTGAATTTCAAATCAGTCGATTAGTCGGTTAATTAGTTAGAGTCAATTTAGGATAAATTAGTTAGAATTTGAATTAGTTACTATTTTTGTAACCTCATCCCTCCTATATAAAGGGATGAAGGCCTATGGTGTTAAACAGTTCAGTTTGATAATTAATTGAGAATTATTCTCTATCTCCTCTCTCTTCTCTCTTCCCCTCGCGGTCTACGCGTTCTCCCTCCAACCTCGCGCAACAGGCGTGCTCTTCTCCTCAACCCCTCCATTTTCTCCACCAAAAATCCACCGTTCAAATATTTGCATTTTCCCGCGACGCGCCAAAATCGTTTCTGCATCAATTGGTATCAGAGCATGGCCCACATATCGTCCTCACGATCTGACGATCCATTCAGGCATTCGCGCCGACATACATCGAAGGACCATCGTTTATCCGAGCAAAAACGACGAGCCCTGGACGCCTACAACAAGGAGACGGCGCGCATGTTGCGCGAATTCCAAACCACATTCCACGCCCAGCATCGCGAGCTTATGGCTACCCTCGAGGCCCTACGCGTTGTTCAATCATTGCCGCCAACCCCCGACGCCGTTGACACGAGTTTTGACGAAGAAAGCCCCGCTGTTGAGGAAGATCCGGCCGCTGTTCAGATCATTTCAGAAGAAAAAAGCGACGAAACCGTGGCTGTCTAGGTAGTCTCAAACCTGCAAACTCTCCCGGAATCGACAAACGCCTCATCGACAGCCCTACCGCCAACCCCCGATACAGCCCCGGCCCCCCCAAAGACCCCCCTGGCCACGTCAGCCCCTCCCGCGAACCCCCTTCCCGCAACCACTGCGGCTCCCGCTCCGCCCCCAAACCCGACGCCACCCCAGGCCATCCAGGCCCTCGTCGCACCGCCGGCGACCCCTCCCGCGACCCCCAACCCCCCCTACGACTCAACCCCGGCCACATCTACCCCTCCTCCTCCCGCAATTCCCCAGCCCGCGCCTATTCCCCGCACGCCAGCCATTCCAGCCCTCCCGCCCGCGCCTCCTTCTCGCCGCCCCACACCCCCGCCTACGGCTCCTCCACGCCATCGCCGCCTCCGGCCCCATCCCCCGCCCCTCCAGCGCCCGCGGTTTCCCTCCTCCTTCTCTCCTTCGCCACATGCGCCCTGCCGCCCGCGCCTGCGTTTCCCTCCCAGCGCCCCGCGCCCTGCCCTCCCCCTCCCGCTCGCCTTCGCTGCCCGCCGCTTCCCCTATCACGCGCACCGCCAACCACCCCTCAGCATTCAACAGAGGCGCCACCTGCGCCTACGGCCCTGCACCCGGCCCGCACCCTGCCCCCCCCTCCAACTGCCGCTACCACCGCGTGAAGCCCACCGCCCGCACCGAGCTACGGGCCACCATCGTGGTGGCGATATGCAAGGGCGAACCCTAACTGGGGGCCCGAAGACTACGGGATGTGAATCCCACGACTTGTGGGATTCGAGATTAATTGGGAAAATTTGCAAAAGAAAACCCGATGAACCCCCTATTTGCAGAAAGGCCAAAAGTAATAGGAAATTCAGGAAGAATGAAGGGGTGCGAAAATTACGCCCAAGCCCCCGACGGTACAAATATTTAAAACAGAAGGTTGCAAATCAGAAATCTGGGGACCCTCCTTATCCAAATAGGACTAGGGCCTTGGGCTTCCCCTATATAAGGACCCCATGGCTTCATTCCTTGGACACATCTCCTCCCCTCCTGTCCTTGTGTCATTGCTTCGCTATGGATTCTCCAAAGGCCATGGTGTTCATGCCTCATCAATTCTTCGATCATCACAAGGAGGAGACAACAATCAAGAAGACGCCGCCGTTCGCGCCACACATGTTCTTCAACCACGAAGGCCGCGTCACCCACGCCCGCGTATGGATTCCGCCATTCGCTCCACACCAATTCTTCCAGAAGATGACTGAGCACGCAGATTCGACCTCCAAGCCGGCAGATCCAGCAATTCGTCAGGAGACAAATTCTTAAAGCGGAGGAGAGTTGATGCAGCGTGGAACCCACGGATAGGGCCCCATATTTGTCTAATATTATTGGTCAATTTTATTTACGTTTATTTAAATTGTCGTGTCTTTAATTAAATAAATGAGATCACATGTGATCTCAATCAATTAGTTATCGATTTTTCAATTTCGAATTAGTCGATTAGTCGGTTAATTAGTTAGAGTCAATTTAGGATAAATTAGTTAGAATTTGAATTAGTTACTATTTTTGTAACCTCATCCCTCCTATATAAACGGATGGAGGCCTATGGTGTTAAACAGTTCAGTTTGATAACTAATTGAGAATTATTCTCTATCTCCTCTCTCTTCTCTCTTCCCCTCGCGGTCTACGTGTTCTCCCTCCTTCAACCTCGCGCAACAGGCGTGCTCTTCTCCTCAACCCCTCCATTTTCTCCACCAAAAATCCACCGTTCAAATATTTGTATTTTCCCACGACGCGCCAAAATCGTTTCTGCATCAGACTGGAAGGCTCGATTCGTCGGGTGTTGTTGCGGAATCTGAAGCGGTTTGCAGAGGGGAGGCGTCGTTTCGCTCAAATGTGAATTTTGAGAGTACCCTTCGGGAGAAGGCGAGATTCGGAGCGTTGGGGCGGAGGAGTGGGCCTCAAAATTTCATCAAATGGGTGTGGATCAAACGGGAGCGGATCGGGTCTCGAAGATTCATCGGGCGAGCGCCAATCAGGGTGGGGGTCTAGATCCAGGAGCTGGAGCAGATCCGAGACCCGGAGCGGTTCAGAGAACAGGTGTTGATCCGGGCGTTGGGACGGGTCCAGGAGCTGGAGCAGACCTGGGAGCTGGAGCAGACCTGGGAGCTGGAGCAGATCCAGTGGTGCGGGGTTCAGTAGAGGAGTTTCCTTTCCCGAGTGTGGATCCGGAGTTGGATCCGAGTGCTGTCGCGAACCTTGTAGGTCAGGTTTGCGTAGAGTCCGCCTTGGTTGATACGTTGCGGCTCAGGTCTGTGTAGACGGAAGGCTCTGGAGGTTTCAGTGCCAGTCGGACTGGGAGTTTCGGGTCTGAGAGCGGTCCGGTCGGGTTGTCGAAGGCAGGGCGTCGAGCTTTGGAGCTGGCGGAGTATTCAGTGGGAACGGATGTGGCTCTTCTCGGTAACCATGGGCCGGAGGAGGGGCAGGTGATTGGCGGGGGCTTGGTAGATGAAGTTTCTCTGGGAGAGTAGGCAGCCCTTTCTGGCGACTCTGGGAGGGGGAAAAGGTGGCCGGATGGAAGGGTCTAGGAGGATCCTTAGCAGCTGGAGGCACTTGAGCATGGTGAGGAGGCAGGAGGTCAGAAGCAGGGAGTGATGGCTCGAGTTGATGGTAATTCGAGGCAGCTGGCGGTTGGGGAGACCTCTCTGTGGTCAGTGGGGGACCCAAATTTGGAGTTTGTTTTGAAAAGGGGGAAGCGTTGAGGTCGGTTAGAAGGAGGCGCAGGGCGGAGATTCTAAAAGATACATAGCACACGATGACTCTTTCACAGCCTCCTATCGGCGGCACGTCGCCATGGGGAAAACTGAGTCAGTTTTGCCTTATGGACAGAGGCTTTGCGGAATGCTTGGGGGTGTTTCAACCACAACCGCTAAAAAAGACCCCCGGTGTTGCTAAATGAAGATTATGTCTTGGAACGTGAGGGGTCTGGGCCGACCCGAAAAACGCCAAGGGGTCGAAAGTCTGATTCGTGATGCTAAAGCAGATACCTTTTTGTTAGAGGAAACAAAGTTGTCAAGGAATGCGATAGATGCTAAACGTGATTTGGGTTTGGTCAGAGTTGTGCTTGTGCGGAGCTGGAGGCCCAGGGAGCGACAGGGGGGTTGCTCATGGGTAGGAAGAGGGAAGATTTTGAGTTGATGGCGGAGTGAAGGTCCGCATTTACGCTTTCCATTCGCATCAAGCGTAGGGCATATGGCTCTCTTTTTTGATGACGAACGTCTATGGGCCCACTGGCAATGGGAGGGACCCGTTAGCAACAGATTTGATGCAGGAAAGCTCCGGCCACGTCGATGGGTCGTAGATTGTAGGGTGAGATCTAAACCTAACTTTGTTGCTGGATGATCGCCCTCTAGGGGGAGGGGGCGAGATGATGGATCTGGCGCTTTCCTAGAGGTGACACACTCTTTGGGTCTTTCTATTGTTGATGCGGCTAGCTGGGTGTATACTCGGCGGAATGCGAGATCAAGATCAAGATTGGACAGATTCCTGCTTTCTGTTGAGGGGTGGAAAGTTTTCCTCTCTCGTGGGCTTGGGCGTCTGCGAACGCATTCGAATCGCACACCCATCATCTGGTCATCGAGACAGGAGGGGAAAGGTAGGTTCTTTTTCCGCTTCGAGAGGGTGTGGCTGTTGGAGGATGGCTCCAAGGAGCTTGTGAAGGGTTTGTGGCAGGCGTGGAATCCAAAAGGGTCGGCTGTTGGTAGGCTGGCGGCGAAGCTGATCGCAGCTTTGGTCTTTTCTTTTGGGGTTTGGAAGGGAGTTGAAGATGAAAAGAAGTGAGAAGAGGGGTAGGGTGCAGGAAGAGGTGGTCTATCTGGACAGGCATGATGATCTGAGAGGTTTGGATCAGGAGGAAGCAATGGAGAGGTCCAGGCTCCTGAAGGAGCTATTACTGGAAGATCGTAAAGAGGAGGTAGAATGGAGGCAAAGGTCCAGGCAAAAGTGGCTGAGAGAAGAGGACGCTAACACTAGATTTTTTTCATAACATGGTGTCAGGCAGAAGGAGGGATCATATACATGAGCTTGAGGGGGGGGGGGGGGGGGCAGAGAATCTCTGGGGAGTCGCAGTTGGGCAGTGCGCTGAGAGGGCACTTTGTGGAGGCTTCGTGGAGAAGCAAGGGGAGGGGTGGGGTTGGTTGGGGAGGGGTGAAGTCCTTGTCATATGTGCAGGCAGAGGGTTTGGTTGCACCATTCTCTGAGAAGGAGCTGACAAAGTTGTTTGGGGGCTAAATACGGACTGGGCATCAGGGCCAGACGGCTTTCCAGTCTTCTTTTACAGAGAGTTTTGGGCCTTACTGAAGGACGAGATCATGGAGGTGGTTGAAGGGTTCAGGGATGGAAACAGAGGTTTTGAGAAGGTTAACAGGGAAATGTTCCTGCTACCAAAGAAAGATATCCCAGTAAGAGTGGAAGACTTCAGATCGATTGCATTGTCTAATGGAATCTATCACATTGTGGCTGCTGGCTGGGGTGCTAGCGAACAGACTCAACAGGGTCATGGACTCTATTGTTCTACATGGTCAATCTGCTTTCATACCGAGGCGTCAAATGGCTGATGGTTTGGTTATGGCTTCGAAGATTTGCATGGAGTGGAGACGCAAGAACACAAAGGGAGTGATGTGGAAGATCGATTTCGCCAAAGCTTATGATTGTGTAGATTAGAATTTCTTGTGGCAGTCTTTGAGGAGATGAGGATTCTCAGATTGCTGGATTACGTGGATGAAGAGGTACATCACTATGTCGTCCTTTTCGTCTTGGTGAACGACAGGCCTAAAGGTGGTTTCTTTCAATCACAAGGAGGGTGCGGCAGGAGTGCCCCTTGGTGCCTATGTTGTTTGTTCTGGTGGCAGATGCATTGGCGGTCCTTCTCAGGCAGGCGATGGCGGGAGGCTGGTGTGCGGGCTTTCGTCTTGGTAACATCTCGGTACCGTTATTGTACGTTGATGACACGGTTCTCTTTCTTGGTGGCTCTGGTGAGATGAGCAGTAGAGCGGCTCAGGTATAGGGCATCTTTCGCAGCTTCTCCGGGCTGAGGATAAACTTACAGAAGTCGGTGGTAATCACTTTTGGGTTCCACGAGGAAGGGGCAAAATTGCGGAGCTGCTTGGTTGTCCGTTGGGAAACCTACCGATTACCTATCATGGCCTTCCGTTGGTGGTGGGCAGGCTCAAAAAGTCGGATTGGGTCGCAGTGATTCAGAGAATGGAGCTGAGGTTGGCATGTTGGAAAGCGGTTACACTATCTAGGGGCGGGAAGCTAGTGTTGCTGAAGCATGTGTTGTCGGTCATCCCTTTTTCTTTTTCACGACCAGGTTGATGCCAGTAAGGGTTAGAAAGAAGATAGAAAAGATGATGATAAGATTTTCTGGTCGGACGAGAAGTAGCAGAGGTCGGGTCTGCATCTAGTGATTTGGAAGATGTTACTAAAGCTCGAGATCAGAGGGCTTGGGGATTCGTGATGTGGCTTGCATGAACAGGGCGTTGGTGGCTAAGGGGGTCGTGCGTATTTGGGGTTCATCTGAGGATCGAGTCACAAGATTGATGCGAGAAATTTACGGTGTGAAAGGTGGCTTGGTGGCAGGGGCATCTCGCTTTGAGGTGATGAATCCGCGATTCATCGTCTCAATATGTTGATCTTAGCAAAATCCCCGAGTAAAATCTCAAATAAATGTCCATAAAATCAATAAATTAATAAAATGACTCTTGTAAATAAAATACACTAATTATTGTATATTATATTGTATAAAATAAATTAACAATATAAAAGCGGTAAAATAAAGGAGTTTTCACCTGTAAATAGCCCAAAAATTCATATATTATTAATAATTTCAATTCAAGTCCTTTTTGGCTACTTCTTTCACTGACTTGTTTATAAAAATGTATATAAAAAAAATAAAAATATAAAATAAATTTCACCTCAATAAATACCCCTACATCCCAAAGAGAAAAAGTCATAAAGTCCAACTTTCCGACTAAATACCCGCTCCGTGTGAACTCCAAATCCACTGAACTCACTTTTAAATTTTAAGTTAGAAAATTATCTATCCAATGAAAGTGGTTTCATTAAAATCGGAGCTCGTTTGCAAAATTTGAATTTTGGGACCTAGGTGTACATTGTATATATTGTACATATTTTTTGTTTTCTCATTTTTATTCAGCTTTCTTAATTATCAAAATTCAAAAAAAATATTTGAGTTTTATTTTTATTTCTAGTATTTTATTTTATTTTTAGTTTGTAAATATCTTTCATTAAAAATACAAAAAAAATAAAATTAGAAAATTAAAAAAAACATAATACATATTGTTTGTTTTATTTGTGGACTTTTGTAAATTCTCCCCTCTTTTTCTTCTTTTTACTTTTTTATTGTATTTTAGTAGCCTACTTTATTTTATTTTTCATTTCTTCTCTTTATTTTTTTATTCTCTACACTAACTTACCTTTTCTCCCATTAACCACCAAGTCTTCTTTTAACCTCCATTCAACTCCATTTTTTAACCTCCCATTCAACTACACATTCCAGCATCTCTCTAACTCCCATTCTTCTTCTCTTTTTATTCTTTTATTCATCCTCATTTTTTCCCATCCGTCATTCTTATAGAAAAAGGAGAGAGCTTGGAATGTGGTGTCGGTGACAGCGGCTTACACTGTTGCAAAGTCGGCCGACTAGTCGGCCCGACTATGCGACTCGGGGGGTGAACGATTCGAACAGACTAAATCGGGCTATAGTCGGTTGAGCCCGATTAGTTGGGTGCCTAGTCGGTCTAGTCGGCCGCTTAGGCGGGTGATTTCTACATAGACGATCCGAGCTGGGATCCGGGTTTTGAAATATGGGGTTACTGTTAGACAGTAACCCTTCACGCAAGACAGAACCTTTCAACCCCCCCCCCCCCCCGCGGCTCCTGTGCGCGATAACCCCAGCCTCGCCAGTACGCCCCCCTCGCCGGTGCCGCCCCCAGTGCCTCGCCTCTCCCAGCGCGTTCAGCGCTTCGTCGCCTCCGGTGCCTCCCCCTCGTTCTAGGCTCCAGCAGGTAAAGGTTAGTTTTTTTTGGCTTTTATTTCCTCTTGTTTTTAGGTTGATATGTTAATATATTATTGTTAGCAAACAACAATGTTATGTTATGTATGTTTTCTTCAATTTTTTTTGTTTTTGCTTAGGTTGATCTTAGATGTTATAGCTTTGATTTGCTTAGGTTAATGATGTTGAACTTAGATGTTAATATGTTAATGTTATTGTTAGCAAATAACGTTAGGTTTTCTTCAATTTTTTTTGTTTTTGCTTAGGTTGATCTTAGATGTTAATATGTTATTGCTTAGATTTTCTTAGGTTGATGTTGTACTTAGATGTTTTTATGTCAATGTTATTGTTAGTAAATAAGATCAATGTTATTGTTGTACTTAGATGTTTTTATGTCAAGGTTTTCTTCAAATGTTTTTTGTTTTTTCTTAGGTTGATCTTAGATGTTAATAACATGTTATTGCTTAGATTTGCTTAAGATGATCTTAGATTTTATTATTAGGATATATTTTCTCTTCTAAGTTTGGTTAGCTTTGTGTTTGATAATTAGTAATTTGTGAGTTTGTGATTATGTAGATGGATACACCTCCCGCGAACGTCGCTTCTGGTAGCGACTCGTCTTTTTACGTGCCACCGGGATCAACGATCCTGCATGGCAATATGGCTATCTTTCGAACCGTACAGATCCGAATACAGTTACTTGCATATTGTGCAAGAAGGTTGTCAAGGGAGGTGTGTATCGGTTCAAGCAACATCTAGCACACCGTAGAGGTAACGTGGCTGCATGTCCCAAGGTGGATGAAGATACGAAGAAGAAGATGATCACATATCTTGATGACGTTGCAAGGAAGAAGAGCCAGAAAGCCGTTGATGTTCAGGAACTGAGAGAGGATGTTGATATCACTGGAGATGCGGGTTCGGCGAAGAGATCACGAGTATCCGACTCGTTGGAGCAGAATGTCGCATTGGAAGGACCATCACGTCAGATGACCATAAAAGATGCATTCTCCAAAGAGCATCGTGATAGGGTCACCCCGTATATAGTCAACTGGGCATATACATCGGCGATTCCTTTTAATGCACTGACGACGAAGCCCTTCATGCAGATGGTGGAGGCGATTGGGAAGTATGGGCCTAGACTAAAGACTCCGACGAGGTATGAGCTTAGTGGACCACTTCTGAAGGATGCGGTGAAGAAAATGCACGATGACTTGCAATGTCATCGTGATACGTGGAAGTCGACAGGATGCTCTTTGATGACTGATGCATGGACGGACATGCGTGGAAGAAGCATCATCAATTTTTGTGTTAATTGCATGGCCTTAAATTTCGTCGAAATTCGGCCGAATTTCGGTTTCGGCAGGTGACCGAAATTCGGCCGAAATGGCTATATCGGTCGAAATTTGGGGGGGTCTAGTTCAAAAAGCCACCGAAATGACCGAAATTTCGATCGAATCGTTTCGGTCCCTCACCGAAACGAAACCGAAATCCGACTTTTAAGGCCTTGGTTAATTGCACCTTGGGGACTTCATTTTTGAAGTCCATAGATGCCTCAAATGAGGCACACACTGCGGAATACATCTTCAAGCTGGTGGATGAGTGTCTTAATGAAGTGGGCATAGATAATGTGGTTCAGATTGTGGCGGATAATGCATCTGCCAATGTAGCAGCGGGAAGATTGCTGTTCATCAAATATCCACGGATTTGGTGGATTCCATGCGCTGCGCACTCCCTTGATCTTGCTTTGGAGGAGATAAACAAAGAGACGAAGGTGAGGAGTGCAATCACAAAGGCAAAGAAGCTTACGGTATTTATATACTCTCACACCAAAATTCTAAGCTTGATGCGCAAGTTCACCACAAGAGAGACATTGCAAGGCCTGGGAAAACCAGATTTGCAACAACTTTTCTTACTCTTGAGAGCCTGAATGAGAAGAAAGACAAGCTTAGATTAATGTTTTCCTCAGAAGAGTGGCGGAACTGCAAATGGTACAAGACCAAGAAGGGAGAAGCAGCGAGTTCTATTGTATTCAGCCTTACATTTTGGAACCACATTGCACACGTCGTCCGAGTATTCACTCCATTGGTTCGTTTATTGCGTGTTGTTGACGCAGATCGACGTCCATCCATGGGCTTTGTGTACGAAGGGCTTGAAGATGCCAAACGACAGATAATTGCATCATTCAATGGCGTGGATTCATCTTACAAATTTTTTGTGGATGTTGTTACCTCCAAGACCAAAGGGAGGCTCGATACTCCATTGCATCTAGCGGCTTATTACTTGAACCCATTTTTCTTCTACACCGAGTGTCATGGTGATCCGGATGTTGTGCTGAGGAGAGGGTTTAAGGAGTGCATGGAAAGATTTTATCCAGATTTGGATGTACAAGATGCAATTACCAGGGACGAGCTTCCAGCATACAGACTTGGTCGTGGTGATTTTAGCAAGCCTTTAGCTGTGAGACAGAGGATGACAAATGACACCAATTATGACCCAGGTATTTTTAACTACTGGACAATTCTTTCTTTGGAAATATTATAGTATAATTATATTGACGAATTCTCTATTTAAATAGCTAATTAGCGGTATAACCATGGAGATGACACGCCTCATTTGAAAGCTATGGCCATCAAGATCTTGAGTTTGACGTCTTCATCCTCCGAATGTGAGCGTAACTGGAGTACATTTGACTCGGTAATGACTTCATTCCACCCACCAAATTTTATTACTAATAGTAAACTATAACATAGTAATTGATATAAATTTAAAATTTGTATTTTGATGTTCAGATCCATACCAAGAAGAGGAACAGATTGGAGATGAAGAAGCTGAATGATCTTATGTATGTTCGTTTCAATTCAAACATGCGGGAACGTCGAGTTGAAAAAGAAAAAGATCCTCTCTCATCTCGTTATCGTGCATACATGGCTGAATGGACTGGAGGTGTCGATGCTCATGATGAGGAGGTTTTTCCAGGTTCCGGATTGACATGGGGTGCTGTAGCACATGCTAGTTGTGCTGAAGAGAATTTGGAACCGAGAAGGAGCCAGCGAGTTGACCGTAGCAAGGGAGCTTCGTCTTCGAGCTCCAATGCTACGCCGATAAATGAGAATGAGGAGTTACATCTTGATGATATAGAAGAAGAAGATGATGATGATGATGATGATGACGATGACGACGAAGAAGAAGAAGAGATGGACTTGGATAGTGACATTGAGGATTGATTCGATTGACTTGTCTTCCTTCTTACTTGTATTATTTTTTTGGACATGTTGTATGTGTTTTTGAACATTTGCTAGTGTTATGTACCAAACATTTTGAATGTTTGATCTTAACTTCCTTCATTTTTCCTTCTCTTGCTATAATTTCTTAAGCTCTTGAAAATATTAAATTTGCTAAAATTATGAAGATAAATGATAGTATATATATTAAAATTTGATTTATATATTAAAAATAATTAAAAAAATCAAAACCGACTAATGCCCTATTAAATCCGATTACTCTCCCGACTACCGATTAATCCTTAGTCAGTGACCTTGCTGACCGAGTACCGACTGCCGACTTCTGCAACCTTGGCGGCTTATCATCTTCCTCAAGCGACGACCTCCTTCAGGCGAGATCCGCGGCGACCACCGTCCTCGTGTCATGAGTTTCCCGTCGAGCTCGTATAGCTTCTCCGATTATTATTTCATCAATCAGATCGAGGCGACGATAGGAGTCCAGCGTAGCTGCTCCGCAAATCCGGCGAACATCAGATAAGTATTCCCTATTATTTCTCTTGTTATTTTATTTTATCTAACATTTTTATTTTGCCTATTTTTTACCACATCATCACCTCCATCACAAATCACATCATCATCATCACCTAATCTACCTTCCCACCAATCACTTTTCATCCCCGTTTGAAAAAAATAAAAAAAATAAAAACAAATCAAGAAGAAAAATAAAAAATAAAAAAAGAACTGCACAGGAGGGAGCAGCAGCGGTTCCGCCCCCCCCCCCCTCTTCCACGACAGGCGGCGCCGCCCGCCAAGGCCGCCGCCATCTCCAGGCTCCTCCCGTGCCCACACGCACCGCCGACCCTCTGCCGCCCAACTGCGATGCCTCCATGGCGCTCCTCCGCAATAGCCATGCCTCCCCGCGTCCGCCATCGCTCGTGGCCTCCTTCCCACGTCTCCACGCCGCCCGCTATCGCGTACCCTCCGTCGATCCCTTCGCGCCCAAGCGAGGCCACGCAGGCCGCCTCCTCCGCCGATGCGTCGCGACAACCCTCTGCCGATCGCAGCAGCGCCGTCGCCCGCCCCCTTCCTGTGCCCTAGCGACCTGCACTGAAGAAGGACGTCATTTTTTTATTTTTTTTATTTTTGTAAAAATTGCTTTATTTCTATTTTAAGTTTCATTAATTACAAAAATATCCCGTACATGTTTGGTTTGTAAGTTTTTAATTTCTATTTTGCACGGATACTCCTATTTTTATGCATTAATTTGGACACTAATTTAGCGTTATTTATTTGAATGAAAAATGTCATGATGTTGAGAACTTTATTGTCTATCATCTGACTATTTATTTGGATTTTTTTTGAGTTTTGAGTAATTAATTAAAATTGTATAAGTGAAAAAGATCATATTTTACTCAATTTGAGCTCTTAAATTTATATTTCACTCACCGTTGCTTCAAAATTTTCACAAAAATAAGAAATGATGCCTTGCAATATTCTGTAATTACTATACAAATTTCATCTTAATTGGAGTTGTCTTGTGCCTTAAATAAAATATATAGTGATCTTCGTAATTGATTTTTAATTAAATCCACACATTATTTTTGCGAAATTCCAATTCTTTTGGATTTCTAATATAAATACCCTCTTGAGATAAATTGATTTTGGATGAATTGATAATGTGGATTTATCATGAATTAATTACTCACTGTCACTCTGTTTTCATTACAAAATTCATAAAAAAACATATATTGTCAAAAAAATTCTAAAAAAAATATTGTAGACTCATTGCATCATGTTTAATTTTCAGTAAATTTTTCACAATTTTTGCATTCTATTTGAGTGAAAAATTGCGTAAAAACTCATAAAAAGTGTGCAGTTTTCATTGTTGCATTTTAATCCATAAAATTTCAAAAAAAACATGTTTTGCATTCATTACTGGATTAGGTTTCTAGGAAAAATATAAATAACGCTAAATTGGTGTCCAAATTAATGCATAAACATAGGAGTATCCGTGCAAAATAGAAATTAAAAACTTACAAACAAAACATGTACGAGATATTTTTGTAATAATGAAACTTAAAATAGAAATAAAGCATCTTTTACAAAAATAAAAAAAATAAAAAAAGGACGTCCTTCGGTGCAGGTCGCTAGGGCACAGGAAGGGGGCGAGCGACGGCGCTACTGCGATCGGCAGAGGGTTGTCACGGCGCAGCGGCGGAGGAGGTGGCATGCGTGGCCCCGCGTGGGCGCGAACGGATCGGCGGAGGGCACGCGATGGCGGGCGGCGTGGAGACGTGGGAGGGAGGCCACGAGCGATGGCGGATGTGGGGAGGCATGGCTACTGCGGAGGAGCGCCGCGGAGGCGTCGCAGTTGGGCGGCGGAGGGTCGGCAGTGCGTGTGGGCACGGGAGGAGCCTGGAGATGGCGGCGGCCTTGGCGGTGGCACCGCCTGTCGTGGAAGAGGGGGGGCCGAACCGATGTTGCTCCCTCCTGTGCAGTTCTTTTTTTATTTTTTTTATTTTTTCGTGATTTGTTTTATTTTTTTATTTTTTTCAAACGGGGATGAAAAGTGATTGGTGGGAAGGTAGATTAGGTGATGATGATGATGATGTGATTTGTGATGGAGATGATGATGTGGTAAAAAATGGGCAAAATAAAAAATGTTAGATAAAATAAAATAATAAGAGAAATAATAGGGAATACTTATCTGATGTTCGCCGGATTTGCGGAGCAACTACGCTGGACTCCCGTCGTCGTCTCGATCTGATTGACGAAATAATAATCGGAGAAGCTACACGAGCTCGACGGGAAACTCATGACGCGAGGACGGTGGTCGCCGCGGATCTCGCCTGAAGGAGGTCGTCGCTTGAAGAAGATGATAAGCCGTTGTCACCGACACCACATTCCAAGCTCTCTCCTTGATCTATAAGAATGGCGGATGGGAAAAAATGAAGATGAATAGCAGAATAAAAAGAGAAGAAGAATGGGAGGTAGAGAGATGGTGGAATGTGGAGTTGAATGGGAGGTTAAAAAATGGAGTTGAATGGAGGTTAAAAGAAGACTTGGTGGTTAATGGGAGAAAAGGTAAGTTAGTGTAGAGAATAAAAAATAAAGAGAAGAAATGAAAAATAAAGTAAAGTAGGCTACTAAAATATAATAAAAAAAGTAAAAAGAAGAAAAAGAGTGGAGAATTTACAAAAGTCCCTAAATAAAACAAACAATATGTACATGTTTTTTAACTTTTCTAATTTTATTTTTTTGTATTTTTAATAAAAGATATTTACAAACTAAAAATAAAATAAAATACTAGAAATAAAATAAAACACAAAAATGATTTTTTTGAATTTTTAATAATTAAGAAAACTAAATAGAAATGAGAAAACAAAAAATATGTACAATATATACAATGTACACCTAGGTCCCAAAATCCAAATTTTGCAAACGAGTTCCGATTTTAATGAAACCACTTTCATTGGATAGATAATTTTTAAACTTAAACTTTAAAAGTGAGTTTGGTGGATTTGGAGTTCACATGGAGCGGGAATTTAGCCGGGAAGTTGGACTTTATGACTTTTTCTCTTTGGGATGTAGGAATATTTATTTGAGATGAAATTTATTTTATATTTTTGTTTTTTATATATATTTTTATAAACAAGTCAGTGAAAGAATTAGCCAAAAAGGAGTTGAATTGAAATTATTAAAAATATATGAATTTTTGGGCTATTTACAAGTGAAAAACTCTTTTATTTTGCGGCTTTTTTATTGTTAATTTATTTTGTATAATATAATATGCAATAATTAGTGTATTTTATTTACAAGAGTCATTTTATTAATTTATTGATTTTATGGACATTTATTTGAGATTTTACTCGGGGATTTTGCTAAGATCAATATATTGAGATGATGAATCGTGGATTCATCAGTCACCCCTATGGCAGGGGGCATGAAGTTCTGCCTCTTGTGACACATAGGTTGATGCCTAAGGTGGGAGATGGGCGGGATTTCAAATTCTGAAAGGATGATTGGACCGGAGATGACACCCTAGAGAGGCAGTTTTTGAGACTTTTTGCGGTAGCGACAATGAATGATGTCGACTTACAGACCGTGGCGCAAGCAGGGGAGTGGATGCCACCTTGTGTTGCGGCCTCTCGGCTAGAAGGAGGGAGGATTTGGCTCGCTTGCAGTTGGAGACACCTTCCCCGGAAGGTTTCTCTTTGTGTAGGGATCACTATGAATGGGCAGGAACTAGATTTTCGACCAAAAAACGTATATGGAGATCTCAAAAGTGGCGAGGAGGTACAAGAAAGGGACTTGTGTCAGGATATGAAGATCACTTGGGCAAGCAAGATCTCGAATAGGATAAATGTCTTTTGTTGGTGCCTTAGGAAAGATAAGACCCTGGGTCAAAGAGAGGAGGGCGAGATTTTTTGGTCTTCAGGACTCGACTTGTGTTATATTCGGGGAATATGCGGAGACTGCAGAACACCTCTTTTTCATTTGCGTGGCATCGGTCAAGGTTTGGAGGGAGGTGGCGTTCTCTTGAGTGGTGGCTGACGGCGTAGCAGGCTTCTGGGATTCGGTGAGGAAGGTGGGAAGCAATTCCTCTGACGACGTCGCTAAGCCGTTTGCGGTGCTCTGGACCTTATGGTTGGCATGAAATGATCTTATTTCTAAGAAACAATGATTTTATTCGGAAAATGTGATGTCTCATTGTAGGCTCTTAAGAGCTTTTGGGAGTCAAAGTACTATATCATGTATTTTTCCTAAGTATATTAATATAATTTTTTGCGATGGCTCTCGGAAGTTCACCCTCTTTTCCATCCAAAAAATGCATCCCCTTGAAGGGAAAACCATGGGCACTCAATTTCAAAATGAATAGCTCTATCTTGCAACCACCGCATGGATTAGGTTGACATATCAGCTTCCAAAAATCAAGGGATCGTCCCTTCTACGGCTGAGGGCTAAAATCTAGCTTGATGTAAACATATTAGGAGAATAGTGAATCTGCTCTAGGGTTTATGCCATCTTTGCATCTTCTATTTATTGTGCTCTCATATCATAGTTGTATTTCATCAGTAGCTCAATATCAGCATGATTTAAACTTCCTACCAAAGAAGAGTGGTTGTGGCAGTAATTGGGTACTTTAAAACATTGTTCCAAATCAGACTGAGTGGCAGGAGAGCGTAGGAGATGCAGCACAAGGTGAAGATGAGCATGAGACTACAGCACAGACTCCCAACAAAACTAAAAAGCTAATCGAGTAACCAGGCATAAATATTGGCATGTATCCAATCATAGTTCAAGATATATTATTGAAGCGCTGAGGTGTTCAACTCCTTGATCATTTCCCTAAATGTTGCTCAGCGGAATTGTAATAATTGCCTATGAGATCCACCTGTTATAGGTAGTTTCAAGGAGGTTGCTCTTCCCTGCTCCTTGTAAAACTAGTTTTACGTTATGTATAAAACTTTACATCGTTTATTAGCATTATGTATGTGTCTCCTATTAGTCTCCCAAGATGTTTGCTTGAGATTGTCATTCAAGTGCTCAATAGGATAATAAATCTACCTATTTTTTTGACAAAACTAATAACTGCATCGGACTGTCTCTTATTTCTTGGGTCGATCTCCTACCTTATAATGATCGGTATTCGGTAAAGTATTCAACAAACGGATGTACGAAGGTGGAAGAAATGGCATGCAAATGGTTGTTCGCCAAATGTAGAGGGATTCTCACATTAGGGTGTGGATAAGTGTTCGGCGAAAAGCAATGCAAACATGGGAAAACCTATTATGTTTTCATTCTGAAGAAAACAGCCAACGGGACTTAGCTTTCTAATACCCGATATGGTGCTTTTGGTGCGGTGGGGCAGGCCCAATAGATGAGTTGCACCCGCTTTTAAAGGGTTGGCAGTGGCAAGTTTTCAAGATGTTGGTGGCAGAAGGGGCAGCGCTTTGGCGGGGACAACTTCCATAGCGGCAAGGTAGTGCTTCGAGCATGGCCTTAAATATCGATTTTGATGTTGTTCTGCCAATCCCGAAAATCAACATCGCCAGAATCGCTAAAACTCATGGATATAGCTATAAATTTTGATTTTTTTTCCTAAGAATTAGGGTTTCCAATGTTCTTAAATCAACGAATAAGATAGAAATAGAAAATGTTTTCAAACATGCTAGAAAAATGAGGGATTACTACTCCTTGTAAACAGAATGCTTAATTTGTGAATATACAATTTTTAAGTGCGCACCTTCTCAGCTTAACACTCTGCTTTCTTTCAAAAACTAAAATAGAACTATACATCTATTTGCAAGATATAGGTCTAAATACAAGTTTTGTGTAGTATATGACATCATATTAAACCGCACAAACTGACATGCAGTATTGTGTAAGGCAGCTATACTGTGTAAGGCATGCAACAAAAGTTGGTATTTAGTATTCAGGCAGAAGGGTCACAGAATAAAGAATATTCGGATGACTAATCGAAAATATTCAGTTACGTCTTTTGAATTATATTTTAAATAGAAAAAATATTTTTAATACATATAATCTTATATATTTTAGACATGTGTGGTCACAAATTGACAATATGAAAGCATTAATTAAATTATAAACAAACTATTCACATCTGACTTTGACTTTCACTTTACAGTTAAAAAAGTTATGAAAAAACCAATAATAATAAATATTATACTTTTCTATTGGTTGTCTATTAGTTGGTCCGAGTTATTATATTCAGTCATCGCACCGAATAGAGCAGTTGGACCAAATAATCAGTCCATTCGGAAGACTCTTGCAGCACTGTGTACAATGTAGTTTTCCCAACCAATCCCTTAAAGGTCATCTGCTTTGGATCTTTGCTCGACTCATAGTAACCGAATCGGTCATTCCAAGGAATGGTTCGAACCTTTTGCCACTTTGCTCCTTCAGTAGTGCCTCAGTTGCATCACTTAAGCTGTCATTTCACCTTCAGCTCCAACATTAATATGGAACCTTGCATTCCCACCAACACATCTAAGACCACCACTGTAGATGAATACATGTCTCTCATGCTCTGTCTTCACTATGACATCTTATATGCATTCTTCCCTGTCCTGATCTGAATGTCAACTGCGTAAAAGAAATCATCATCTAACAGAAGTCAATACCTTGAACTCTCTTTCAAACATAAATTCGTCGAACTGCTCGTATCTTCAAACCTTCTCAGTCTTCTTAGCTTCTTCTCAGTACGCCTCTTGGTTAGCCTTCATTTTATTCTTAACAACTCTCGTGCAAATGGGCATTTGGCCACATTTTTTAATTCACCAACAAGATGTTTAAGGATGGTAACCCCACTTCCCCCAATTATTTTTCCACAAAATTTACACCGAAACTTTGTTTTCTAACCATCAACAATTATTGCATACTTCCAACATATATCTCCTTCGACTCCAGCATGCTCACTGTCCAAACCATAAACCGTGATCTTTGTTCTTCTAAGTGAATGGGATGATACATGCAACCATGTCAACAACAACAAAAAAACAAAACAAAATGTATGAAGTTAAAGTAAGATGACAAAACCTCACACACGTCATCTAAAATCAAAGTCTAGCTTGACTATATGTGGACCTAACAATGGCGTTAACCTAAAGGTCCTCAACAAAACGGATTTGACACAATAATCATCGGTGCACGAAAGGAAGACCGATGGGAGAAGCGTTGCTCCAAGTAGGAACCTTGGTTATCATCCAGTGTTAGAAGGAGAAACATGTGGGTGACATGACCTCCCTCAAGGGACGTGATATATGGTGCTATGGATGTGGGGACCTGGGACATTTTGCTAGTCAATTTTGGAATTTGATATTGTGTTTTGGTTGTGCTGGTCTAGGCCATCATCAAAGATCTCACCCTAACAGACGAAGGGTTAGTTGGGGGAGAAGAAGATGGCTTCAAGCACGGACCCAAGGTTGGATGGTAGCCTAATAGGGGTTTGCAGGAAACCCAATGTCACCCTTCATCAGGTCATGGTGGACATCGTGAAAAAGATAAATCCTATTGTCGATGGTATCATTCTTCTCGAGGGATCCTTGGTGTGCGTAAGGGCTCTCCACCTCAAGGCAGTGTTGCAGAACTCGATGTATGATTGGCAGGGGGAGGTGGCAATTAGCGAAGACCTAACCTCCAAGATGGTGCAACTCACTTGAGAGGCTGAAAGGAAACTGAAGTGATTTATGCAATTTGGATGTAGCACGATGTCATGGTCTCAAGAGAAACAAGGTTGTATTACGAATGTGATCTTCATGTGGAGGAAGATGTGGGCTTTGTGAGCCATTTTGGAGAGTCGTTTATTTTATAAAATGGCATATGGGTGTTTTTATTATTAATGGTATCTCCATTTGTGTCTTTGGGAAGTGTTTGTTAACATATTTTTTATAAATTGGATAGTTACTTTTTTTCTGAGAAAGCATCGTTGCAATATTCGGCCAAATAGGTCTAATATTCGGTCCAGGGGATGGCCGAATAGAATATTGATATCCGGCCACTATTCGCCCAAACTGAATATTAGGGCCGAATAATAGGGTATTCAGCCGAATATTCGGCTGACTGAGAATCATTCTTTCCCCACTTCTCGGTCGAGTCCATCAACCATAAAAGGATCCGACCGATTACCCCTATGCAAATTAAAAACCATGCTCCCAAAACCCTCATTTCCCCCATTTTCGCCCTAATCTTCCCCCAATTCAAACAAGGGTGAGCTGTTGTGCTTCCCTCCCCAACATTCTAGGCTTCTAGTGCATGGAGCAGACTTGGAGCGCCTCCCTTCGCCGTTCTCCGAGTGCCTGGAGCTAACTTAGAGCTCCCTTCGCCGTTGATCCAAGAGTTGTGTCACCTCACCTCGAGTTTGCCTCGAAGATCCTGCTGAGTCGCTGATCGGTGGAGACTAGGAGAGCTTCCCTCGAACATCTTGCTGCTGTGTTGCTAATCGGAGAGCTGTTGCGCCTCGAGCTAGCAGTTGGTGTACCTCGAGCTTGTTGCATCACCTCGAAGCTTCCAAAAAGGTTCATAAAGCTATAGTATTTCAGAATAATTCCTTTTGAGAAGCATAGTTAACAATGATTGGTCATTTAAATATGCATGTGATCTAAAATATGGTTTGATTTGTGAACAGATCTAACATGTAAACATTTGAACTGATCTTATGGGCTTATTTTAAAAAAATATATAGCATATCCCTTATATTTAAGGAAAAGTTTTCTTAAAAATAATCATTTATATATTTAAATTTATTTAAAATAATAAAAAAATACATAACCGAATAATTCCGAATATTCTCCCAAATACCTATTATTCTTTATTCAGCAACCCCTCCGACTGAATACTGAATACCGACTTATGTAACACATGTGAGAAAGTAAAGTGGATAGGTGCTATTCTCTAGTAACCATACTTTAATATATTTAAAAATTTGACATATTGATATGCTCCAGCTGTACAGGAAGTGATGCAGACTTGGGTGATTTTGAAAAAGAAGTAGGACCCTGTAAACTATTCATTTAGAACTAAATATTCCATTTAGTCCAGTTTTACTTGTATTTTTTTGGGACCACATTTACTTGCATATGAGACAACTTTATGTGCTCTATATAAACTATAAAGACCATTATATGTTTGTTTCAGTGGGAACACAAAAACAACGACAACAAAGCCTTTCCCCACATTAACTAGGGTCGGTTAAATGGCAAAGCCTTCTTCCACTTTAAGTAGGGTCTACTACATGGATTCTTATCAAATCCATGTTGAGAGATCCAATTGATTTTTACGCTGGATGTCGGCTGATTAATGCAACCCTCCTCAAGAGAGGATTTGAACCCTGGTCTTTTGAGTGAGTGACACTGCTCTACCACCAGACCATCGAAATGGGAAATGACATACAAAACTGATTTTTAGAGCTTCAACAGTGTCGGATGCACGTCTTGAACCATGCAAATGTTGACTTTATAATGGTGATCCTCATGTTACATTGTGTGCAATGAGATGTCCCTAAACATTAATAGCCAAAGGCTTTGTCAAGAACCCCAACTATCCTTTAGTCAAAAAATGGATCATATTTTGCAACTTTGTTCGCATTTTCTTTGCCAATTAAAATATAATACGAAGCAGCACATCATCATACTGGGCATGCTTCGTCTACCCTACAAGATTTGTGAAGAGGCACAGTAGGAAAGCATGTAGGGAAAAAAGAAACACGTCCACTGCAGGCAACATATAGAAAAACATGCATGATTTTTCAAGGAAATGAAAACTAATATATGATGCACCATACTTGTCGAGCAGAAGCTTGTGAGATCCAGGATGGCAGCAAACATGGAGTATTGTTTAAAGCATCATAAGTTGTCTCCTTGGCTTTTCCACAATCAACCACAAAAACAATATCATTGATAGTGATGCTAGCCTCTGCCATATTCGTGGCAAGTACAATCTTGCGCACATTCGATAGTGGCCTCTCAAATATGAGTTTCTAAAAATTAGAAGGCAAAAAAATCAAGAAAGAAACAAAATTCCTAACAAAGTGTTCCCTACACAAGCTGAAAACAACTAGGAAACATTTCAATAGACAGAAATCATATATAATAACACAGTCAATTAATTGCTAACACATAAAAAGAAAGCTTCTCATCGCATTAAGTGAAGCTGGCAGCAGGGATCATTACCTGCCAAAACGATTTCTCACAGGTCGTACCTGCAATTAACTCGAGAAACGCAAGAACGTGTTCTGTGGCTTTTTGTCAGGACTTTTTGGTTTTCCTACATATTTATAGTGTTCACCATCCAGACTCGTACATGACTGTAGTCTGTATTAGATATCTAATTTGATTACTTCAACATATTCTGATTATGAGCTCATCTGCCCTTTCAGTGATACGTCTTGTCTCGAGGGACTGTATATCCCTTTCGACATACTCATTTTTGCCAAGATTACACGAAGTCAATCAACAATATTCTGTTGAAAACGATAATCTTGAATAAGTTAAAGCAGCAATAATATCAAAACATCGAATTTACAAGGTTCGAGATGGTCTTGATAACTAAACCACTTTGTGGGAGATATTTCCTGATAGATGTGTTTCTTGATTGATACTTGCTGAAACCTACAGAAAAAGGTCCTATATATAGGCCTCACTCGTACCCAACTCTCTCAAAAATAGATGAGAGATATTCACCTATCTTCACAGTTGCTCCGTGTTTCCCTTTTGCTCCGTGCTCTCAGTCACTTCACCATTCACTTCCTCCAACCACCTCGATTGGACTCCACCTTTTATAACCCGATCCCGCATTTTGTTAGTACTCCATCAGGTGTTGATCCGACACTGGAAAAAATCATCTTTCAACCACAGGGTAGCGAGTCTCCAACTATATTCCAGTCCCACCCAAAATATATAAAAAAATAGATTAGATTGATACAACAAACAGGTGTTTCCTATCACCTCCAAATTGGTAGGCATTCGATTTGAGTGTACAACTAATAAATTGTTCTTTAATTTTATGAAAATTGAGAAAAACACCATCCCATTTCCGTGTCATGATTGATGATTCAACGATGCACCTGCCACATTTCACTTTTGGTTTTTTATGAGAGTAAAGGATGACTACTCAAGAAAAAATACAACCTAAGAGGAGTCGAATAAAATAATAAAAGTAAAAATTAGGCCCATTTGTCCCACATCTCAAACACATCAAGCTGCCTAAGTCATGTTACATTTGAAATAGTTTTTTAACATAAGTTTCATCCGGAATTAAATATTTATATACGAACCAGAAATGGTTCATTTCAAATTTTCAACAGACCTGATGTGGACTGGCGCTTCATCAGACCCCACATTCCACCAAAGCTTCAAGCAATTGATGACATTTTATATAAATGCATTGTGTTCGTTTATAATTTGAGAATTTTTTTTCAAATTAGGGGAAGTAACTATCTCCACTGCTAAAAGAATGGAAAATTCACAACTAAGCTATATTGACCGTTATATCTGTCTGCAAGACTGCTAAAACAATGTCAACATTTTGCACGTTGTGACTAGTTGCAAAGAAATGTAGACAGAAAAGGTTCTCATAACAATAACTTTTACGTAATATTAAATCACCACAGCAACAGAATGTGACAACAATACCAGTCGATATAATTTTCCGCACCTGTTCAGTAGTAGCCATTGAGCCATGACATGTCAGAAGTAAAACCCTGTTTGGATCTCCTAAGAGAGGGTGTGCCTTGAGCTGATCTCTTAAACAACTAATATCATCCCAGCCCGTCATAAATACAAGCACAGCACCTGGCCTCTCTTTTCTACAAATATGGCATAAAACAGCTTCAATAAGATTGAACCCTATGGAATCTGGTGACCAACAGGCCAGAGAATCTCGAACCCTTGGACTGTATGTTTCAAAATTTGACTTTTTGAGAGCATCCTGCACGAGAGAAAAGTTTACAATGGAAAAGAATAAGATACATGTGCTTCATCATAAGTGTTCATCTTCATCATGTACCTCCACAAGAGTGGAAATATGGTTTTTCCTCTTTCGTGGTAATAGCTGTCTTTGTGTTTTCCATAGCTTCTCTTTGCCATAATCATCTAATTGGTTTAATGAAGTCAATTTATACCCAGTTATTTCCAATACATCCTCAAGAAAGTGTGTCCGAACTGGATGAGTAAATCCCTGAAGATGAGAAAGTTTCAGAAAGTATACCTAATAAGACACTGGCTTATCATAATATCACATACAACAACAACAACAACAAAGCCTTTTCCCACAGTTAAGTAGGGTCTATCATAATATCACATAATGTAAATAAATTCACAAGGTTAATTTAGCCATTTCAATGGTAAAAACTTAGTTTTTGGCAAAAGTGCAATGGCGATGAAAAGTTTTTTTTTATTTTTTTCCCCAAACTTCGAAAAGTTGTATGTAATTTAAATGGATAACAAAGATATGGGGAAGGAAGTGTGTTTTGCCGAAAAATGTGGCGTTCCACGTTATGTTTCGTATTTTAAAGATGGCATGCCAAGGACAACAAGATAAAATCCAAATGAATACAGAATTAATGTCAAATAACATGTTTGGCAAAGCACAAAATCAGAAAAAGTCAAAGAAGTGTGATGTACAAAAATACAACCAAGATGAACTGCAGTTATCGAGTGGGAGAAAACATTAAATCCAAACAAATCAGAGAAGCAAAGGGTTATTTTTAGCTGGCAATGTGACCTTATCTATTTAGCTAATCTTTGTCCATTACAGGGGAAAAAGCATCTGAAGCTATTGAATAAAAGCTGACAAAATCTCCAAGCGATTTCCAGCCGAAACTAAAAGAAGCAGTGTATGAAAAAAAGTCACTCGAATCATTCATCAATAGCCATTGCCTTTAAAAAACCAACTGGTTTAGCACTACTGGTATTCATTACATCCAATTATACACGACGTCTGATTTACTCCCACCAGGGGAAAATGAAAGAAGAATTTCTCATGAATTGCACCCCTCCAGTGGAAAATGAGAGAAGAATTTCTCATGAATTGCATGTCGCAATAGAATTAGCAGGTGAGAAGGCCAATGGTGATATTGTCCATGGATTGAAATTTCACAAAATTTCGTCAAAATTGAAATTTCACAAAATTTCGTCAAAATTTTGGTTTCGACAGGTCGTGGGTATTGAAACTCCCCTATATGTCGATTTTCCATACTTCGACCGAGATGGATTGAAATATCGGTGATATTTTGACATATCGATCCATTTCGGTTGAAATTACGGTTTTTAGTACAAAATTTCCCGGATTTCGATCGATATCGGCGAAATTTTGTCGATACCTATGTATATCAACAATATTATCTATATGAGCTTGATTTTACAACTTGTTAGAAAATATAACGCGGAAGCGGAATCAGAGATAAAATAATAAACTTGGAAGAACACGGGATTTAACTTGGAACCCTACTCCCTAAGGAACGGGATAAAAACACGGGAGAATGCCTCAAAGGGTTGATGTGTCTATTGACTTTCTCACTGAATATAGAGGGTGTGGGGCTTCTTATATAGCACTCACTGAGTCTCCACATCCCACAGACGGTCGATGTGGGACTAAACAACTGGATGTGATAAATGGATCCTGGAGTAATCTATTTACCCATCTACACCATAAGTGGCGTATAACACATATACTCCAACACTGCCCCTCAAGCTGAAGCATGCAATGCTCAGCTTCGATAAAAAGAAATAAATCGCGAATTCACGCTACAGGGCACTACGAACAATATCAACTCAACGCGCACAATGGTCGGTTGCTGTCGAGGACGTTGCTTCTCATGCCGTGCAGGTGAGGAGGACCAAACGGGCTGGAGTGTGAGTCAAACTGAGTGTGCGTTGTAATGTGTCTGTCAGAGCCACTGAAACTGAAAATGAGTCTCCACTTGGAGAACTCGGTCCCGCCACATGTAGAAGACTGGATCATGTGGACAACAGCTCCATCTCTGAAAGGGTCGAACTGAAACGGCATGGAGACATCCTCGTCGAAGTCCACGGTCGCTGGAGAATGGAGTCTGGAAAAGTCTCCTCGTCGGAGAACTGGGTCTCTCCCATACTGACTCAAAGAATGGGATCTCTACTTTGGAGTCCCTGTGAAACTACACGAAAACTGATGCAAAATAAAAATTTGCAACGGTGAAAAATAGTTGTTTGGTGGAGAAATTTAGAGAGGAGAGGAAGAGAGGGGAGAACGCGCCGGTTGCACAGGATTTTGGAGATGAAAGACGTGAAGAACACGTTGAGGGAGATAAATAACGAGAGAGAGAGAGAGAGATAATGAGATGAATCTCAAATTTTCATATTAACTGAACTGTTTTAAAACAATAGACTGTCATCCCTTTATATAGGAGGGATGAGATTACAAAAATAGATACCAAAATTCAAATTCAAAACTACTTATCCTAATTAACTCTAACCAACTAACTAATTGATTTGAAATAAATTCAAATCTCTAATCGACTCTAACTAACTAAATTGAGATCACACGCGATCTCTTTAATTAAATAAAAATACGACAATCGAATAAGCGTAAATAAAATTAACGGATAAAAATATCATGCCCTATATTTTAATTTTGTGCTGCATCAATTCTCCTCCGCTTGAAAAATTCGTCTCCTGACGAATTGCTTGATCTTCGTTCTGACGGTGGAGAATCCTATCTGGATTGGTTGAGCAAAAATCCGCAATTTTGCTCCTTTTCCATGTTACGTTTATAGTTTCTTTCCACTGAGGGGTATGGATGCAAATGTTCTACCCCTTCACTTAAAATGCCTCTATAACATAGCTTAACCTTCACTTGGCCCTTTAAGTAAAAACTCTTGTGAGGAGGGACCTTCTTGTAATTTATCCAAATTTTCTCATCCCTTATTTTAGGGGATTCGGCAGGAGGGAGCTCCCCAACTTCCGTTAGGGTTTCATGCCTCAAGGATAAAAGGCGGCGGCGGCAGTGGTCTGGATCGGGAGGCCGTGAGCGACGACAGCGCAATGGCCAGGGAGGCCTGGGGCGGCGCCGAGGAAGGTGGTGCGTTGGTCCTAAATCGCGTGCGTGGTGCTGACCGTACTCAAAACACGCGCGGCGGCTGCTGGAGTACGAGGTCAATAGGCGGCGGGTTGGAAAGGGGAACCTCAGGCGGCACCGAGGAATAAGGTGTGACGACCCCCGCTTGCACGCGTGTTGATGACTGCGCCTGGTGCGTGCGCAGTGGTTGCTGTAGCTCGAGATTGGGTGGTGGTGGCACTGCAGACGGCGAAGACGGTGTATCTGCGGTGATAGGGCTGCCCAAGGGGGCGTTTCAATATTTTCTGTTGTAGCTGGGGGCGCGAGGACTGCCCGAGGGGGCGTTGGGGCTGGGAGGGTTGCCGGGGTGACGGAGATGGGTTGCAGGAGAGGCAGTGTGGCAATTTGGAGGACAGCAGGGGGCTGCAACTGGGAGATTGGGGGTGCTGGAGGTGCTGGGGCTGCAGCAGGGACCCAGGAGGGAGTCGTGGGTGGCACTGGAGTTGGTTCTTCCAACGATTGTAGGTCTGAATATTCCTGGACAGCAAGCAGATCGACGATTTCCCATGCTTCTTCTATAGGGTCTTCATCAAATATGGGGCCCAAGTCTTCGATTTCGTTTTGTATCGAAGTTGTATCAATAAAATCTTCATCTTGCATGAAAGTACCTTTGTTTTTTTGCTCAAAAATAGGTTGCACAGCAGCTTCATTGATCTGATTTTTGCCATTGTCGTATGAATCTTCATCAAATGTTGTGTCCAGCCATGCTTGTACCTTAACGCTTGATATAAGTCGCTTTCTGAACATTCGTTGCCGCATACGAGCATGCGAACTGCGAGATATGCAACTGAGATTGAGTTGCAAACGCCAATACTCGATAGGATCGCCAAATCGTAGGAACGATTCGGTTTCCATGCTCTGATACCAAATGATGCAAATTAAAAATTTGCAACGGTGAAAAATAGTTGTTTGGTGGAGAAATTTAGAGAGGAGAGGAAGAGAGAGGAGAACGCGCCGGTTGCACAGGATTTTGGAGATGAAAGACGTGAAGAACACGTTGAGGGAGAGAAATAACGAGAGAGAGAGAGAGATAATGAGATGAATCTCAAATTTTCATATTAACTGAACTGTTTTAAAACAATAGACCGTCATCCCTTTATATAGGAGGGATGAGATTACAAAAATAGATACCAAAATTCAAATTCAAAACTACTTATCCTAATTAACTCTAACCAACTAACTAATTGATTTGAAATAAATTCAAATCTCTAATCGACTCTAACTAACTAAATTGAGATCACACGCGATCTCTTTAATTAAATAAAAATACGACAATCGAATAAGCGTAAATAAAATTAACGGATAAAAATATCATGCCCTATATTTTAATTTTGTGCTGCATCAAAAACTCTAACCCACATGGCATAGGAAATGGGATCTCTACTCTGGAGTCCCCCTGTGAAACTACACGAAAACCCTAACCCACATGGCATAGGAAATGGGATCTCTACTCTGGAGTCCCTATGAATCACATGAAAACTCTGACCAAAAACAAAAAAATAGGGACCACATAACTGATGACCGCATACATGTGTGTATCTGAAAAAGGAGTTTCTCTCTGGAGAACTTGGAGAAAATGAGTCACTCAACTATGGAGTGCCTCGAACTTGGACTCTGAACCAAACCGCAGAGTTTGAAATTGAACTGTAGAGTCTGGCCATCTGGTTGGTCTGGAATCTGTCATCTGAATCTGGAACAGACTTGTGACTCTACACAATACTCCCCCTTTCTCCCATACTTGTCAGAAAATAATAGTATCGATAAAGTTGGGAGAAGATGAGAGAATGGTGGAAAATACATCACATTAGCCATCACAAGTTTTTTTTACAGATTTTCATTTCCCTCTATTTTTTTTGCAAAATTTTTTCTCGGCTATTTTTTCCCTTTTTTAATAGCCAACTCATCATTTTTTCCCGTGTACTTTATTGTACATGCCTTTTTTTTAACAATGCAACGGAGCTCTTTTTTTACAAGTCACAGTCCAATTGGCAAAATAGACCGCAGCCCCCCTGCCCCCTTTTTCAAAACAACACACGGCCCAATTGGGCATGCTATTTCCCTTCTCTCAATTTTTTAACCAAACCACTCACAACAGCAGCCCACGTGAGCTTTATTTATTTAGGGTTCCCAGTTGGGAACCCTTATTTCGAGAGCATGCCGCCCCCGATGGGGGTTCTTGACGTCGTCGCCAATTGGTGTTGCGCCAATTGGTGGCGCGAAGGAGGTCGCCTCCGGTCAACTTGAACTGGAGATGATGCCGCCGGGGAGGAGGTGTGGTACTGCTAGAGATGCGCGCAGTCGGAGGTGCACCGACTAAAGAGGAGACGTTGAAGAAGCTGCCTTGTACGAAGGAGAAGCTGGGCTAACACGAGATTGATCGTGGCATAGAGGTTGATCGTTGGAGATCACGCACGTAGCATTCGGTTGCCTGGTTATGCGGGTGTTGTGCCGCCTTGAAGAGGCATGCTGCCAGGATGCGTGATGGCATTGGGACTGCTGCCTAGAGGGAAAGGGCTTCGCTTGGAGCCTTCTGGAGGAGAAGAAGAGGATCGGAGATTATGCGGCTAAGGCTCTGCGTGGATATGGAGCGTCGCTGGAGGTCACTGCCTTGCGACGGCCTGGAATCTGGAACGTGAGGGGATGAGGCAGGAGGTTGCTCTGCACCACCTGAATATGGAAGCCACCGACTCGATAGGGGCTCCTTCTGGAGTTTCTCAATAACTGGAGCCACGAGAGCGGAGGGTTCCGCCTGGGAATGTGTTGGCATAGGACTGGATGTCGTTGTTGCGGCTCGAAGGCTTGGAGGCACGCAGTTGGAGCCTCCACCTTGGGAGGAGGAACTGGCGACATATGTGGCAAGGATGTGTGTGGTGCGACTCAAAGGACAGCCGCTTGGAACTCATATCTAGGATTTCACAGATGAAACCCCTTTTTTATGAATTTTCCCGATCTTGAAAAAAATCATAACAAATCTTCATGGAATTAGGGTTTTGAGAAACCCTAGATCTTTTAAACAAATCACAAATCTCGAACAATAGATGAATAATCTTCAAGAACAATGAAGAATACTTCTTTAATCGAATCTCGAATATAAATAATGAACGTAAAATCCTCGAGAATCGAAACCGCTCTGATACCATGTTAGAAAATATAATGCGGAAGCAGAATCAGAGATAAAATAATAAACTTGGAAGAACACGGGATTTAACGTGGAACCCTACTCCCTAAGGTAGCGTTTGGTTCGCGGGTTACCCGCGGGTTAGGGGAGTTTACCTCCCTTAACCCACATCCCCCTCTCTACCCGTGGGCCCCACTTTATTCTTTTTTTAAAAAATTAAATAAATCAATTTTACATCATCAATCCTATCAAAAAATAATATATTATACCATCATATCATATAAAAATTATAAACTACTCCACTTCTACTCCATTTTCCAAACTTCAATACAATCACATCACAATAACTACTCACTTTTTCAAACTCCAATACAATCATATCACCTCAAACCCACTTTTAACCCACCCCCAGTGTAACCCTCTATCCAAACACCAAAACACAAAAACGGGTTACCCTCTACCAGTTTAACCCACCTTAACCCGCCAACCAAACACACCCTAAGGAGTGGGAAGAAACCACGGAAGAACGCCTCAAAGGGTTGGTCTGTCTATTGACTTTCTCACTGAATACAGAGGGTGTGGGGCTTCTTATATAGCCCTCACTGAGTCTCCACATCCCACAAACGGTCGATGTGGGACTAAACAACTGGATGTGGTAAATGGATCCTGGAGTGATCCATTTACCCATCTACATCATAACTAGCACATAACACATATACTCCGATACTACTTATTTACATATTCTCAATATTAAAACACATAATGATTTATATGTTTTGTTTCAGGTTGGGGACGTTGTCCCGCACCCCGCAGGGAGAGCGCACTTGCTCCCCATGGACCCCCCCCCCCCCCAAGCTCGCCAACCGGGCAGCGAGACCCCCATTTGGCAGGGTATGGCGCGATAGGGGTGGATACATATGACGATTCTTCAACTTAAGGAGCTCCCCCCCTTTGGGTTTAAGCAATCGAGATGAAACAATTATATAGCTTCTACATATCATATAGAGCTTGTTCGTTTTATTCCGTCTGTCATTTATCTTCGTAAATAGAAGCATCTTTATTCTAAGTCTGTAATTAATTATGTATATCATTAGAACTTTGTCCACAACAGTTATTTATATGAACGAAACATTGTCTAATTAATCATTATCTACGTTTTAGAATCAAATGCACATCTATTTTTATGAACAAAAGACGTCTCCTAAGTGTTGTTAACTTGGTTATTTCGATTTTCATTTCCAGTATCTATTGATCAACTCAACATGTCTGATATGACCCATATGTGTGATATAAGGCACATGGATGAGAGAGATGTGTGATATAAGTGCGCACTTGTAAGCTATTATTGTTTTAAGATCTTGTATTGGATGATATCTATTCCAGTATGTATCAGCCAAGAATAAACATCAATTTGGTCGATATGACTGATATGTGCGATATAAAGGGCATATATGAGCAATATGTCTGATATAAGTGTGTATTTGTAAGTTATTTATTGTTGTAATAACTTGGAAGATCTTAATTTGCAAAAAATGGTCGAGAAATGGTTTTTAAGCGATTTTGACATTTCCACAGAAACGGTCGATTCACCAAAATTTCGATTTTGGAGGGGAGGGACCGAAACAAAATCGAAATCAAGATTTTGAACCTTGATATTGGCGCATAGCATGTCGAAATAGGTTATGGAGTCAACGAAGTCAGATTCTAGGAGTTGTATCCCCACATGATGTAAGAACCGTGCCCATGTGTTCTCGTGGGTTGTGTCCCCCCATCCAAGGGATTGTGTCCCTAGTTCATTCCCACCTTGTATCAGGTATCGCCCTATCAGGATAAAAAAGTCAGTGCCTTGTTGATTCAGCTCCAAGCTAAAGACTATGCACCAGTAACTTCAATGTTCAACATCATTGTTTACAAAAAAACTGAAATTTCAGGCCAAAGTTTCCATGGATGAAAATCGAAGCATGATTTTCTTCATCTGGCAACCAAAATTTCAGGTCAGTGGGTCATGGATGCAATTTCAAACCAAATAAGCAAAATCCTAACAAATTTGAACAAAGACCAGATCGGACATTTCCAGCGAAATTCAAAAACCAGCATTCCTTTTCTTCAAAAAAATAAGGTTCTCCTCCTAATATAGAAAAGTCAAACATTTATAATATGAAAATAACACACAATCTCTCCGAATGAATGGAGGATATCTTACAGGAATTTGAATTGTAGGAGCTCCTCCGAAGAAACTAGAAAACAATTCAGCATTCAAAGTGGCACTCATCAAAATTAATCTTAAATCACGACGTCGTTGCAGCAAATCCTTCAACACGATCAATAAGAAGTCTGTCCAAGCAAATAATAATAAATATATTATTATTAACTAATTAAGAATAAAGGACTGTCAGAAGATAAAATAATATTTTTACAGTAGCTTAGATGAGAAAACAGCACCTTCATTCATGCCACGTTCATGAATTTCATCAACAAAAACATGGGTTATGCCATTTAAATTCCGATCTCCCAATAGCCTTCGTAATAGAATGCCACTGGTGCAAAAAAGCAAATGTGTATTCTTCCCTTTCACTCCTTCTAATCGAACTTTATAACCAACCTTCAGAGGAGAGACGGTAAGATTAATATTCGATGTGAAAATATCACCTGATTCACTTCGATGACTGAAAAAAACCAACTTCAACAAGAACAGGGCATTTTGAACCATACAGATTCACCAAGATTCTCTCCTCTCTCTGTAGAAACCCTTTCTGAAACGGCCATAGCAGAAATTCTCCGAGGTTGCGTACAAATGATATTGCAAAATGCTCCACGACCAGATTCAATTTCAGACTCCAGCACAAATTGCGGAAGTTGAGTAGTTTTTCCACACCCAGTCTCCCCAGAAATGACAATCACCTGCATCAGAAGAAATAGTATAGAGAGTTTTTTTTGAGAAAATAGAAATAGATTTTTTTAATGGGAATATAGAGAGATAGTTGACAACCATGAGACACCATCGCTAAGTAAGACTTGGGCATTACTCGATAAACAATTACTATCCCCTAAATAAGAGAACTGCCAAAAAATGCATGAAGTTGCAATATGTCTGTTTAAAAGAAGCAATTAAAACTCCAGAGTGATCTTCCTTTTTTCCTTCCAAAAAAATGCAATGTAAACTGTCCAAGGAAGTTCAATTTTTGAAAATGTCCCCTACTATCACATAAAACTAAAACATATAAGATTTAAGTTCCAAAATATCATAAACTTGAACATTCATCCTATGCCAGTTCCATGAACCCATTTTGGCAAGCCTCGGAATCCTCAACCTTGCAGATTTGTGAACGACCAACATGAACTCGTTCATGGGCCTCACACTTGGCCACCACTTCTTCTCCTTGAGAGTTGAGACAAAGATGGTCGAATAAATACTCTATTCAAGTCCCTCTCACCAGAAGGAATCATCAGATAGTAATCGTGAAATTGCAATATGAAAATTGATCGCCCAACAGAAATAGACCTAAAACAGCCACCTCCTACAAAAAAATACAGCAAGAACTCAAAAGGGAAATAGTAGTCATGTCAGCTCGTCAGAAGGCCTCAAAATAGAGCAAGATCTGGATACAAAAACCCCTGGAGAAAATCAAATAACGCCTAGGAATTTGCCACCCATAAGTAGGTGTTATTCAAATTTTGTACAATCAAAGGTGTGAACAACCACAAGCCACCCGAGACTCGCAGGAGATCAAGATCAAGCAGTGTGCAAGACAGAGAAGACAAAACATCCACCGACACATCACCTTCCCTCACCACCAAACAGGGTTCATCAGCAGAGCATCATGAAAGGACACAACATTACAGTGCTTTACCCTAATCAGGTCGCACTCACTCACTCCCTCAAATTGATGGAACAACGCCACTTTTACTCGAGCCTTCATGGCTAAAGCTTCACCGTACCAGAGAGCCATCTCCACCACAAAATGTGCAAAACTATATCTCATGATCATAACTACAATCATTTATATTTAATTGAGCATGGAAGCCCCTGCTCAAGGATGAGCCCCGAGCACTGAGACTGATCATGACGAAGCCCTTATAGTCCCATTGGAGTCCTATTGTGGCTTCCAGTAGTTGTAAGTGCACCATCCACAAGCATCAATCCACGCCCCTCAAAACCCACCCACCCAGTGCACAAACCAAAGGCACCACAAGAGAAAAGGCCACAACAGAAGAAGGCATCCATTTTAAGGGTTCTCTGGTCTGGTTGAAAGCACCTAATTTAGAGTGTTTTCTGGTTGCAAGCACAAGCCCCTGAAAAGCTGCTTCATGGATCAACAGTGCACATGTGCCTACCCCACCGAGAAAAAGCCAAGGACTGGAAATCTGATAATACCTCATCCCTCACAGTGCAATGACCTCCACAGTGCAATGATCTCCCAAGTTTTAAGCCCTTGGCTAACAGGAGCATTTGCAGACCCCTAAACCCTGCCACCTCACTGCAGGGCACAAAAACATCCAATGACCAGCATTCCTGCATGCCAAGAAGAGGGCCAAGTCCTGTCAATGTATGTACGGCTGCATGCCCCCAAACATTAGCAGTTAGCAATGAACCAATCTGCCCAAAAACTCGGGTTATGACCACTTCCAGCTCACATCCTTACTGTGAATATCACCATGTTGTTCTCGAATGTGTTCCACGTTTCCTTTGTCTCTCTCATCACATGAAACAAAAGTTTAATTTTTTCCCCTTTTTGGAGAGAAGATGGCATGTGAGAACAAAATTTCCAATGGCATAAATTTACTGTTACAAGTCCCGATTCCACTGTATAACCCTCATTCGCAGAATCTTAGCAGTGATTATGCACTAGAAAAAGCATAAGCCCGTGTAAAAAATAGAAAAGAAATCAAGTCGATTTAACATCTCAACTGAAAATACCATGTAGAGAAGGATCTTGGCTCCAAATAAAAACCTGATTCCATGCAATGGCAGAAAGCAATTGCTCTTTCATTTTGTATGCAGGAAGAGACTTCCTAAAATTAAGCATCTTCACACCCTCTGGAGCCTCCTGGAAAATAGATATTGTTACATTAGTTCCAAGACTACATTTACAACTTCCGTAGCAGATAATCAGTGAGATGCAGAAGAAATCACCAAACAAAAACCTATACTTATATTAAGTGGGGTCAAGAAGGAGATATCATTAAAAATGAAGTAAAGGTATGTGAACAAAAAGAAAAGGCATCAGATTTATTATTCAATATTTGTACAGTTTTAGTTTTCACTCTTCCGGGATCATGTTCATCTCTGTAATAGCAGTACGAGAGGACAGACTCCAGAATACCACTATACAATTGGGGGGGTATCAATCATTGGAAGACTCTCTAGTGTCACAATACAAACCTGGACATGGTTATCACAGAAAAGCTCTTGAAAGTAACATGATATGGACCAGGACATCAGTCACGTTGAAAGACTTGAGTTTCGCGATATAGACATGGACATCGCTTTAACCTAAAGATTCTCGAATGTTCAAAACAGAAACCTGGGCATGGTTCTTAGAAACTTGGATGTAGACATTGATATGGAACTTGCACACCTGTCTGAGAAAGGAAGTACGCAAACACTGCAATTTCAATGACGCTCGTGTAGGTAGGTTCTGTATCCAGCTAATTCTGTGTACTAGATTAAGCATTTAAGCACATAAAGCGAAAGTATTCCTTTAAAAAAATAAAATCAAAATTAAATAATGTATACTAGGATGGTACCACATATAAACTGCAATTATAGACATTCTTACGCAGTCTTCTATTATTAGAAGAACATCCAAAACAGCAATTTTGCCACCGCAAAGCACACATACAACTTTTTCATATAAAAAAACAGCACATCAATACAACCATAGTTACCTTTCACTCTTTTTACTGAAACTACAATTCATGATCTTGAATAGTGTCCATTTCAATTAAATAATCCTGAATAGTGTGTACAAACTACAAAATTATACTTTTTCTGCATCCAATTTAATAAAGGATCTCGATAGCGATGGTAATTATATTCAGTATTACATTCAGCAGAAGAAAACATAAAAAGGCATGTAGTGCAAAGTACTGTAAATTGTAGTGAGGAAAAACACCATAAGAAAAATAAGACCTGCCAAGATCGCTGCAGATTACGCATGCGTAGGCTCTTTCTTTCGAGAATTTTTTCCATGACAGACTGATCAACTAAGGGCTCTTGGTTCTCATCAAGAGTTTCATCTTCAACATGCTTATCATCCAAGGCATCTGAATCCCTTGATGGGTACAGCTGAATTCGATCAAGATGCTCGTGGAGGAGACCCTCAACCCTTCTTTGCAAGGTAATAGGTAGAACAACCTGTCAAACAGTAAACAAAAAGATGGCAAGCCATTTGATGACTAGAATTAAAAATGAGCACACGGCAAAGGATAAAGGATATAATCAATTAGGTTAATACCTCTCTTTGAGGGCGTTTGTCGTCGAGATCTGGTCTGTAATTTGGCAGAGGAACCTTGCTAGCAACAACAACTTTTCCATAAAGCTGACTATAAGTGAGCCAAGCATAACAATAAGAAATATCTCAACCATAAGATCGTTTCTCGGATGCATAAAATGGAGAAAAATTTATGTAAGGTTTACCTGAATAGACCCATCCGACCAGCAAGATTTGAAATCTGCTCGTAATCACGACGATCTCTCCTATCTTTTGAAATTATTTCTTGCTCCTCGGGATTGCGCAGGAGTAAGCTGAGCTTCCACCTCCACTCATCAATGTTGGCAACAGAAGAAGAAGGCTAGGGGCAAAAGTGTCAGAGCATGATCAGAAATTCAATAAAATTCATTATGTTGGAAATGCGAATAAACTCAAACAGCTGCGTAAAGATGCCAGCTTCCAACTGGAAGGTATATTTGTATATCACTTTTCAAAGGAAAAATAATTCACATGTACAGAATTATTACAGTATAAACCTAATGCCAACTTGAACATAAAAATTGGTCATTTTTGTACTTGCACCTTGCTCAAAAGTGTATGTAACATTTGATGAATCCATCTAGTATGGCATTCATGTAAACTTCAAGCATATTTTCTCTTGATTACGAGTTTGAATACGTGAAGAATCTCGAGATACACCGAGTTGATACGTTTTTTGAAAAAACTAGTTTCCCCAGTCTGTAGATCTACAAATAAAGAAGATGGTGGAGAGGACAGCTGATCAACTGGGAGAAGGTGGAGGCGCTTCGGGCAGCCAAACCATGTCCAACAAGCAAAAGAAATGGTGTGTGGGAGATGCTGGTGGCCACATCATGAGCTCTTAAGAAGGATTTCTGCTTCCGATACGGGGCAAGGGGTAACCACACGAGCTCTTGCAACGATCTGGTCATGTGTTTCCACTATGGAAGCTTCAGGGACTGCCAATGAAGATGTCTAGGAAAGAGGATGGTGCAGAGAAAGAAGTAGGATGTTGATTCAAGAGACGGGTCATCTACCATCACATCGTGATCGACTCCATGTTTGTGGGAGTGTGCTCGGCAAGCACCTCCAGCCTTCAGTGTCATGACTGATATCGGCTTGAAGACCAGCCCAACCTTCAGCGAAGATTTTAAACCAAAGCCAAATAAGAAAAATAACTTTTAGAGTGAACCCAGCAAAACTAATGCCAAAGCATGTGAGAACCATTTCTACATCACAATCTGAAAGGATCACATCCAAATCTCATTCAATTCCCAGCCTACGCAAACCGGGTATGGACATTTGCGCAATCCACCACCGTTAAAGATGTCTAAATAGTAAATTGTTTTTCAAGCCTTAACTTCACGTAGAAAGGCATGAAATATAAGGTCTGAAAAAAAAACAATATGCTTTCTGTTTTCCTGCGGAAAGAGCGGAGGAATTCCGCTGCAGTGAGTTCATTTAGTTTCCTTCTGGAGCTCGACAGAGGTGGCAGTTCATTTGTTAGTTTGGGGTGCTAAAGAGCAGGCATTCAATCGTGCTTCAAGGACTAAACTCGATCTACGAGATAAGCTTGCAGCATTCACTATCTAACAAGCTCGGATGCTCTGTCTTCTTTGAGCCAGATGATGATTACAAAGAGAATGCTAACCATCCATTTAATTGAAAACTTCTAAACAACAAACTGACTCAGATGCTTAATGCTTATACTTATAACCCATCTCACTAACTTGCTCAAACTAAACTGTCAAGCTTAGTCCAGCACATATGATAGGCTTATCACTTATCAGGTTTGAACAGCTCAAATGCCGCAAGGGGATTTTGACTGTTTATCTAAGTCGATCAATCATGTCAATCGATGTTACGTCGATTTAAACAATAAATGTAGCCTAAAAGCGCCAAATTTCTCCAGTAGCAATGAGTACGGAAACCTGAATCGATCCAATTCCGAAAATTTGCTATTAAATAACACCTCATCTCTTCTTATTTTGGAAAAAAACGACTCAAAGTAAATAAAAAATGAGAAAAAGATAACATGAAAATGGACAAACCTTCTGATCCTCGAAATCGCACTCGTACTCGTCATCTGAGAACTGTTCCGCTGCACAACCGCTGAATGCCCGCGGCTCGACGACGCGGAACCGGAACGCCCAACCGCCGAAGCATCCCGGTCGTACGCGAGGTGCCGTCGGTGGGGCCGCGCACGCCGAGAACGCGGAGGATCGGCCGGTTCGGAGGAGCAGCCGCAGCCCTAATCCGGAGCTCATAACGAGATGTGGAGGGGCCAAGCTGCCATGGTTACGTCGGAGACCGGTTTTCTCGAGGGTCTGTGTGGGGCGGGAACGAGGGTTGCGGGTAGGGTTTAGCGGAGAGGGCTGCCGGATTTTCGCAGCGGGTGAAGCCTCGTTTTTTGGTGCTTGACTTTCATTTTTACGTAGGGTTGTTGTTTGGAATCTACGTCCATTTTTTATTAAAATTTTGGGGTAAAATAATAGATTTTAAATATTTTATATTTTTAGATACAAGATATGACGTATACTTTTTTGGGTTGAGATATAAAACATGTGAGGGATAAATCTATTATCTATTACTCTTATTAGAGCTGAGTTTTTTTCTCAGCTTGATGACACGTCCCGTATCTGTTCGCTACCGTATCCGTTTTTAAGCGGATACGGATATACATTTTCGAATTTTAGCGGATACGGATATTAGTTTTAATTTTTTTGCGGATACGGATTCGGATACGGATACCATTATAGTTTTTTTCGGATACGGATACGGATGTATCTATTTTTTGCGGATACGGATACGGATACGGATATCTGTATTATCGAGTCACTTATGACATGTACATCTATGTGCTAATATAGATCTAATGATGGGTATATATGTAAAATTTTATATAAAATGCATAATGGTCCATATCCGAATCCACTTTCCATTTCTGTAATTAATTGGAATACAAATCGACATCCCAACGTGCCATGCGTTTCCACTTTCCATTTATATTTTGTATATTTAATTGGAATACAAAGGGACATGCACTATGTCTGTGTTTCGTTTCTCTTCCCAATCTCCGTGATTCTCCAAAACTGAAGCCAAGCCAAGTGTTTCCGCTTTCGTTTCTTCCTTTTCATTCAACTCTGGTGAAAACAATACGATTTCAAGAGCTTCCAACGACGAGAAGGACTTCATCAATTTCGAGTACACAGATTTTTTGTTTCATTGTATAGAATTTAGCAAGTGCATGTGCTTGACAATCTTGATCTTCAACGGACCACAGTTGTTTGCTTGCAAAGGGAGCAGCAATCAACTTGGGGCTTTTGCAGTCTGCACTCACGTAAGTTTTTCTTCATTTATATGCTTCCATTTTCCAGCCCTTATACTCGCTAAATGAACTTGAATCGGCAAGAAAATATTGCCTTACAGAGGCTTTCCTAATCGATGTCAAGATATTTTTATGGTATTGTGATGGTGTATTGGATTATTTCTTAATCTCATATCAACTCATCCCATCCCAATACCACGTATATGAAATCTGAAATTTTTTATTGCTCGTTGGTCAGTGTTCTGAGGCGGTGTTATTTCTTTGAGTTAACCATATGAGCTTTATTTTTATTTCATAGGCTTGTACTATGAGTTACAATCCAGCCAATGGCTCTTTTAATGATGATGAGATAACGAAGTCAAAATCAAAGAAGCAAAAGAAACTAACCTCACCTTGTTGGATAAGTTTTGATAGAATTTACAAGGAAGTGAAACAAGTGGTGGAAGGAGATGAGGTTAGTGTTGAAATTTTATATGCCAAATGCAAATCTTGTGGTAAAGAACTTTTACATACCTCTGACAAGGGCACATCCCATCTAAATAATCATGTGCGGAATTGTCCATCTAAGCCTAAGCTTGAGCCCGGACAACAATTGTTACAGTCAATGTTCAATGTTGATGGGAGTAGCACAATTTTAAATTATAGCTTTGATGATGGATATAGCCAAACGTTATTGGTGAAGGCTATAATTATCCACGAATACCCTTTCAATATGGTGTCTCACTCTGCTTTCCGAAAATATATTTTGTCTCTTCGTCCTCAACACAAAATACCTTCCCGCACAACAATTTCTAAACTTTGCAAGACAATTTATATCGATGAGAAGCAGAAGCTTTATCGGATTTTTACAAATTTATCTTCGAGGGTTAGTTTGACTATGGATAAATGGACAGCCACTTCTCAGAACAAATCATATATATGTATAACGGTACATTTTGTTGATGATTCATGGAGTTTGCAAAAAATGATAATAAATTTTTTAAATGTTCATGGGTCAACTGGTATTGACATAAGTGATTATTTCATGTCAAGAATTTTTAAATGGAACTTAGATCAGAAGTTGTTCACAGTGACCGTTGACAATGACAGAGCTAACGATGTTGCGATTCGACATCTTAAAAATCATATCGGTAATGCTATACCTCTTAAAGGTTTATTTTTTCATATCCAATATGCTGCCCATATTATAAATCTTATTGTACAAGATGGTCTCAAGGTGATAGCCAAATCAATTGAGAAAGTCCGGCTCTGCATTAAATATGTTACATGTTCGCCGCAAATGGAAGCAGTATTTCTTGAAACATCGCAACAAATAAATCCAAGTATGAAAAAGAGCATGGCATTAGATTGCTGCACAAGATGGAACTCTACATATCTCATGTTGGAAACTAGTTTGCAATATAAGGATGTATTCAAGAGATTTAGATTTCGGGATGCTAATTTCATACATTGGCTTAATGATGAAGAACGGGATTATATTAAAATGTTGAGAGAGTGCTTGAAGCATTTTTATGATGCCACTAAATTATTATCTGGATCTAATTATGCTACGTCAAATCTATTTTTGTTGAATTTTGTGAAATACAATTACTTTTCACATAGTGGCTCAAAAGCAAGGATGCCATTGTCATTTCAATGGCAACTACAATGAAAATGAAATTTGATAAATATTGGAACATGTGTAATGAATTATTGGTTGTTGCTTGTTTTTGGACCCAAGATATAAGATGAAGGCAATCCAGATCTACTTCAATGATATCTATGGAATAGAAGGACAAAAAAGTTAGAGGAACTTCATGAAGTAATCAAAACTCTTTTTGATTCTTATGCTATTATTGGCAACACTCGGTTGGAAATATCAAATGCTTCCATGACACCAGTTCCATCCAAAAATGCAACTAACCAAGCAACTGTAGAAAAAAGAAAAAGTAGATTTGCACAAGTAATGGACGATGAGGATACTCAACCTACAGAATCTGAACTCGATGAGTATTTGAAAGAAAAATTTTTGCGATGGAAAGATGATTGTGAAAACACTGCTATAGCCGGTCCCTCACTGAATAATCGAATATCTCCTCTATAAAGGAGGATATCCTCTTTAAAAAGTAGTTTTGTTCCATCTGCTAGAGCTTGAAGAATTCCTAATGGGCCGGCGTATTCAAGCCCAATACGTTGTTGTATCCCCGCGGAAAATTCTCTTTCTAACCACACAATTACTAACACGCCTATTGTAATTCCTAATATCAAGATAAAAATAGGGACAAGGATCCATATGAGTTCATAGATCTCTTTTAAGAATTCTGATCCAGAAAAAGAATTTATAGCTTGTACTTCCCTCGTATCGATTATCATTTCAACGATCAACCTCCCCCATAATGATATCTATACTACCTAGTATTATCATGATATCAGCCAATTTCATTCTTTTAACTAGCTGAGGAAGAATTTGCAAATTGATGAAACCAGGCGGACGAATTTTCCATCTCCAAGGAAAAACACTCTGATCCCCCATTAGAAAAATTCCTAATTCTCCCTTTGGGGCTTCTACTCTAACATAAAGTTCTTGTTTCGATAATTCAAAATTGGGTGAAGGTTTTTTACTAATGAATCTGTATTCAAAAGCATTCCATTCCGAATTCTTTGTTTTATCAAAGCGTCGTACTTCTAAATTTTCATAGGGCCCCCCAGGAATTCCTTCCAGAGCTTGTTGAATAACTTTTATAGATTCTATCATTTCACCGATTCGTACTAAATAACGAGCTAATGAATCTCCTTCCTTTTGCCATTGGACTTCCCAATCGAATTCATTGTAACACTCACAATCATCAACTTTACGAAGATCCCATTGTATTCCAGAAGCTCGTAACATGGGTCCTGACAAACCCCAATTTATTGCTTCTTCCCCATCAATAATACCTATTCCTTCAACTCGTTCCAAAAAAATGGGATTGCGAGTGATAAGTTTTTGAACCCCTCATGAATCAATTTTTGTTCTTTCATTCCGGGTGACCCCCCTGGAAGTATCAACTAATGGAGGAGTAGTCATACAACTTACCTTTCCTTTCCTTTTCACGGGTATAAGTTACAGATCAAATTAGGACGCCAGAAGGGGGGGATCAACATATATATATATATGACACAACATTTCTCCCCCAATTCCTTTTAGTCAGGCTTCTCGATCTGTCATTATACCCTGAGAAGTGGAAAGAATTGCAATTCCCATTCCACCTAAAATCTTAAGAATTCGTTGATAGTTAGAATAAATTCGTAGACCGGGTCGGCTGATACGTTTTAAAATAGTTTTATGTATACCTTTCCTAGTCCTTTTATGTCACAGGGTTGAAACCAAGAAATATTTGTTATTTTCTCAACTTTGATATTATTGCATGGGGAAGCAAAAAGTTGTGCGATATCTTGTTCTTGGAAAAATGGCCAAAGACATTCTTGGCATTCCTGTATCCATTGTTGCCTCTGAATCTGCATTCAACACTGGTGGCTGAGTAGTAGATGCATATCGGAGTAGATTGAATGGGTAGAGGCATTGATATGTGCGCAAGATTGGATGAGAAATGAAATGAATGGATGATTTTTCATATTTACTTTATTACTTCAATGACAATCCATATAAACTCATAATATTTATGTATGTTAGATTCATACGATGCATCCAATGATTATAAAATCTTGGAGGATGTTGAAGACATTCCTTCTCAGGTTGCTCCATCTACTTTAAGTAAGTATTTTTCTAAAATAAGATTATTATAGAATTTTAAAGACCATCTATCTTGCTTTTTTATTCTTGCTTTGACGTTTGCAAATGGTTCACATCTTAGTGAACGACATAGAGGAAGCAAATGCTTGTGGAATTGATGGCATGGGGGATAATGATTTTTGGTATAATAATTTCATAAATTATATCTTTTATAAAATCAAATATGTTCTTAAACATCAACATTATCTTGTATTTGTAGGTGATATCAAGAAGAAGAAAAGACAAGATCGTTCATGTCATGATTCAAGAATCGTTATCCAGTTTATTTTGAGTTGAATCTTATCTAGTTTATTTTGAGTTTGTAGAATTTGATTTCAGAACTATTGTGGAACTACTTTAAATCGTATTTTTTTCTTTTATGGAACTTTATTATTAGACTATCTACTCATGAAAAACTTTACTTTGCAGTTGTCTGTTTATATTTTGGGTCAACAAGATATGCAATATTCCAGCTTCACAAATATTTTCCATGCCTCAATGTAGCACTGACACGAAATTGTATCTCATCATGAAATGTCAAAAAAGGTAATAAACTTTTACAATTCATCATAGTGTTATTTCACAAAATATACCATATCACATTTATCTTATTAGTTGGTTACAATGTTACAGTAATACCTAAATTTTAGAAACATTTCAAATGAAGGAAGACAAAGGTACGCCATCGTACAATTTTATTATATGTTATTCAATTTATTTCATTCAATATTTTAATTCATTTTCTTATTTATTATGTAGCATTGTAAGTTTACTGAATTTAGGATTAGTCATTCGTCAATTGCAAGTTCATAAAAACAACATTTCTAATTAAAACTATGAGGAGGCACTTAATATTTATAGGATAATCCGTATCAGTTTCTTAAATATCCGTATCCGAATCATGAATATCCGATTCTGAATCCGTATCCGTATTTAAGGATACAGTATTCAATTTTCGATATCCGTATGATATCCGTTTCCGTATCCGTATCCATATTTTGAAACTAGTAAGGATATGGTAATACCTATATCCGGAGGAAAATTCCTAAGTAACGGCCCTACAAAAAAATTTTCTTCGAATAAGCCACCAAAAATTTTTTTCTCTGTATAGTGTAGGGATATCGCATATATTGTATGCACTATAGAATAGCGCAGCTATTGTATGCGTTTTCGCTAGTTAGCGCAGAGAAATCCTGCGATTTGCCTGTAGCGCATACATTTCCTGCGATATCCCTTTAAGAAAAAAATAAATAACAGAGAGCGAACGAAGGGTCACTTACGCAACCCTTCGTTCGCTCGACTCGCTCTCTGTCTGTGCCCGACCCTAGCAGCCGTGAACACCTCCGCCGAGCAACTCCTCCGCCCCGATCATCTCCTGCTCCGCCGTGGTTTCCACAAGCCGCGAAGAACGTCCCCGCCACCCCGCCAGGCGTCCCCGTACCTCCGCCCAGCTTCTTCCCGTCCGCTGCCTCCACTGCTTGCGAGGGTAACGGTTTTCACAATTTCTTGTTAGGTTTCTTAATCTCTTATGCCTCCCCACGATATTGTAATTTTATATAACCTAAGACCATGTGATTATAATATATAGGATGTCTATGGATTCCATATTTTGCGTGTTTGAGTTGAAGAGTCATAATGAAGACTCTTGTTCTACTGTCAAGCGAAGTCTGCGATTGAGAAAATCCATGTCGTATGACGAGTTATTGGATTTGGTTTGTAAGAAGTTTTCATTGGATAGGAACACATACAACGTGAAGATATTGCAGTGTATTGGAAATGGTTCAGTGATGACGTCCATTGCAGATGATGATGATGTAGACAATATTTTTCTTTACGCTGAGACTTATGCAAAGTCGTCTCCCGTAGAGATAGTTGTGGAAACATCTTTGATTGAACTTGGAACCGAGCAGCACGCCTTTGAACGTCACAGTGTGCCCACATTTGCAGATCCATCTAACGACGAGGTACCTATTATGGATCACAATGACGAGCGAACATTTATTGGTGAGTCTCTGATGAGGGAAGTGCATCGCGTTCTGAATGATTGTCCTCCAGAGGTCACTGATGATGAGATAGAGAATGAAACCGATGAAGCTGAAGATGTCGGCCAGGATGTAACAAATGATTCCGAAATTGTCTCTTCAATACCCTTCTTCAATGTTTTAGGCGGTGACGGCCTTGCAAAATTCGAAGACAATTTTCGAAAGGAAAGTGCCATTGACAGCATTAGTGATGAACTACGAAAGGGTCGCACTTTCAAAACAAAAGATGACCTTGTTTTTTGTGTGAAAAGGTACCACATTTTCTCCCATTACAACTTCAATATTAAGGAATCGACCACATTGGTTTGGTCCATCTCGTGCGCGATGGATTCAAATGGGTGCAAGTGGTTTTTACGTGGTCATTACCGTAGCTTCGATGGGATGTGGGTAATATCCAAACTTGGTGATCCACATTCATGTATCAATCCATCCATTGGTCAAGATCATCCCCAACTTGACTGCAATTTCATGGCACGAGAAGTTCTTGACTTTGTGAAGGATAGCCCAATTGTTTCGGTTTCAACTCTGAGGACCCATATCTACAAGGCGTACAAGTACTTGGTTACAAAGAAAAGGGTGTGGGATGCGAGACGAAAGGCGATTGCAATCATCTATGGTGAATGGAAGAAATCCTATGCGGAAATGCCACATCTCTTACATGCTTTGAAGGATGTCATTCCAGGGACAGAAATAGCTATTACGCATACGGTCCATCCTGATCCAAGGAAGCCACATTGTCGAAGATTTCAGCAATGTTTTTGGGCGTTTGGTCCATGTATTGAAGCGTTCAAGTATTGCAGGCCACTGATCAGCATAGACGGTACACACTTGTACGGAAAATATACACAAAAATTACTGATTGCTTGTGGGATTGATGGTGATAACCATATTGTCCCCCTCGCCTTTGCCATTGTGGAAAAGGAATCTGCGCCAACTTGGAAGTGGTTTCTTTCTCTACTTCGTATCAAGGTTATTGGGATACATCCAGGTCCCATTTGCATTATTTCAGATCGCCATCCAGGTATAAAATCTGCAATGAATGATGTTGATGTTGACCTACTGCCACCATTTGCTCATTGGCGTTTTTGTTCGCGGCATGTGGCTAGCAATTTCAACACTGTTTTTAAGAATGGTTCCATGAAAAATATTGTGACTGCAGCTGCCTTACAGACATCCTCTAAGAAATTTGCATACTTCATGAGAAAATTTGCTAAGATGGTTATTATGATTGTACTGTACTGACACTACAGCACCGACATCGCTCACGCCGAGTTTGGGAGGGCGATGTAAGTTACGAATTTCTGTTTATTGCTAAGATGGTTATTATGATTGTATCACATCATATCATAATTGCAGGTTTCTTCATGGCTACGTTGTCGGCGAAGGGAGAAGCAGGTACGACATATACCAGACATTTGCACATGTGCCAGACAATGCAGATGAAGTGACATTGATACGTCATGCCAGGGCGTACATCCTGCAGCTCCTTGGAGGTGTCCTATTCACGGACAAGAGCGGATCGTTGATATCGATTATTACATTACCGCTTTTATCGGATCTTGATGTTACTGGTACTTTCAGCTGGGGATCTGCTACTTTGGCTTATTTGTACAGGCATCTTTGTTACGCTGCAGACATGGGAACTGAGGAGATAGGAGGTTCTGTTATCCTCTTACAGCTTTGGGCGTGGGAGCACTTTCCCCATATAGCCCCTGTCATTAGATTGAGGCCCCAATGGCACGGGCGACCATTAGGTGTTCGGTGGAGGGCGGACTTTGAGAATAGACGGCAACCAACACACGTTGTTCGCCCATATCGTGATGCATTTGATATGCAATCGCCCGACCAGGTATAAATTTTTTTTGGAAATTTATTTCTTTTCAATTATCCATAGAGTAATGTAATTCTGGTATGTGCAGGTTTTGTGGATGCCATATGGGAGTGACATCTTGGAAGGGCTTCCAGATTATTGCCTCGATGGTCAGCATGTTTGGACGTCACGTGTACCACTTATTTACTTCCACGTGGTCGAATATTACTTTCCGGACCGTGTCGTACGCCAATTCGGTGGATGCCAGAGTATTCCAGCTCCCTGCGACACTGACGAGGTGCTACATGCGATCGATCTACGGGGTAAGGTGGATGTGGATTGGAGAGAGAAGCATATTGACCACATCAATGCTTGGATGTCTCGACACGATAGAGTCCTCCACATAGACCAATCAATTGGGGTTAGCACAACTCCGGATTACATGGGTTGGTATCTCCGCATCACCAGAAGATACGTGGGGAGATTAGGTGCAATCCTAGCCTACAATGTAAGTATACATAACGCAAATATATTTCGCTTACTTGTTATTATGTAAATAACATGTATTCCAATTTTTCAGATGCAAAGATGGGATCTTGTTATGAATTTAGGAGGAAGAGATCCTGGCCACTACCAGTATAGAGACATAGCACAAGAGACCAAGGCCGAGATGGAGCGTTCATTAGCAACTCAATTTGTAGATGCTATGATCTTGAACGAGGAGTACACGCAGCAAGAGGACATCCAAGATAGAGGAAGAGGACGTGGAAGAGGTAGAGGTCGGGCTAGGGCACAACAACATGCTCATGGACGAGGTCGGGCAAGGGCTAGGGCACAACAACAAGATTTTGCACATGGAGACAACTTGGAGGAGGGACACCAAGATATGGATGACGTTCCCGACTTTGTTTTAGAGACACAGTTTGTCACACCGCCTGTTGAACCTCGAACCGGCGAGATGTCAACTCCACAAGCTCCTGCAAGGAACATTCGAGGTGAAGAAGCTCAACATGCATATGCTACATTGACACCGCCACCTGCGCCCACCTTTGAAGAGGAAGAAGCCATTGAAAGTTCTCAACAACAAGATCTTGATCTCAGATTTGGAAGGACTGCATACCAAAGGAGGAGAAAGAGATAGATATGTAATGTAAACAATGTAGTCTTACTTTTTTGTATTGTAACCCTCATGTACTCATTTTGGAAGCAATGAAGACTATTTATGGATGTCTATTCAAACATTCTTCAAACTTTGTACATATCTTATGGATGAAGAAGTACAAGCATTACAATTCTTGGTGTTGTTATGTTCTGTCTGTCCAAGCTTGTTCCTGACTTTATTTTTTTTTGCCGCATAGCAGAGTATATCGCAGCATTTCTATGCGCTATAGGCTTTCCTTTATTTTTTTTGGCCCGGTAGCAGAGTATATCGCAGCATTTCTATGCGCTATAGAAAGGAAACGCACACAAAGTATGCGCTAACGTAAAGCGCATAGATTAAATGCGTCTTCCTATATCGCACAGATTGTCTGCGATATGCGTACACTATTCGAAGAAAAAAAATTTTTTTTGGCTTAGTTGGAGACTAATGTTTTCCAACTACGCCTCTTAGGAATTTTTCTCCCTATATCCGTATCCGTATCCGTCCTTTGCATCCCTACTTACCCCCCATTCCATTCTCGAATGTCCCATCTCTCTCCCCCTCAAATTACACCACTTTATATTTTCCACCCATTCTCTCATCTCTCAGAGTGGGTAATGTATTGTGATATATTGAAATATATCATAATATATTACCCGCCCATTTCTAAAGTTTCGTGCCACATGAATTTCCGTTTCATTATTATCGTTGATTGTGTAAATTTGTTGGTTTATGTTATAGTGTTACAAATTTACTTCAAATAACAGTACGAAGTTAGGATAAATTCACTTTACTTTTTTCGATAGTTATATTTCTAATGATTTTTCGTTGGTAGAGAATAACGTGAACATTAAAAACATATGATCCTGATGAATATTTCGGTTTATAAAAAAAATTTCTATGTTAGTTATTTGGTTACCATAATATTTTGGGAGTTATCATCCGAGTCTTTTTTATATAGAGCTTTTGTCTTTTTTTAGCTTTTTTAGTATAGTGGGCAAGGTTTATTGCAAATGTTTATATGACTGTGTGTATACATGTGTGTGGGTCAACTTATGATTTATGTTTTATAATATCATCATTAAATAAATTTACCATTTCTGTTCGGGCTCACTTGGTAAATCTATCATGTATATTCAAAATAAATATGCCATAATTTTTTGTTCACTTTACTTGAAAATTTCATCTCATAAATTTGCCAATTCATGTTATAGTTTTACAAATTTGCTTCAACTAACAATAGGAGGTGCTTTTCATACTTACGCAATCATTTCTTTTAATTATGTACATAAAAATATTATTTGTTATTTAGGTTAATCATTTCTCCCTAAAATATATACAAGTTATATATTTTATATTTTTTAAGTACAATTATACAATTAAGTTCTACGTACAGTCTTATAATTTAACCTCTTAATTTCATACTTTATCCTAAAAAAGTACTCATTGTATTTGAATGATTTTTTATTTTTAGATATTATTTCAAAACAAAAAAAGTTTAATATACAAATATAATTTTTAAATAATATTACATGAAGTACAATCTTTTCAAAAGATAGATAAACTGTACGCGATGTTCCTCTATAATCTGACAATTAAGTTCTAAGTACATTCTTATAATTTAACCTCTTAAATTCATACTTTTTATGTTTTTTAAATAATATTACGTAAGTTACAATCTTTGTACATAATTTATTCCTTTATAATTTGTCAATTAAGTTCTAAGGACATTCTTACAATTTAACATCTTAATTCATACTTTACCCTGAAAAGCTACTCACAGTTTTTATTCACGATCGAACAAATGGCTTATGTGTCATATGATGACTATTTTTAAGTTTCTACACAAAGATCCGTATTGACGGGTCTTTCAAATCCAACAAATTTCCTTCATTAAATTTATCAAAATACGTTCATACCTTATACTTTTATCAAAATTGAACTATACGTTAATTTTTAGGAATTGCAGTGTGTGTGTTTTCAGAATTACGATACATATTCTTCGTAGATGTAAATATTACTTGATTGTATTTGGTGATAAAGGTTGTGCCATTGTAGTTGCAAGTATTAGAAACGTCCACCATTACAATAAAAGTAAAAAATGTTATAAAATTTCACATCAATCATTAATTGAAAAATTTTACATTTAAAGTCCTAACTTTAAGTTATGTTAATAATTTATCAAGTATTAGAAATTGTAGTATATAGCTCTATATATATACATATATTTATTTATATGTATAATACATGAGATACAAATGCTTAAATAAATCAATTCCTTTTAAAAAGAAGTTTCAAAATCAAGATAACGGAGCTATAAGCATGTTAAAAATATAATATGATTGTTATTCTTTTTAATGTTAAAATTTTAAATATGTGAGAATATCATATGAAATTTTAACAAAAGGAAAAAATAATTATGCTCGCAAATAGATTCATGTAAATATTATCGTAACGTCTTAAAAATGTAATAAATTAGGGGTGCACATGGATCAGATTGGATCAGATTTTAGCCTAATCCGTCTCCAATCCAACCTTAACGGATTTTCATTTTTCTCAATCCAATCCATCAAATATTTGAATCAAAATCAATCCAATCCATCGGATTATTGACTGGATTGGATTGGATCGGATTTTTTATACTTACACATTCCATTCAATAATTTATCGTGTAATGTTTGTATTTTATAGCACATTAACATTCGACATTTGAAATATGACTTCAAAATTGATAATTTGGATAGATATAATGAAAAGAATATTCGTAGAGTGCACAATCAAATTAAAATTGATGAACTCCATTAATCCATTACAAAAAAGTTGAAGACCACAGGATGAATCTAAAGAATTATATTGAATTTGATATCTAAGTTTCTTTTTATTAATGGTGCATTAGTATATTTTTTGTAAATAATTTTCGACATGTGATTTATGCAAGTTACCAAATATGGATGTAAAAAATAATTAGATACCAAAAAATGTGATTTCTTTGGATGGATATTGATGAAGTCTACGATGTATTTATATTGTTAAGTTATGCCAAAATCAGATCACTCCTAAGAACACACTTCAAGGAACTATAATATATCATAAACATTCAAGAATCATAAAACATTCATATTCGATTTGGTATACAAGACAAAACCAATTTAAAAATATAGTCCATCAATTAGGCAACATGCCTCTCATTTAAAATAGACTTGAATGGAATTTATTTGTTAGAGTTGTGCCTATAAAGAAAATATGTAAAATTTTCTGAAAAATATGAATCAAATCCATATATCAATTTAATATGAAAAAGAATTCAAGTATGTTTGTTTGTTCTTACATGATATGGCACATCTCAACGTATAGCTAATCTAATTTCATACATGAGAAATGTTGTAAGCTGGAACAAGCAAAAGGGTCAAGAATAAAAAATACATGTGCTAAGCAATCTTCCTGATTCTATTTTCTTTTAATGGGTATCGGATGAGTTGTAGTGTGCTTAGGGCAAACGGTATTGTGCCAGAGAAAGACGATATTGAGTGAGACATGTGGCATCATAAGGAGGGCGAACTATTGTACTTGACGGGGACTACGTTGTGCATGAGAGGAGGCATCAAAATGGACCAAGGTGTGAGAGAACAATAGTTAGATATTGACGGTTGAGAGTGAAATGATAGGGAGGTGGAATTGGAGAGGAATGGTCAAAGAAGATTCACAACATTACAGGTTATAATCATATTTTATTATTTTTGAGATTTAGCATTTGACTTTCAAGAGAAACATGTGTGTGTGATAATAGGACTTGTATCCCATAAAAATTGTGATGAATGACATTGATTAAGGCTTTATGGGAAATTATGGATTGGTGAAAATAGATGTTATGTATGTATTATATCTATATATGTAAATATACAAATATATGTTAACGGATTAACGGATTGGATCGGATCAGATTTTGATAATAATTCGATCCAATCCATACTTTAACGGATTTTAAAAATTTCTATCCAATCCGATCCATTAAAGTGATAAAACCAATCCAATCCAATCCAATAACATCGGACTGGATCAGATTGCGGATTTTGTCCGATCCGTGTGCACCCCTATAATAAATGGTTCGCCATGAAAACGCAGGTTGATAAGTTAATTTAGCAAATACGATCAAGGCTAAAACCTTTTCTTGTGCATCAACATGTGATGTTTTATTCTCAAATTTACGTCTCTTCCCCTCTCTCACACTGATTTTTCGGTTTCTCTCTTATGGATTCTAATATGAATAACACATAATAGAACTTAGATAGTAAATTATATAAAAGTTCCTGAATTATACATCTGATTTCAACGCTATACATGAACTTTAAAAGGTAATGATGTGGTGCCACACTTTAAGATTTGTCTCAATGTTGTCCATGACTATTAAAATTTATGGTAAGAAAGACGAATGATCAACTGCATTTCAATAGTCAAGGACCACCACATTGAGATAAGTCTTAAACTTCGGGTACCACATTGTTACAATTTGAAGTTTAGGTATAACCTTGAAATCGGGTGTATAGTTCATGAACTTTTTGTAGTTTACTCCAACTTATAAAAGTTACACTACATAAACAACTTCAAGGAAATAATGAATATATATATATATATGTTTATCATGATTTTGTTTCCTTAAACTTTATTCTAAAAGGAGTAGCAGACTTTCAGTTAAAATGTAACAAAGAGTAGAGATGGCAATCTCCTCTCTAACATAAAAGTTTTTAAAGAAAAATACAGTTTTACTGAAGGACCCTTAGTAAGGTGAGTGTGCATGAAAAGAAATAACACATTCATGGACAATTCATGGGCAAAGCTTACATACCTCTTAGTAATTTAATATGCTTTTGTCATATTCTTCAAATCCGTGGTGAAGCGTGGAGTGACACACTAGTATATATAGATAATCTTGATAATGTATAAACATAAAATAAGTGTAGCTATCACAAACAAAGAACGTCAAGACTCGTGTGGTTCGAGACAATCAGATGACAAACCTTCTCCCCACGAGGAAGATGCCTAATGGTTCAAATCTTCATAATATTCTTCTTGAGGAATTCAGCTAGTCTAATAACTAAAGATGGGGTTCCTCTCCTGGCATTGATACGTGGCTTATCCTTGGGCTTCTATTCTTCTCAACGGAGCCTTCATTCGTGTGTTGTTGTGGACTGATCGATGCAGTCACGTGATTATCACGCCAATCCTTTTGGATTGTTGGCATATTATTACATGGGTCAATGGGGTGCCCTACCTTATTTTTTGTTTTTTTGAAAAATATCGTCATGTATATTCATCCCTATATCCCTCCTATATGTCATTCGAATTTCGTCAGAAACAGAGACTCCTACGGCCTCCATCCAGACATGATCGATTTAAAAAATCCTGCGACCGTTAAAAAATGACGTCTGGATGGAGGTCGTATGAGTGTCTGTTTCTGACGAAATTCAAATGACATATAGGAGGGATATAGGGATGAATATACATTGTGATATTTTCCAAAAAAATACGACCTCATTTTTCTCTACTATCTTATGTTTTGATAATCTAATCAAGTATGCATATTTAATCTTCCAAGATGCCACCGTCAAGTTGGCTATGATCCAAGATATTAATTATGAATGATATCCAGGCACCTTGGTCAGTCATCTAATTAAATTTGTAATTATATCTTTTGTATACTCACCCAAGGGTGAAAATGATCTCACATGGATGGTAATTATTATTATATCATTGTCATCTTTTTTTTCAAAATTTGGATACTGTCATATTGATATAAATGTGTTTTTTCGAACAAATTCGTAGATCGAAGAAAGAATCATCCTAAAAATATGTGAATGTATATGATATGTGAATATTGGATTACACTACGAAACGATTAATATCACGTGATTTATAATTTTATATAATACTCGTAATCCCCAACTTTGATATTAAAAACAAACTTTATATAATAAAAAATAATGAAAATGTGATAACCACGTGCTGCAATTAGCAACGTATGAGGCTTGCGAGGGAAGCAGACTATTGCACTAAATGGATTTAGAAGGAAAAACTTATTAGTAGAGTTTTTTCTTAGGCACTATTGTAATTTTTATATATTTATTTCTTATCATAATAATGAGAAGAACCATCTACCATGCTTTTGAAAATTCGTATATGTAATGACCCAAATCCGTATGACCAGCAGAAGCATAATAAAACGACATGCCACGTCGGATCTGAGGGTTACGCAAGAATATCAAATCCACAATACATGAACGTAATAAGGGCAAGGTGTAGCCTCTTTTATCATAGTATTTTTATAGATACAATGATAGTATCATTTATTACATGTAACACAAAACATTATGTGTACTTTATGTTCAAATAACATGACAACTTTAATTTCTTAAAGGAAAACAACTTACAACTTCTCTATATTATGCAAACATCTGCTGGCCCGTGAAAATCTGATTTTTTTTCGTTTATGCGGTATTCCATTCAATGCATGTTTGTTATATGATGTTATTATTTGTCTGGTCTAAATTCATTCTTCAATCGGATAAACGACAATATACACTCAGATTGCTTAAGAATGATACATTTTTGTTTTCTATGCTATCTTTCTGTGCCATCATTGTATCTTCAAAGCTTTAAATGCTATAATACATTTTAGACTTTTTATCAAAATTATCGAAGTGATAAGGTTTTTCGTTGATTTCAATGTCAATTAATTAAGGGAGCTGGGACCTACACCCAGGGGTTCATGATTTTTGAGTTTTTTTAAGGAAACTTTAGGGGGATTTTCTTAATATATTGAGGGGAATATGTGTTTCAAGTTTCATGCAAAACAAACATTCCTAACTCGTTCATCTAGAAGGGGTCAATTTCAGCAAATCTGAGACCGTTAAAATTTGACAGACTTGATGAAGATGATAGGAGTCTCGAATTAAGTTGAATTTTGAATGACACCATGGTGATATATAGTGATTTAATTCCCCCAATGATTCATTTCAAAAAAAATAAAAAATCTATGAAAAAATGAGCCGGATGTAGGTAGTTACCTACACCCCTGGGTGTAGGCTCCTTTTTCCCATTAATTAATTATGTTTTGTATAAATATCTACACGAAGACAATTTCTTTACAGTACCCAATCTACTTTTTATGCCTTGCATTTTTTATCATTTATTTTGCATATTGTCATTTTGTATCATCATTGTTGTGGTCACATGTGGAGTTGTTGTATATTATGTTTTTAAACTGCTATAACTTCTACTTCAATTTCTTGTGCTTTCGTTTTTTAATATTCAATTGTAAGGATATTACGCGTGCGCATGGGACTTCTATATATAACTTTACTCATACGTTACAACTGGGTTAGATATGTCCTCATTCAAATTTAATTTCATTCTTCCATAGTTAGAATGCCAAATATTCCTAAATATAATATGGGTTTTTTTCATCTCAATTTTGTTTTCATTTAGAGCTAACACCATTGTTTTAAAGGTTAAATTCCATATTATATATATATATATATATATATATATATATGGGAAAGGAAAGCTACACCGGAGGGTGCAGCCAACTAGCTACACTCGGGTATTTTTCTCATTGTTTTTTTAATTTTTTTGAAGGAAACTTATGTGGGATTTACTTAGTTTATTGTGTGGAAAATGTGTTTCAAATTTCATGCAAAACAAACACTCCTAGCATGCCCATCTAGATATGGTCAATTTCAATAATTCTGAAATCGTTAAAATGTGATAGCCTTGATGGAGATGATAGAAATGTCGAATTTAGTTGAAATTGGTATGATATCATGGTGATATATAGTGATTTAAATCCCCCTAGGTTTTATTTCAAAAACACAAAAAATCAATGAAAAAATAGTCGGGTGCAGGTAGTTAGCTACACCCCCGGGTGCAGCTTCCCCAGCCCCTATATATATATATATATATAAAGTTTCTAACCATCTTTATAGGAATTAAAATAAAAGCATCAACATTCTAATAAGTTTCACATGTATGACTTCTATAATTTTAGTAATTCTTTATAGAGTTAGATAATATTGTTAGATTTAAAGTTTCCCTCTTACCTCTACTGACCATGCTGCGGAGCATGGGTGTAGACCCTAGTATACACTAAAATTGGATCCTTCATGTGGCTTTGTCCAGTCTCTCCCCATTGCTCCTCTCTACTGGACATGTGTCCTTCTACCCTTTCTCCCTTCCATGCTTCCCTCCAACATCTTTCCCTATCTGTCGGGCTTTCCTTTTTTCTCTCTCCTCTCCCCCATCCTCCTGCATAATCCCCCTCCTCTCGCAATGATACACCTAACGGAGAATAAGGAGAATACATGTCTATTCTCTATTTGGCTGGAAAGATAGGAAAAATGAGAATAAGGTGGAATAAGAGTAGGTAAGGTGAATAAATACATGAATAAAGGTGGAATATGGTGAAATAATGGGATGTTGATGTGTATAATCGTACACTTGGAACCGCGTTAGACGAGGAACTGACCCCTTATTCAATGCTCATTAGAAACTAAAAATTAAAATGGAATTGAGTTTATATTGCAACTTTATGGCTTAATATTTGACATCTCGATCTAAAAAATACAACAATTTAAATTTGGTATAAAGCATGGAGCATATTTTCTATATCAAATCTTGTATACAAAACAAATATCATCGGTTAAATATTATCTAGATATCAAGATCAAGTGTGAGAAATTAAGTTATGATTGTACAAGTGATGATTTATGTCAAAATTATATTGAATGAACGAAGATGAATATAATATACATATTCATCGGCGTCAAAATAAAATACGATCACAATAGTTTTCACGCTACGCATCAACCACTATAGGAAAGTTTGACCATAATGCCAGAATGTCAAATTAGCATGGGGCATGAACGACAAATGATAAAGAGGGCTAATAGACTAATATAACAAGAAAATAGAAAATGGGTATACATGATGTAGTATTATGTTAAATACATAATAACATATGTTATCCTTCGCAAAGTCAAATCTATAATAATGATTTTCTGACATATATGTTACTATCAATATAAATTTAATTATATGATATACAATTATCCACAACGACTAAATATATGAAGCTATGAACAAGTCAATATTGTTAGTATTGTTACGGTGATTTTGGTACGTATTTTCTTCAACGAATGCTTTTAACTTTTATAGATTAATTTAATTAGAAAGCTATGAATATATTTTTGTTATCCAATTACAGTATTTAAATATTTTGTTTAAACAACATAGTGAGTTGTAGTAAAGTGATATGAATGAGAGAGACACTACAAGAAAAATGAGTTGTGGTCACGGAATGTGGCTACGGAAACTTGTGGCCATGATAATTCCGTAACCACTAGTTTCTCGTAGCTACAATTCCGTGGCCAAAGCTTCATACAAGAGTTGTGGTCACGATAAATTATGTAGTCACTTGTAGTGGCCACGATATATTCGTGTTTAGAGAACTCTCGCAACGAGACTTGTAGCCATGACTACTGGCCACGACATGTCGTGGTCAGAGCCCAATTTCGTTGCCACAATTTCTACATCCGTGGGCATAGTTCTGTAGCCACAACTTATTTTTCTTGCAGTGAGAGTATATATGTGGACCACTCCGTGAGCTATAGTAACATTAATCTTTTATCGAAACACTGTCTCTAATATCATACCTAATCGCATCTTAATCCACATATATTACATAAGTACCCATAAAAACAAGTGGTATGTTGTTGGGAAGCAGATCCTCTGCTGTAACTTTCGTTACAACAGAGCTGTTGTAATCCTAATTTTTCTTTTTTGCGATTTCGAATCCAAAATCCAACTTCATAGAGTTTATCTTAGATTAATGATATATATATCCTCTAAATTTTGCTCAAATCGGAGGACATTTGTTATTTTATATTCTAATGTTTGAAGATCCGGATCCTTTCTAAATGAAATTTAAGTTATTTAAATATTGTCCGGATCTTCAAACATTATGACGAAATAACAAATGACATCCGATTTGAGTGAAACTTGTAGGATATATAGAGCACTAATCTAAGGTACAATCTATAAATTTGGATTTTGAAATCGAAATCGCAAAAAAGGAAAAAAAATGGGATTACAACAGTTCTGTTGTAACGAGAGTTAGAACATAGGATCCGCTTCCATGTTGTTGACGTATGAAAGCATGTCGTGGCGCGAATATATACTTGCCAAATGATCAATCGTCACGCTCGAAAAACACGTGCCATTTTGAGGCTTGTCCTAGATATCAATCATATTCCGAAGATGGTAACATCATTATCGATTCTAACATCATATTCACGATACAATAGTTATCGATCGCATGATTTATTAGGAATGTTCTCCCTCTGTTTCAAAGTTGGTATAGATGCATGTTTTCGAATACAACGTTCAAACTTCCGACGCGACGGTGAAGCTTACGTCCACGTTCGTTGCGTCGCAGTGGATCATTTACGGTTTAATGGGGCTGCTCTCTCGGAGTAGCTAACGGGCTGCTCCTACCCCCACGTTGGCCGCCACCGTCTCATTTTCGGTATTTTTTTTTGTTTTTTTCAAAAACAACGTCATGTATTCATCAATATATGCCTCTAATATATCATTTCAATTTCGTCAGAAACGGAGACTTCTATGCCATCCATCTAGAACGTGTCGATTACAACAATTATATAACCGTTAAAATCACATATTTTAGATGGAAGACGTATGAGTCTCTGTTTTTAACAAAACTGAAAAGACACATTTGAGGAATATAGTGATGAAAATACATAACGAAATTTTTTGGGACAAAATCACCGGAAAATTGGACGGAGCTGGGGAACCTGTTTCCCATATATTCAACAGTATGGAATATATTTTGTTTTTTTATTTTCAAATAGCAGCACCTTTATTATTATTATTAGTAGCTGCCATGTAATTAGTGTCAGAAGACCGATTTCAGGTTATCGTAGCGGGAATGCGAAACATGCATAATTCGTATTAGATAAAAGTTTACACCAAAACAAGAGGCAATCGGGTAACAAGCTGCGCCACTAGTCTTTTTCAAATTGCAAAGCCAATCCTCCTAATCACTACATCCATAAACCTAGGACCAATCACAATGTTGTTCATCATTTTTTGGATCCTCTTTAAAAGCTCAATAGCTCCCGGTGCTAAGAAACTAAAAGTATCAAAACCAAAAGGGATGAAGGCATGTTGATTCTCTGTGCATGCTTTCTTGTGCTTCACCACTTTTGCTGAAGAAGCTTTGAGGGTAGCATGCCCTGCTGTGAATGTCCCATTCTCCAATCCCACCAGCGGTGAAACTCTTGTCAAATCTACACAAGCATGTTTCCCTCTGATCACCCAAAAATCAAAATATCAGCAGTTCTAAGTGTGGATCTTCCCTCCTGTGTATCAGTTAAAAAAGTTCACATGCACCTCTTTCTTAGCAGCGATACATGTCCACAGTTAAAAAGTTCACATAAAAAGTTCACATGCACCTCTTTCTTAGCAGCGATACATGCACGTCTAGTACATCAAATAAAATGTTTCTAACAAGATCGTGTCTGTACTTAAAACCGGGAAGCTCCCTGCAATGAATTTCATGATCACCAAAAATTGTCTAAATATGCCTTGTGACAGACTGGACATATCTCATCAACTGAAAATAACATAATCATGCGATGATATCTGATGATACTATGGTACTCCACCGGTGACATGTGAAGTCCTAGTCTGTCTATAGGAGAAGTAAGGAAAAAATCTTGGGCATGATCAGCTTGAAGACACTGAAAAAACAGCCTTTTGTCTAACGGACATGTTAATTTATACCACCTCCATATCCTCAATTATTTTGCTAAAAAGGACACTCGCCAAAATAATTTGGGTCTTCGGAGGGACAATGTCTTTTCTAGAGAAACAACTGAGGTTGAATGAGGGAATCAAACCATGAAGTCTTTGAAGAGCACAATCAAAGTTAGAGTCCATAATGTAGATTTCACTGTTACGTAGGATATGGCTTGAAGTTCCCAAGATTGTGTCATGGAAGCCACAAAGGCATAGGAAGAAGCCTTCACAACTGAAAGTAGCCCCAAACCTCCAAGTCAAATGAGCAGAGAAGCCGCCCTCCATTGAAGATCTCCAAAAAAAGGTCCTCTACAAACAACAATGTCTTCAATAGAACCTCGTAAGCCTCTGTCGAATAAAACTGCGGCCTCCTTCATGTACATAGGTTGACAAGTCCTCAAGCTAAATAAAAGTTTTGCCATGTCCATACAAGAACGGAGTAAGAGAAGCTCCCTTTAGGGATCATTCAACTGAGGTAGAAGATGCATTAACCTCATCGCTTTAGCAGCCCTCTCCAAAGCCAGACCTTCAACAAAATTTTGATCCCTACTAACGACCTCTCCAAACATGTATTGAGGAAAAAATACATGCATCTTAATATACTAATACAAGAATATGCAGTGGTCATTGTGGATGAATGCATGTTGACTCCAGCTCATCATTCGGCAAATGATTTGTTGAGTCTTGCGGCAATGCCAAGACTTGGCATTTGGTTTGTTGATTCATACATAGGTCGAGTAGAGTAGATCCGCTGCTATTACAACATTTGGTGTAATGCAGGAGAGCCGCTCGATGAGGTTCGGGATGCACGTCAACCATCCCCAACCTCCTTTGAGTCACGTTCGATCCCCATCGAGCGACTCTCATGCATTACAACATGTGTTGTAACAGCAACAGTTCCGCTCCCCAGGCCGGGAACTACTTTTTGCTAATTCCTTGATGCGCAATAAACTTACTCCCATGCCATGTATGGAAAAAAACTCCATGGTTGGTAGAGAGTTATAGTATATGCACCCAAGAGCCTGCCCAAGAACTTACCCAATTCCAATGTCGATTCCATATGGCATCCATGTTGCAAATTTTGTTAGATATCAAGTGAAAGGCTAACGCATAGATGACATGTTAGACTAATTTGATCTCACTCCCACAATGGGTTGAAGGTAGAAGAGGATTCGGTGCTCATTAACAATGGAGATATTGTAGCTCGAAGAAATTGCGTCTTATAGTTAACAATCTTAGTCCTTGAAATACATTGTTGTTATACATTTATACACTTCGTTTTTGAGAGCTGTCAAGTGAGGCGAGAGAACAATGTCGTTCCAGCCCAATCTAGGCCATTCATGCAAAAATGCTCAAAAGGGCATTGGGGCAATTTGTCTAGGCAATTGGTAGGTTCTGGTGGAAGAACCCTAACCGCAATTGCATGATTCCATTCTCCAACAAGTTAGGGTTGCGGCTACTGCATTTTTGAGAAAATAGGGCAGCACCTTCTTGCATCCTTCTTCACCTCCACATCATTGGATCGCGATGATGTTCGTTGCTGGAGATCACGTGGAGGAGGAGTTGAGATTGGGATGTTGTGGAGCAAGTTTGGACATCCATCATTGGGTGACATATCCCAATCTTCTTCTCCTTTATTTGTATCGGCATGGTTCTTTGTTGATAGACCTTGGGGAGAAAGTTTTGGCTTTGTATAATTTAGGAAAAAGTTTCATCATCATTTCTAGTAGAGAAGTTTGATTGGGTCGAGTTGTCCATGTGCTTTTTTTCTCCCTCGCATTTTGGGGGTTTTTACGCTAAACTTTCGGGTGCACTTGTGGTTGATTTTGTGTTTGTCTGGTTATTGTTTGATTGCTCGTGATTCTTGTTACAGTTTGATTTGTTTATTAATCCGTCAAGTTTTTGATATGTGATGAACCTAGGTTTCATCATGTTTATTTTCATATATTGACCCCCTAGCTTAAATTGGTGTCAATAAAAATCATATTGATCGTTGCATATATCCAGGTCTTGAAATAAATTAAAAAAAAAGACAAAGTTAGATATCGTAGTGTTTTTATACCTTTAAAAACATTCATAAATTTATTTCTCCCCTTGTTTATCTCTTTTGTATTTTTGGTCAACACAAAACTTGTAGATCTCATCGAGATCTACAACTTTCATGTTTTGAGTTTTTCCAAATTCAACCTCCTTCTCTTTCTTTTTCAACTTTTTTGTCAGAATGACCTGATTGGGCCACGCGGCTCTTTCTGGTTGAGCCACATGGCCCACCACCCTTGCATCTCCCACCTCGCTTTTCCACCGTTCGATCTTCCCCACATGCCTCAATCTCCGCCGTTTACCCCGCTGTCATTCTCTCAGCCCTCCGATCGAGCCCAGATCAGATCAGGATCGCCCATTGTCACCCTCGCGTTGATCGTTGGATCATCAGATCCAATGGTGACACGCGTCTCGCCCACATCCATCAATGGCGAGCTGATCGATTTGATGAGGGCCTTTCCCTCGTGCCCTCCTCTCAACCGTTGGATCGCGAGATCCAACGGTTGCGACTACATCTCCCACCTCCAGACACCCACGTTCTCCACTATGCCAACCTCGTCCCCTTCCCATTTCCAACACCTCCTCAACATTCCTCTCGTCCCCATGACCAGGCCCGGTCAAAACAAGCTCCTCCCTCTTCGTCGTGGACCCCTTAGCTGACCACGACCCCTCCCTCTCGCTCCACATCACCCTCACAACCACGACGTCCACAACCGGATCTTCCAACCTCTCCTACTCAAATAAGCCCTCGCCGCCGCAATTTCTTCTCGTCCACCTGTACGCGTGACTGGGCCCAGCTTCTCTCCGCCTCCCCATGACAGGGGGAGGTCGGATCGACAGCGCAAAGACGGTCCAATCTCCGGTGAGACTTTTGGCCAAGGTAGGCCTCACTCCCGACCGTCGAACGCCAACAAGCTGCTCCGAGGGGCTACCAGGAGTCCAGCGATGACCCGAGCCCCCCCTTGGAGCTCAGCCTAGTCTGTTGCATCCACCCATTTCTCCAGGTAAGTCTCTTAATCCTTCTTTGTTTTTTTCTCTTAATTTATATGAATTAATTAGGTGAATACATGCACATTCTCCTTCAATTGGTGATCTTATTTGCTCCACCCCGCTTCCACCATCCTCACGCACACCTCCACTCGACCTCTCGATCTTCCATAACCCCAAGCTGCTCGGTCTCCCGCTTCTCTACCTCTCCGGAGAAGACGACTATGCTTCCACCCTCTTTGCCCTGCACAGCCTTCCATTCCATCCACCTCACACCAAAAACGCGAGATCGGCTTTTTTCTAACATATGCAGGTACTTCTTTCACGGGTCGGAGGCCTTGCCAGAGCAAAGTTTAAGACCTTCGTCTTCTGCTATCTCGCATCGCCACTCCGAGCCAGATCACCCCAGCGATTCACCTGCATCAGAGCTTCATTGCCCATGTCTCCAGGATCTTCTCCGATCATATGATGGTCGAAGGAAGCCTGGAGGAGGAAAGAGCCTCTCGCCAGAGCTCCACCAAGTCCGCTGCAAGAGGTGGCGAAGAGGAGGAACTCGCTGAGCAGTTACTGTCCGATCTTCAAGATCGGACGGACCACAGAAGGACACGTCACCGATCCGAGCCTCCATTCCGATCCTCCAGGATCAGGGCACCCGAGCCAAGCCAGAGCACCATTTGTCATCACGTGGCCCGAGCCACCGTCGAGCCTGCGCCATTGTCTGAGGCTCGCCCCACGTGCCCGGGTCACGTGACGGTTGGGAAATTTACAGGGAGGCTCCGCCAACTTCTTCAAATTGCAATCAGGTCCATCGAGCACGTGCCTATTATGCATGCCTAGGTTAATTGTAACCAACCCCCTTCGAGTTTTAATAATTGCAAATTAATCCCCGTGCATGGGAAATTATAGGGAAGGCCTCGCAATTTATTTTATCTATTTGTAGTACTTTATCTATTTAATTTCACGTTTTCCTTACGTTTATGCCCCTGGACTCTTTTACTAATATCTTTAGCATACAACCTCTATTTTAGTTGATTTCAATTATGTTGCGAAGCTTGTTTCATTACCTTTCTGATGGTATGACTTGATTTCTGATTTGACCCTTTAAATTTTGATTATTAATTTTATTAATGTAGTATCTTTTATGTAATGATTTCTCATGCCTTGTATCAATTCATCATTTAAATTTGCTTCATTATTGGAACATGAAGTTGACTATATTTTCTTGGCTCAATTATTTTATCTAGATAGGGCATACTTGAATTTGTCTTCACTTGCATCTCATTGCATTATGAAAATCAAACAAAAAGTGTCGTTATGTGTATACCTTGTATGCTTCATGTGTCCTTGTATTTTGACCCACGAGTTCTTAATTTATCGCTTAATCTGAGTTATAAGAGTCTAAATAGTCACGTAAGAGGTTTGTGTCCTTAAGTTCAGCCTTGGGCTTACCCGAGTAAAATAAAATATGACCGCTTGCATGTGATTGATAAATCAATCAAAGTGGTTTTTGATAGACCCGATTTAGCCTGACTGCAACGAATATCTGAGTGCTAATTCCACATTATTAAAGGGCTGAATTCACGACTTGATCAGATGGCGTCATCGTCGGGGAGACAAACAGCTTAGGGATTAATTTAGAAAATTTGATTTAGGCTTTCTCTCACTCAGCTGATCCCCGAGCCATCTTGTATTTATTCCATTTTTTCTCTCAATTATTTTTCTTCATATTTTTGTATATATTTTATTGATTATCTCTCTAATATAAATTTTATTTCCTTGCGAGGGCCCGATGAACTTGGAGTGCATCGGAGGTCAACGGACGTGACACGCATCGATTACTGAAGAGCTAGGAAATTTAATTTGTTTTCGAGAGCATTTTTGTAATTATTATGTTGTAATAATTTAGGTAGTTTGCTCCTTTACAGTGGCTCTTATTTGAGAGCTCGCGCGTGTTAAAAAGGACTTGGACATTATTTCGTGGTGAGTCGAGACATGTTTCACTCTCCGATGAGAGGGGGCTTGACTTGAGTGGCGAAACTAAGGTTAGTCACATGGTAGCATAAAATCAAATTTGTTTGTGTCCTACGTAATTTAGGCCACACATATCTTAGAATATTCACACATTTGATAAGATTCATAATGAGACACACATAGATACGTACTACGTAGCTCCAATTAACCCAATTCTTCTCCATTAATAATATATTGTTTAGGTGCGATTTTCTCGATCTGCATGCATATAGTGTAAATTTAAAAATTCAGTTTTGCATAATGCATGGAGAGTGTTGGGAACCTTCTTCTGAGCATGCATTATTGTTTCACGCATTCTGATTTTCGACTACTTCCTTGTTTTATAACTCAGGATTTCAAAGGAAATTGGGACTGAATGGTAGACGCGCTTTTATGTTCAGATTAAATTTCAAGTGACAACCTGACTCTAAAATTGGGACTGAATTGAGCAGTTCGATTAAAAAATTAGAATAAAAAGAACATTGTTCACGGGTGCATAAAGCCATCATTGTATGATCCACCTTTATGCGAGAGAGAACACGAGCTCCTTGAGTTGAATCGATGACATCATGACAATTGTGGTCGAGCGACGACCACCTCCTCTCCGGTGAGATCCATTGGCATTCCAGCCAACGTCGCAGCCGCCCCCGCGCACTACTTGAGCTCATCGCTTGCTGACGATTCGAGCAATGAAGAGTGCTTATCGTGAGAACACCATAGGTGCCCACTTCCATCGTAGGTAGGTTCCCTTTTTATCATTCGTTATCATTTTTATTTTATCATTTTTATTTTCTCACATCATATCACCACCCATACACCTTCATTTGTTTATTTTATTTTTTTCTCAAGCACATCACCATCACAATCATCCTCTTTACATTTATTTTTTAAATTATTACTCATTATTTAAGAAAACAAAAAATTTAAAAAAATCAAATCTAAACAAAAAAATAAAAAAGGAAACGCGGTAGGGCTGGCCCCCCAACCGCCGCCGACCACCGTCGCCCACGACCATCTTCTCCAGCACCAGCCCCCTCAGCGCTGCAGGGCCACCTCCACGTCGCGCCACCTGCATCCCCCACCCGCGGCCCTCCTTCTTCCGTGGCCATCGCCTGTAGCTCGTGCCTATACCCGTTGCTCACAGCCGTCTTCCAGCCCACGCGCCGCTGCGCCCCCTCCACCGCATCTATACCTCCGTGCGACCGAGATCCTCGCTGCCCCGCCTACAGCTCTCCCCTCACGGCCACATGCTCTCTATCTTGCGTCGTACTTCCCCTGCACCTCAACAGCACAAGACAAAGATCTTTTCTCTCTTTTATTTATTTTTTGTAAAAATTAATTTTTATATTATATGTTTTCTTAATTACAAACAAGTCCCTGTACATGTTTTGTGTTGTTTGAGTTCAATTTCTGCATTGCACTGATACCCCTATATTTGCACATTAATTTAGACACCAATTTAGCATCATTTACTTGAACAAAAAATGTCTCGATGTTGAGCAACTAATTGTCTATCATCTAACCATTTATTTGTATTTTGTGACCTTTGGGTAATTAACTACAATTATTTTATTGAAAACTTGCATATTTTACCCAATCTAGGCTCTTAAATCCATACTTGATTCACAGTTGTTCCAAAAATTCCTCGTAAAGCATAAATGATGTCTTGAAACATGGTTTAATTACAATCCAAATTTCATCTTAATTGGAGTTATTTTGTGCCTTAAACAAATTGTAAAGTGATTTTTGTAAATAATTTTTTAAATCCACAGATCTTATTTTTGTGAAATTTCAACTCTCTTAGATTCTTCATATAAATATCTTTTTGTGATAATTAGCTCTCTCGATAATTTGACATTGTGGATTTATTGGTAATCTACTCACTATCACTTTGTTTTCATAAAAAAATCCATGAAAATTCATTTTTTCAGAAAATTCTAAAAAAATATTATAGACTCATTGCATCATTTTTATATTCCAGCAAAATTTTCATAATTTTTTCATTCTGTTTGTGTGAAAATTTGTGAAAAAACCCCATAAAAGGGTGCATTTTTCATTGTTGCATTTTAATCCCTAAAATTCCAAAAAAGTGTGTTGCATTCATCACTGGACCAGGTTTGTAAGAAAATATAATTTGGCTAAATTGAATATATTTCATATTAAAATTAATTTGACTAAGTTGTGTGTTTTCGTATTAACTTAATTCACGAACATTTTGCACTGGCGTTCATTTTGCATAAAAAAATACAAAAAAATCTACATTGAAAACCTAGACCTAAATTTTCTAAATTGACCTAAAGTTGCTCCTTTGCCTCCATGTGTTCGACTCCGGACTTGCCCGGGATATAAATTCAAGCCGAGACACTCTTCACAGAGTTTTTTTCTCGATTCTGACTGATTTGCTAAGTAACCGTATTACAAGGAGTACAAATTACATCACGTGCTCAGAGATCTAATCAGATGGAGTCATTGCCGGGTAAAAAAATCCTAGTTTAAAAAAAATGACAAGGACACATGAAGCAGACAAGGTAGACACATGAGGACACTTTTTGTTTGATTTTCATAATGCAATGAGATGCAAGTGAAGACAAATGCAAGTATGCCCTATCTAAATAAAATAATCGAGCCAAGAAAATATAGTCAACTCTATGTTCCAATAATGAAGCAAATTCCATTGATGAACTGATATAAGGCATGAGAAATTATTACATAGAAGACACTGCATTCATAAAATTAATCATCAAGATTTAAAGTGTCAAATCAGAAATCCTGTCATGCCAACTGAAAGATAATGAAACAAGCTTCACAACGCAATTAAAATCAACTAAAATGGAGGTCGTATGCTCAAGATATTAGCAAAAGAGTTTAGGGGCATAAACACAAGGAAAACATGAAAATAAATTTATAAAGTAAGGGTTTACAGACTACTGGTTCTTTCTTTTTAGGCAATTAGCTACTTCTCAATGAGAATCTACAGGTAGCCGGTAAACGGTCCGGATTTCCTTAGCATAGTGGGAGGTTTGGAGGATGCCTTTTAATGCTTTGTCCTCAAGAAACATGTAGCTTTATTTATATGGTCCGCACTTACTCCCATATTGGCTGAAAGTAGGTCCAACTAGTCGTAAGAATCGGGTCAGTCTATAGGAAAATACGAGCACCTAACAACTCGCTAATCTTTCAAAGATTGCAATTATCATCAATTAAAATTGATCAGATAACTCGGCTGAACCTTTACGGCTATCACGTGTTGAGTTGATGAAATTGAGGGTTTGAATTATGTTTATATTGTGTGAGTATTCTCCGAACATTCGCGTGCACTGTAGAACTAGCGTCTCGTTGAATATTTTGTTCTAACTCGGTTCTTTTGACATCAAAGATGATTAATTGGGGGGATATTTATTCGGACTTTGCGAATCTTTCGTTGAACCCTCCAAATAGTATGTCTTCAAAGGTTAAGCGCAACTTGGGCCAACATGGACTCATGACCCTCTTGAGCCCAGGATCACTCACTCTCGAGATGGTTACTCTCAAACCATTCCCTTTCTCTCCTCTCACCTCACCGAGGAAGACATTCGCCTCGGTAAGAATATCTTCATGCCTAAAACCTCTTCTAATCAAGACCACGTTGTTTATTCAGGTCTGAAAGAAGATTCGAGTAAAATGCCTCCAAAGAAGAAAGAAGAACATCCCGATGACCCGATAAGAATGATACTAGCCAGATTAGCTCCATCTGAGTAACAACAAGCACTACTCAGAGCTCATTTAGGACAGCTTAATGTTGGAGTGGAACTACCAATGGATGCGACGTACAACCTCGGACAATACCAAATTCAGAATTATTTGAGTTCGGCCGAACCCAAAGTTGATTTTGAGTTGAAGCTGCAATTTCTGAACTTGTTGCCGCACTTTAACGGGAATGCTTCTAAGGAGACATATGCAATCCTAAGGGATTTCGAGCTCATCTGTGCTAACCTTAGACATCCTAGGGTTAGCCAGGATTATATTAGGCTCGTAACCCTTCCATTTGCCTTGAGTGGCAAAGTCGACTATTGGGTGAAAAATCTTGGAGTTACTGTCAACACATATGCCCAGTGCAAGGAATATTTTTGAAGAAGTTCTACCCTTAAGTACGACTAAAATGATTAGGATGTGCATTACGATATTTTCCTAGTTACCCCATGAAGACTTCTATGATGCATGTGAAAGGTTCAAGGATATCTTACAGAAGTGTCCCTGTGATGAATCTACGTTTCATCATCTTTATTCTATCATTTTGGCCTTAAAAACCCTAGTAGATGCGTGTAAATAGCATTAATTTATGCATTTTAGCATTAATGTATATGTGTGTAAATATTGTATAAAATGCGGTTTTTAGTGCCAAAATTATAGAATAAAGAAAAGAAAAGAAAAAGAATAAAATATTGTAAATATTTTATGACCCGAAACCCCGAGACCTAGGCATCTTGATGAATAGGTCGACAAGGAATAAAGTAGGGGGAGATAAGGGCCAAATACCTATAATTATTAATTCATTCTTTATTCATTTTGGGACCTATTTTTGGTTCCACTTTTTATACATCAAATAAAGAAACTTTGTATATGAAAGTTGTAGATAATTAAATAAAGAAAAATACAAAATTGATTTCACAGAAAAATAATGTACAGATAAAAAGTTATGGTCTGAATAAAAATCCAGAATCCCAACTTCCCAGACCCGTATCTCACAAATGAAAACTCCAAATGCATCAAACTCACCTTTAATTGTATATAGAAGAAAATAAGCTATTTAATGGCGGTAGTTTCGCATTTGGCGGAGCTACGGTTTGAAAGTTGAGTTTTGGACCCTCATTGTATAGTTATACTGATTAAAAAATTCAATTTATTATTTATTTATTATTTTTATAATGTTATATTTTTATAATGTTGTAAATATTACTTATAATAATTGTGAATATTAAAATCAGAATAAAAACATCATTAAAACTCAAATAAAAATACTTGTATATATTTGATACATAGGTATTATACATACACTTATACCTATATAAAATACACTTCTATTTTATTAAATATACAAAATATATCAATAAAATAAAATAAAAATATATTTATGTATATAAAAGTATTTTATAATTTTATAAAATAAGAAACAAAAATAATAAAATCATAATACACAGAATAAAAATAAAGGTTAACATATATAGATAATATACCTATATAGGGGTATAAATGCAAACTTGTAAAAATACATCTCATAAAAATAAATAAAAATCATAATAAAATAATTTCTAAAAAAATAAACATTTTTCATTTTATAATTAAAATTCAATAAAATCATTATCTATTTTTTAAAGATTTTTGAAATCTTTTTCGCCAGGTTTTTCCTGGTTGGTCCACGTGGACCAACCAGGGGGCTAGGAGAGTTGACCTCGGTCAACCCTCTGCCCAACACCTGGGCTGCGTCAGAACACAAGTTTTCTTGATTTTCGCGGATTTTTGTAGACCGCCCCTTTCACCGAATCAGGTTAATTCCTTCACGAGTTTTTCTCCCCTACCATTGAACTTACTCGCCCAATGATTTTTTAGGGGATTGGGCCTCTGACGCGCCTTGTGCACCTCGTGCAAGGAGCCGCCTCGGCCACTTTCAAAACCAAGCCTCCACCTTTCCTCCACCCTTTGAACCCTTTTGGACCTAGTAAATCCCCCTTCTCTCTTGCGTTCTGGACTGGAGGCCGTGACAGGTCCTCCTCCAACCAGCTAGGAGGGCCGCGCGTGGCCGGGAGGTGCTTCCATCTATCTCCGGCGGCTTACGCCGCCGCGAGGTACCCATCTCGAGCATAAGGCTTTTGAGGTATATTTTCCTTCTTTTTCTTGCATTTTATAACTTAGTTTTCCCTTAGGATTAGATAGACATCCTTTTTATTTCGTTTCGCACCAATCCAATCCGCCGTCGCGTTGCCGGAGCTCTTTAGCTCCGGCCATCCCCACCACCTTCCGTCACTGCTCCCACGTGCTTAACAGGCCAGCCGAGACGCTGCTCTCGAGCCTTGTTTTCATCTCGCAGGAGCTGGTCCTCACGCCTAACCCCAGGGGGGGAGTATCACGCGCCGCCGGCGAAGGATGCCGCCACCACCGGCGCGCCACAACCGCCTGCGCGCACCTGCGCAAGAACAAATCGAGGGGGAGGGGGCGCACTACAGCTGCTGTTGATCTCGCCCCTCCCCTTTGATCGCAGTCGTCCGTCTGAGAAGGAAGTCCACCGTCCGATCTACTTCATCAAATCCATCCACGCATGCCACGTGGATAAGTGGAAAATTTTGCACCCAGGTCCCCCACGTTTTTGTGTAATTTCCAGACAATCTCCAAGCTTTCATTTGCGTTTTAAATATTTTGTAACATTTACCAAAACCCCCCTGCATTTTTGTAATATCGTGTATTAGTCCCCCCCCAGGTCACGTGCTTCGCGCACGTGGTCTGGCGATTTTGCAAGGGGACCCCAGCAGCTTTTGGTTTTATTGTCTGGTCCTGAAACATTTTATTTCTGTTCGAAACTTTTGCGAATATTGCGTAGAGGCCCCTAGATTCCTGACTAACTGCACAAAGGTCCCTGCCAGTCCTTTACTTTTTGCTTGCTTGTGGTATTTATTTGAAGGCTCATTCTAACTTCAAAAATTCTCAAAATTTGAACTTAAGTTCCTGTGCATGTGTTCTTCCACGCTCTCAATTTAGTTTTTGATTTTATTTTTTTATATTTATTAAAAATAAAAAATAAGCTTTTTGTGCACTGTCTAGCTTAGAAAATGCCAAAAAAATATTAAAAGACCTCTAAAAATCCCAAAAAGATTACCTAGTGTCTATTTTAACCTATATTAGTGTCAGTCCAAAAATCATTAAAAATCTCAAAAGAAAAACACTAAAAATTTAAAAACACTCAAAAACTTCAAAAAAATATATAAAATCAAAGAAAACTCCAAAAAAAATAGAAACTCAGTTCCTGTTTGTTCTTCATTTTGTTCTCTTCATTTGAAAATTAGTGTGAAAAATTTTGATTGCTGTTTGATATTTTTAACTTCCATTTTATTCACAGCCATCACTCATTTCACTGTTTTACTCTATTTCAGTATTTAAAAATACCAAAAACACCTTGAAAAATCCCCAAAAATCAAAAAAACCAGTAAAAAATCCTAAAAATATCAAAAACATTTAATTTCTGAATTTTTGGTTATTTTTGTGCATTTTTTATAAATAGTTTACCTTGTCTTTTATTCTATTGTTCTTATATTCCAATATTGAAGAAGAAAATAAAAAAATATAAAATATAAAAAGAAAATATAAATCAGTAAATTAAAAATCAAACTACAAAAAAATATAAAATTAAATAATTAAATAAAAAATATAACATTAAAAACCCACAAAAAATTAGCGTAGTGGACTTTTGATCACATTCACACATTTTGAGCAATTTTTGCCCCGTTCTACCTGTCTGCTCCCTGTGTTCGACCTCTACACATACTTGCACTATACACATCTTGTTGTAGAGTTATAATAAATTTTAACTCCGCACATTTACTTTCATTGCTTGATATATTTGTCGTGGGTTAATTGTTGTTTTAATCGGGATTTCGTTGGAGGTCAAATCAGCGACTGTTGATTCGCCTTGTGAGTCAACACGACCTCTGCGATTTTCCTGTTAAACAAATGGCGCCGTTGCCGGGGAGCAACAACGCTTAGTTCGGGTCTTGTTTGTGTTTGTGATTTATTGTTTATTTCGTGGTTTTTATTTTTGCTTATTTTTGCTTATTTTTACTCTTTTATTTTGATATATCATTTGAATTGTCTGACCACCCTCTTGTTTGGCTTTGTGCGAGGTACGCAGATCGAGGGAGGCACTCCTTTCTAGGAGCGCTCGTGCAACCACGTGAGGCGGCTTCGGCTTCGCACTAAGGCGGACTTGGAGGGAATTTTGAAGACAACTTCTGAGCTTTTATTTTATTGCATTTATATTTTTGTAATTTCTGTGAGAGAGAGACCACTATATTTGTAATAATACAAGTACCCCCGGACTTGGACTCTTGAGCCTAATTTCCAAGTGATTGTTCACTTGGGGGCTCGCCGCGACTTTTTACGGTTTTCTTCGCATTCTTTTTATTTTATTTTGTTTTTCGATTTTATTTCTTTTGTGTGATTGAGCCTGTAGTTTTAGGATTGCTTGCGTTAGATTAAGGCCAAACACCTAATACTTTGCATGCACCTATAGTTTTGTTTGGACTTAGTCAAAATCTTAAACAGTTGATTCATCATCTTCGATCCGCCGCGCCGCGAGCTCTCCCCGCAAAGCGCTTTCTCCTAAACTCAAGTGTGTTGAGCAGAGGAGGGGTGAGCCTAGACCGGACATTAGGGTTGAGGATTGGTGGTCAGCTTGTGGTTCTTCCCGCTAATAGCAATTTCTGAACTTAGGGCGATTTCATCGGCTTTTGCATTTGCATATAGATAGGTTTCAATTCTGTTGAGCATCCTTGCATGTAGAGTGCTGGAGGCAAGGTGAGCATTTACGCTTTAGCATCCATCATTGTTTTGATCGCTTGCATTGCTTTTCTGCCTCTCTACATCTGATTTTGCCAACCTAGGATTTTCAAGGAATTGAATCCTCGTTAGGCGCGTGCATTTCTTATTAAAAATCCAAAAAAGGTGATAACCATAAAATTGGGACTGCTAATTTTACTTGACCCTAAAACCGATCAAAAAGAAAAATCTTGTCTTGGGGCGAGTAATCCCCTCATTGTCTTCGCTTTTACTTGCTCGCGCACACACTAAGGATAGTGCCCAAATCCCATCAAGCCCCCTAAGTGTTTGTGCAATCTTTGACTTCTCACCTAACTCTAATACAGACAAGATAAAAAGACCGCATTTGTGGTCTTCACCGAGTTGAGTAGGTGAATTGAGGGTTTGACTTGTTTTCATTTTTGCTTGTGATTGTTTTGTGTGTGTGTCCTAGATCGCTCCTGCGCATTTGCGCCTTTCTTCCCACTTCTTTTGACTTGACCATCGTGCTCTCCCGATCATTTTCTTTTGTTTCGAGATGGCCGACTGGAGCGTATTTTATCCGGACTTTGCGGATCATTCGTTCACTCTAGCCGGTCCACCTCATTTTTTCCAGGAGGACTTTGCTCCTGAATTTTGTACATACCCGCCCCAGCCACAGTATCAGACCTCGGATTTCTATCCACACCCACCTCCACTTCCGTATTCTCCACCTTCACATCCACCCGAGGCCGAGCTGTTGGAGTCACCTTTCATGGAGTCCACCCTTGAGCACTTGACCCAGATGATGGATCATATGAGACAGAGGATTGACCACCTCACTAGTACCAATAAGAGCGACCATGATATTCCACCATTTGATGATATGGGTTCACTCGAGGATTTCCATGAGAGCTTGCAATCACCAAAATTACAAAAAAATGAGAAAAATTTAAAAATACAAAAAGAGTTCGGGAGACATATGATCGAGCCAGACTATGAGGAGAGGTACCACCTGCCAGATCCTTTGACCACACAACCTCTCACACTTTGTCCCACCTTTGACCCCGAGGATGCCGCTGTACAGACTGCTCTTGGCAAGCCTCGTGTATATGCTGATTCTGACCTCCTCCCTTGTATGGAGGAGGTCCAAAAATTCAAAAAATGTTATCTGAACCCGAAGTGGTGGCTACTATTCATGAGATCATCCGTGCCCCACTTCAGCAGGCCATGATCCATATGTCTGCTCCTCTTCCCAAAAAGAGAAAGCGGAGGAGCAGATCTGAGCGTCACATCTTGACCATGGCCACTGCCCACGCCATCACTCATCGTTCCATTCCTCGGAAGAGGAACACTGCCACACCTTTCATTAGCTGCACAATCTCTGACCACACATGTGATCACACTCTCCTAGACGGCGGTGCATAGATCAGTATCATACCCTTCTCGCTGGTACAGTCTCTTCACTTAGGGCCTCTCAAGAAGACCAGGATGATCGTACAATTTGCTGATGGATCAATAAAGAGGCCGAAGGGTATCCTTGAAAACGCCGTCATCTCGATTCAGGGCACGAGCCACAATGTTGATTTTGTCGTGTTGCCCATGGAGAACTCCACAGGGGAGTCATCTCCAATCATCCTGGGACGACCATTCCTCGCCTCTGCGAGGGTCGTTATTGATTACGGATCAGGAGAGATTCGCTTCCGTTCTGCTGACGAGAGCGAAGTTTCGATCACCGCACCTACTGCCGACCAGAGACCTGCACCTGATATGACTTCGCCTATCTTGGCTGACCCCGAGGACTATGATCTATATGAGGATATCAGAGAGACCTTCTTCATGACCGATGATGAGACACGAAAATTCCTCTCCAAGGTGGAAAACTCGGAAAGCATAGACCTTGGTGTTGCTGCTTCCTGTGATTGGCGATGTGTTGATGACATCCACGGGATTTACACGATTGACACCATTGAGCGGAGGGCAGATTTAGAGACTAAACAGGACGGACATGCTCTGACCACTTCCGCTGATGAGTCCGCTCATGTCCATGAAGATACTGATGAAACTAAGGTCGAATTTGATTTAGTTGCTTTTCTTCAGAAATTCGGGCCTTTTGATGAGAAAGATGATGCAGTTGAGATTATAGAGGACGAACAGAGTTCGACTACTTCCACTGATGAGTTCGTGCCTTTTGGTTTTGACCTGGACGACACCTCGCAGGATGACTCTGATTACACTACTTCCGATGATGATGAGTTCATCCCATTCCACTTCGACATCAGCGAGACTCCTAAGGCCGGACCTAGTCGCACTTCTTTCACTGATCCGTCTGTGCCTTCACACCCTAGGGCCACTGAGGACTTACACCCCGTCGACCCTGATCGGATTCCGTCCACTGTAGACCCCGATGTCGACCTGCACCACACTAGATCTATTCCTCTGCGGTCTCGCAAGAAGGTTCGCTTTCAACCTTCTTGATCATCTGTATATCCATCTCTGTTATATATTCACTTTTGTGTACCTCTGTTCTCTCTACCGTATTGCTCGTTCGCCCATTCCTCGTGTCTGCCTTACTTAGGACGTACTTTGTCCTAAGTATAGGGGGGTGAACGAGCCGAGTGTTCATTCATCGTTCCGTCTGATCACTCCTGTTGTTGCCTATACTTAGGGCTTCTTTTACCCTAAGTATAGGGGGAGTGATGTGTATATCCTTCTCTATCTTCTGCCATCTTCCGATTTATTTTCTTCTTTTCTTCTTTTCTTCTTTTCCTCTTCTACCGTCTCCATCTACCGAAAAGGTGCCGCCCCTTGTAGACAGTCTTCTATACTTAGGACGTACTTTGTCCTAAGTATAGGGGGGTGCGCACCCCGAGTTTCCTTCATTCTTTTCGATCCTCTCCATTGTCTCCTCTTCTTGTCTATACTTAGGGATATTTTACCCTAAGTATAGGGGGAGACAATTTGAGTACGATCTGTTCATTCCCACCCTTGACCCTCCCTGCTTTGTGCACAGTCTGCTATACTTAGGATTATTTGATCCTAAGTATAGGGGGGACGGTCAACTTCTCTTTCGTTCATTCATTTATTTATTTCATTTATTCTTTAGATTTTCCTATACTCAGTACGAGTTATGTCTTCTCTTTTCTCTCTGATCTATGAGGACATAGCTCAAGCTAAGTATAGGGGGGTCGTATATACTACGTATATACTTTAGCCATAACTCGTACTTTCGTATTTTCTTAATAATATGGCTAGAAAAGTTCTTTAAAATCCATTAAAAGTCTTTAATAAAAAGGTGTTTTATTCCTCAAAATTTTTTATATATTTACTGATTAATAAACCAGGTGAAAATGTTTTTTGCAAAATGTTTGAAAAATAGTTTGGAAATTCTTGTGAACATTTATTGAAAACTATTTTGAAAATATTTTGTTACATGTTTTCAACCTGTGTAAAAATGTGTGGTTTGCAAAATTTACTTTCTTTGTGTGAAATAAAAATGTTTGAAAAATGATTTGCAAATGGTTTGAAAAATGGTTGCAAAAATATTGTGAAAAATCTATATATACCGTTTGAAAAATCTTTGCAAAATGATTTTCAAATGTGTGTACATGTTTGCAAAAATGTTTGTAAAAATTATTTTGGACTATTGTTTTCAAAAATTGTGTGAAAAGCTTGTGTCAAATAAGTTTGAGGAATATTTACATCACACCAAAATCCACTATATACATGTACTTATAAAATTGATCACTTACCCTTGTAAATCCTTAAAATCCACTTCTTGTATATATAAGAAGCACTCCCGTGTACATATTTTAACCTATTTTTCAGCCAAAATCTTTTTGTTTTCAAAAAGCCCAAAAACATTTGCAAAATTAAAATCCAAAAACATTTGAAAAATCTTTTTGAAAAAGACAAAAAAATGCATATGCATCATCATCATCTTTTCAAAAATCCATAAAAAGTTCAAAATCCTTGAAAATTGCATTACAAAAATATTTTCTGCATTGCATTGCATAGCATGAGCATTTTTCGGATTGAGTTTGATAGTTGAACACGTCTAAGTACAATCCGGAGATTGGAGCTTGATTGGACCTTAAAATCTACCTAATAACAGGAACCTTATAGGAACTGGGTTTGAGGTACTTCAGGTCTAGTTGACTTAATTCTTTGAGGATCACGGGACTTGGTTCAATGGATTCTTGACTGCCTAAGTAGAGTATTTCGGAGCACAAGCACGACTCTTGTTGATAATGACTTGACTTGGACACCTGCACCTTTCACATGGCTCGACTCAGTTGGAGTGGTGAGGGGATTGGATTTGCCGGTATGAGACGCACACAAGTGGAAACATTTGTCCTTCTCTAGGGAGGGAAGTGCACCCCAACCCGTCCAGTGATTAGGAAGTCTAAAGACAGGAGGCTGTGGGTTGCGATAAAGCTTCAAAAGAGGGATAGTCTTCTAGCTCAAGAGGAAAAACTCCTTATGTAAATGCTGCTGTATATAGTATTCAAAAAAAAGAAGAAGAAGTTCAGGCATGTACAAAAAAAAATAAAAAAAATAAAAAAAGCCTGCAAAGTATGTGAATATGTTGTATAGAAAATAAGCAAGCTTGAGCATCAAAGTCATATCATGTGAGCCTGCAGCAGGATGACTTGACTACACTGGTCTTGCATCCAAGGATAGGTAGCTACACTGGCTACCGTCCATTCTTCTCTTCACCCCCTCCTCTTGAGCTGGTTGCCACTTGAACTTAGAAGGGAATACCCCGCTCCTCGAGGATGGAGTCACTGGATTGGGGAATCATCGGGTTGTCGTACTGGAGAAGTCAGTTTCTTTGTCATTCTAGTTGGCGAGAGCCACCATCACTTACACTGTACAAGTCAGATTCATAGTCTTATGGGTTTGCGTATGAATTGAGATATTTCTGACCTGGCTATTGAGGAGACTTGGACAGAGTTTTGAGATTCTCAGGGACTGTTGGATTTCAAATTCAGTTCTCAATAAGGTTCCGCCCGCACTAAAATTCCAAAGGTCCGACTTAAGCTCCAAACTTTGATTTTGTGAAGACAAGTTTGACAATTAAATTTAGTCCATCTTTCTTTTTCTTTTCTTTATTTTTTCTTTTTCTGCACTTATTGCATAAGTGTTTGCTAGGGACTAGCAAAGGCAAGTATAGGGGGATGATGAATCTACGTTTCATCATCTTTATTCTATCATTTTGGCCTTAAAAACCCTAGTATATGCGTGTAAATAGCATTAATTTATGCATTTTAGCATTCATGTATATGTGTGTAAATATTGTATAAAATGCGGTTTTTAGTGCCAAAATTATAAAATAAAGAAAAGAAAAGAAAAAAGAATAAAATATTGTAAATATTTTATGACCCGAAACCCCGAGACCTAGGCATCTTGATGAATAGGTCGACAAGGAATAAAGTAGGGGGAGATAAGGGCCAAATACCTATAATTATTAATTCATTCTTTATTCATTTTGGGACCTATTTTTGGTTCCACTTTTTATACATCAAATAAAGAAACTTTGTACATGAAAGTTGTAGATAATTAAATAAAGAAAAATACAAAATTGATTTCACAGAAAAATAATGTACAGATAAAAAGTTATGGTCTGAATAAAAATCCAGAATCCCAACTTCCCAGACCCGTATCTCACAAATGAAAACTCCAAATGCATCCAAATCACTTTAATTGTATATAGAAGAAAATAAGCTATTTAATGGCGGTAGTTTCGCATTTGGCGGAGCTACGGTTTGAAAGTTGAGTTTTGGACCCTCATTGTATAGCTATACTGATTAAAATATTCAATTTATTATTTATTTATTATTTTTATAATTTCATATTTTTATAATGTTGTAAATATTACTTATAATAATTATGAATATTAAAATCAGAATAAAAACATCATTAAAACTCAAATAAAAATACTTGTATATATTTGATACATAGGTATTATACATACACTTATACATATATAAAATACACTTCTATTTTATTAAATATACAAAATATATCAATAAAATAAAATAAAAATATATTTATGTATATAAAAGTATTTTATAATTTTATAAAATAAGAAACAAAAATAATAAAATCACAATACACAGAATAAAAATAAAGGTTAACATATATAGATAATATACCTATATAGGGGTATAAATGCAAACTTGTAAAAATACATCTCATAAAAATAAATAAAAATCATAATAAAATAATTCTATAAAATAAACATTTTTCATTTTATAATTAAAATTCAATAAAATCGTTATCTATTTTTTAAAGATTTTTGAAATCTTTTTCTCCAGGTTAATCCTGGTTGGTCCACGTGGACCAACCAGGGGGCTAGGAGAGTTGACCTCGGTCAACTCTCTGCCCAACACCTGGGCTGCGTCAGAACACAAGTTTTCTTGATTTTCGCGGATTTTTGTAGACCGCCCCTTTCACCGAATCAGGTTGATTCCTTCACGAGTTTTTCTCCCCTACCATTGAACTTACTCGCCCAATGATTATTTAGGGGATTGGGCCTCTGACGCGCCTTGTGCACCTCGTGCAAGGAGCCGCCTCGGCCACTTTCAAAACCAAGCCTCCACCTTTCCTCCACCCTTTGAACCCTTTTGGACCTAGCAAATCCCCCTTCTCTCTTGCGTTCTGGACTGGAGGCCGTGACAGGGCCTCCTCCAACCAGCTAGGAGGGCCGCGCGTGGCCGGGAGGTGCTTCCATCTATCTCCGACGGCTTACGCCGCCGCGAGGTACCCATCTCGAGCATAAGGCTTTTGAGGTATATTTTCCTTCTTTTTCTTGCATTTTATAACTTAGTTTTCCCTTAGGATTAGATAGGCATCCTTTTTATTTCGTTTCGCACTAATCCAATCCGCCGTCGCGTTGCCGGAGCTCTTTAGCTCCGGCCATCCCCACCACCTTCCGTCACTGCTCCCACACGCTTAACAGGCCGGCCGAGACGCTGCTCTCGAGCCTTGTTTTCATCTCGCAGGAGCTGGTCCTGACGCCTAACCCCAGGGGGGGAGTATCACGCGCCGCCGGCGAAGGATGCCGCCACCACCGGCGCGCCACAACCGCCTGCGCGCACCTGCGCAAGAACAGATCGAGGGGGAGGGGGCGCGCTACAGCCGCCGTTGATCTCGCCCCTCCCCTTTGATCGCAGCCGTCCGTCTGAGAAGGAAGTCCACCGTCCGATCTACTTCATCAAATCCATCCACGCATGCCACGTGGATAAGTGGGAAATTTTGCGCCCAGGTCCCCCACGTTTTTGTGTAATTTCCAGACAATCTCCAAGCTTTCATTTGCATTTTAAATATTTTGTAACATTTACCAAACCCCCCCTGCGTTTTTGTAATATCGTGTATTAGTCCCCCCCAGGTCACGTGCTTCGCGCACGTGGTCTGGCGATTTTGCAAGGGGACCCCAGCGGCTTTTGGTTTTATTGTCTGGTCCTGAAACATTTTATTTCTGTCCAAAACTTTTGCAAATATTGCGCAGAGGCCCCTAGATTCCTGACTAACTGCACAAAGGTCCCTGCCAGTCCTTTACTTTTTGCTTGCTTGTGGTATTTATTTGAAGGCTCATTCTAACTCCAAAAATTCTCAAATTTTGAACTTAAGTTCATGTGCATGTGTTCTTCCACGCTCTCAATTTAGTTTTTGATTTTATTTTATTTTTATATTTATTAAAAATCAAAAATAAGCTTTTTGTGCACTGTCTAGCTTAGAAAATGCCAAAAAAATATTAAAAGACCTCTAAAAATCCCAAAAAAATTACCTAGTATCTATTTTAACCTATATTAGTGTCAGTCCAAAAATCATTAAAAATCTCAAAAGAAAAACACTAAAAATTTAAAAACACTCAAAAACTTCAAAAAAATATATAAAATCAAAGAAAACTCCAAAAAAATAGAAACTCAATTCCTGTTTGTTCTTCATTTTGTTCTCTTCATTTGAAAATTAGTGTGAAAAATTTTGATTGCTGTTTGATATTTTTAACTTCCATTTTATTCACAGCCAGCACTCATTTCACTGTTTTGCTCTATTTCAGTATTTAAAAATACCAAAAACACCTTGAAAAATCCCCAAAAATCACAAAAACAGTAAAAAATCCTAAAAATATCAAATAGTTTACCTTGTCTTTTATTCTATTGTTCTTATATTCCAATATTGAAGAAGAATATAAAAAAATATAAAATATAAAAAGAAAATATAAAAATCAGTAAATTAAAATTCAAACTACAAAAAAATATAAAATAAAAAAATTAAATAAAAAATATAACATTAAAAACCCACAAAAAATTAGCGTAGTGGACTTTTGATCACATTCACACATTTTGAGCAATTTTTGCCCCGTTCTACCTGTCTGCTCCCTGTGTTCGACCTCTACACATACTTGCACTATACACATCTTGTTGTAGAGTTATAATAAATTTTAACTCCGCACATTTACTTTCATTGCTTGATATATTTGTCATGGGTTAATTGTTGTTTTAATCCGAATTTCGCGTGGTCGATTCAGCGACTGAGTTCCCGCCTTGTGTGGAACTTAAGATCACCGATTTTTGGGTTAAACACCCTATCATAGACTAAATGACAACATCTTGGTCCAGTCGTTCTTCACTGGTCTCAACCATGAGATGCAGGGTTTAGTGAGCGCTGCCTGTGGAGGCAACCATACATTACGAGGATCAGATACCGTCTGGAAGGTATTCGAGCAGATGGCTGAAACCAGCCGCTCACAGTTGGACAACAGGGCCAGTCTTCTCGTTCTTCTTCCCAGCCTTATCCCCTTCATTCTTCGTCTGGTCCCGTGGACATACAGCAACAGATGCTCGACGAGCTCCATTCCTACGAGAATGAAATTCACAACTTACGGGTGGATGTCAATCGCCTGTCCAGATGGCGAGACGAGAAGACTGCACCCTCTACCTCGATCCCATCCCAAGTTCAGACTAACCCCAATAGCCTAAACCGAAGTAGTTCTCAACGACACTTCGATCAGATATACAATTCAACATCTCCTAAATTTGAACATGAGATTCTTTCTGTGACGAGGCTAATCACATGTCACTCAGGAGCGGAAGGATCATAACCGTACCTAACCGGATGAGGGACACGAGGAGGGGCATCTCTGGAACTCTACTCGAGGAGTCTTCAAAGGACAAGGAGGAGAGGCAACATATTCCGGAGCCCCATCAACACCATTTGAGGATATCTACTCAGGGAGCCGAGAAGAGAAGGCGATCATTGATGAATCCACATTTCATCATCTTTATTCTATCATTTTGGCACCAAAAACCCTAGCAAATGCCTGTAAATAGCATTAAAATCATCATCTTAGCATTCATGCATGTGCATCTAAACAGTGTGTAAATTACTGTAATTAAGGCCAAAATTATAGAATAAATAAAGAAAAGAAAAAGAATAAAATATTGTAAATATTTTATGACACAAAACCCCCGAGACCTAGGCATCTTGATGAATAGGTCGACAAGGAATAAAGTAGGGGGAGATAAGGGCCAAAACACAGATAAAAGACCTATACATTCCTTTCATTCTTTGTTCATTTTGGGACCTATTTTTGGTTCCACTTTTTGTACATCAAATAAAGAAACCTTGTACATGAAAGTTGTAGATAATTTCATAGAGAAAAATCCAAAATTGATTTCACAGAAAAAGAATGTACAGATGAAAAGTTATGGTCTGAATAAGAATCCAAAATCCCAACTTCCCAGACCCGTATCTCACAATTGACAACTCCAAATGCAGCGTACTCACCTTTAATTGTATATAGAATAAAATAATCCATCCAATGGTGGTGGTTTCGCATTTGGCGGAGCTACGGTTTGAAAGTTGAGTTTTGGACCCCTATTGTACACTTGTACTGAATAAAATATTCAATTTATTATTTATTCATTATCTTTATATTTTTATATTTTTATAAATTTGTAAATATTACTTATAATATATATGTGCATTAAAATTGAAATAAAATGCAAAGAAAAATAAAAATAAAAATACTTGTATAAAGACTACATAGGTATTATACATACACTTATACCTATATAAAATACACTTGTATTTTATTAAATATACAAAACATATCAGAAAAATAAAATAAAAATACATTTATGTATATAAAAGTATGTTATAATTTTGTAAAATACCAAACAAAAATAATAAAAATAAAATACCCCAAATAAAAATAGAATACTAAAATACATAGGTATTATACCTATATAGGGTTAAAAAGGTAACTTGTAAAAATATAACTCCTAAAAATAATTAAAAATCAAAATAAAATACTACATAAAATTCTAAACATTTTTTATTTTATAACTTTTAACTAATTCGGCCATTTAGTATTTTAAATAGAATTATTAAAATATTTTTCCAGGGTTTTTCCTGGTTGGTCCACGTGGACCAACCAGGAGGCCAGGACTGTTGACCTCGGTCAACAGTCTGACCTACACCCTGTAGCCCTTGTCAGAACCGCTGTTGACCCCATGTTCACCATTTTTTCGAGGAGCGAGCTTGCATCCTTTCGACTCGATTCCTTCTGCAAAATCCTTCCTCGTTCATCCCTCTTGCCCGCCAAGTGATTACATTGGGCTATGGATCAAGGAGCTGCTCCAGACCTCTTGGTCTTTGGACCCCTGTCACCTCGGGTCAAACCACATATAACCGACCCCCTTCTTTCCTTTTGAATTCGAGTCCCCTTGGTCCACCCTTCAGCGCCATCTTCGTGCTCCTGAGCTCCCTGGAGGTGACAGCTCCATCGCCAGCTCCTCAGCCAAGGCGTGCGAAGTCGAGGGAAGCTCCACCACCTCCGCCAACAGCCGGCGTTGAGGTACTCTTTTTCCTCTGGCTCCGGCCATCGAGGACATCCCCCCGCGTATTTCTTTCTTGCATTTAGTTCCTGTTAGCTTAAGCTTCAAAAACCCCAAAAAAATTATACGTTCCATCGCTTATTTCGCCCATCCAAGCATCCTCGCCGGAGCGCACCTCCGGCCACCGTCGACCATTCCTCCTCGCGTATCGATTAGGTCCACCCAAGGTCCAGGCACTTCGCCCTGGACCTTCTAACGCCTTTTGCAGGGTTCAAGCACGTTGACTCGCGCCTGGGCGCGTTTTTGAGGTTCACCGGAGATCAGTCGAGCTCTCCAGCTCCGCCGACCACCTGCGAGCGGCACGACCACCGCCGTGCATTTTTGGTGCCCCCAGGAGATAGACGAAGACCCGAGGAAGCTCTAGCCCGCTTTTGAAGCCAAAAAGCTCGTCGGAGACGGAGCTTGACCTCGACGAACCTCGGCTCGCCGGAGTTCGTCGCCGTTCTTGCTCCGGGCTTCAGCACCGTCGGATCGAGGTGGAGCGCCCAGATCAAGCAGTAGCCGTTGGATTGCACCACGCCTCAACCGTCAGATCGTCTTCAAGCATTCTAATCTCCGCCGTGCATCCACGAAGCGCCATCGCCGTCCGATCGACGACACGTGTTTAAGTGAAGACCCACAGCCGTTCGATCGGCGCGTCGAGGGTATTTTGCACCTTCACCCTCGCCCCTTTTGTATTTATAGTTTAATCTTTAAACTTTTGTCTGTAGTGTAATTTTATTGTAATATTTGCCAAAAGACCCTCCAGCTTTTAGCATTTGCGTATAGGTCCCTCGCCACGTCACCTCACGTGACCAGTTCACGTGAGGGGGTGGGCATTTTGCAAGGACCCCCTAGGGCTTTTGTGTATTTCATTTCAGTACAAAAACTTTCATATCCAGTCCAAACTTTTTGGTTCTTTTGCAATTAGGCCCTCAGGTTTTGAAATATTGCGTTTTAGTCCTCGCCAGGCGCGTGCAAGTCACGCGCCCTGGTGGGAAAATTGCTAAGAGGCCCAGGCGGCTTTTGTAATTGCATTTTTGTGCTAAAAATTGAATATACAGTGTATAATTTTTGTGGAAAATTGCATGTTTGCCCCTGGATGTTTTAGATATTGCACATATGTCCCTGCTAGGACAGTTTAATGTTTGGATGTTTGCTCTAATTAATTGACCTATCATTTTAAGTCCAAAAATTTCACAAAAATAGACTTAAGTATCTGGACACGTGTACTTTGACGCCATTTATTTAGTTTTTGATTTTATTTTATTTTCATATTTATTAAAAATCAAAAACAGCCTATTTGTGCACTGTCTAGTTTAGAAAATACCAAAAAAATATCAAAACACCTCCAAAAATTCCAAAAAAATCATCTAGTGTCTATTTTATCCTATTTTAGTGTCAGTCCAAAAATCATTAAAAATCTCAAAAGAAAAACACTAAAAATTCAAAAACATTCAAAAACTTCAAAAAAATACTAAAAAAATCCAAAAATCACAAACTCAGCTTCTGTTTGTTCTTTATTTTGTTCTTTTTATTTGAAAAATAGTGTGAGAATTTTTAGCTACGGTTGGTATTTTTAATTCCCATTTTTATCACAGCCAGCATTATTCCCACTGTTTTCTTTTATTTCAATATTTAAAAATATCAAAAACACCTTGAAAAACTCCCAAAAATCACAAAAACAGTAAAAATTTATAAAGATACCAAAAACATTTTATTTCTGAATTTTTGAGTATTTTTGCACATTTTTATAAATATTTTAGCTTGCCTTCTATTATATTGTTTTTACTTTCCAATATTGAAATAGAAATAAAAAAGAAAATAAAAAAATATATATAATCTAAAAAGAAAATATAAAATTAGAAATTATAAAATCAAAATACAAAAATACAAAATCAAAATTAAAAAAAATATAAAATTAAAAACCCACAAAAAATTGCTTTGTTTGCTTGCTTAGTGTAGACACATCACACACTTTCACTTGAGCACAATTTTTGTGAATTACCCTGCTTGCTCCCTGTGTTCGAACTCTCTACATACTTGCACCTATACATCTTTTATGTAGAGTTAAAAATAAATTTTAACTCCGCATTGGTTCTAATTTATTGATCTTAGTGTGGGTTAATTGTTGATTAAACTCGGATTTTGATTGGTCGACACTTCGACTGAGTTCACGCTTTGTGTTGAACTTAAGACCATCGATTTCCGCGTTTATCAAATGGCGCCGTTGCCGGGGAGCAACAACGAGTAGTTCACATTTTTGTTTGATTGTGTGATTGTTTACCATAGCATTATTTTCCATCTCTTACATTTTGATATATCTTGTTGAGCTATCTGACCACTCTTCTTTGTCTTCTTGCGAGGGACCGCGGAGCGAGGCGGATCGCCTAGGTGACCCGACGCATCCTTGGGAAGCGGAGCCGGCTGTTCTTTAGCCAAGTCGGCAGGAGAGAGCAAAGAGAGCTAGAGAGAGAGTGCTTAGCTTAGCTTATCTTTTATTTTTGTGAGAGAGAGTTCATTTAATTTGTAATAATACAGGTACACTTGGACTTGGACACTCAGACATTCGGGCCTAATTTCCGGGTGTATGTTCACCCGGGGGCTCACCGCAGATTTTATCGAGTTTTTATCGCTGTCATTTTCCGGTTTTGTTTTCATTTTTCACTTTCTTTTGTGGATTGAGCTCTTAGTTCTAGGTCCTGCTTGACTCGATTAGAATAGGTCCAAACACCTAATTATACTTGCATGCTCCTATAGATTCGTATTTGGACTTAGACTAATTAAACAGTTAGCTAGTAGCTTCCAAATCCACGCGCCGCGAGCTCACACCCGAACAAGCGCTTTCTCCTACTCCAAATGTGTTGGGCAGAGGAGGGGTGAGCCTAGACCGGACACTCGGATTAGGAGTTATTAGCTAGCTTGTGGTTCTTCACGCTAGCAGTTGCCTGTTCTAGGACGATTTCCGCTTGCATATCGCCATATAGCATAGGTTTAAAAATTCTGCTTTGCATCCCGCATGGAGAGAGCTGGGATTCGCTGTAAGTCCTCTTACTTTGCACGCATCATCTAGGCACAAAGGTGAGATTTCCACCTTGGTGTCGACTTGCACGGCTTTTCCGACTCTATTCTCCCTCTGTTTTTGGAACAAAGTAGGATAAAGGAAAAATACAAAAAACGTTAGGCGCTTGTTTGAATTGACTCAAAAGAAGCGATAACACCAAAAAAATTAAAAAAGGGACTGCTAAAGAAAACTTGACCAAAAATAAAATCAGTAATTGGATTCATTGCTTGGGGAGAGTAACACCCTCACTTGTCTTCAGGTTGCATGGGAAGGTTTCCTTCCAAGTGAGGTGAGCGCTTCGTAAGGATTAGAGCCCAAAACCCAACTTGTGGCTGCCTTGTGTATCGCCTGGATTTCCGAAGTATTGGCGCTACTATCGTACGTAGTCGAGTAGGACTTGGTCGCCATTGGTGACTCACTATTGTGTGAGCGCCGACCTTGTCCGAAGTACCGAGCCTAGGCCACGCCTTCACGGGTGTGTCTGTCTCACCGGCTGCGTCCGAGTAGGATCTTGCACGCTCACGGGTGATTCCATTGCGAGCGAGGTCCGAAGTATCGGTTTCGCCTATCGGCTTCCTCTCTCTTTTCTTTGGCTGAGTAGGGATCCAGGAAGGGTTACAAGGACCTCAAAAAGCGCAAGTTACAGGTTACACAGGAGGAGGACAAGTACGGGGACACTTTCCTGGCAGTACTCTCTCTCCTATAGGCGTAGCGTTCTAAGGACTCGTGAAAAGATAAATACCTGAAAAACAAGCTAAAACTGACAAGATAAAAGCCGAACCTTCACGGCTTCACGAGTTGAGTTGGTGAACTTACCCTTGCTTTGCGTTTGATTGCTAGATTTATTTAGGACAAGATCAAAAACACCGCACAATTGTGCACAATTTTGTTGCATATCATCATCTTCTTCTCTTGCATTATCCCCACTCTTCTCGAATAATCAAGATGATGTGACGGAGATCTCTTAGGCCGACTTTGTCGGCACCGCTATCTAGCACTCCTCCTTACTCATCTAGGAATGTCTCGGAGAGTCCGCTCTCCGAGCCCGAGTTTACATCCACCCTGTTCCCCCTCGACCACCCTTCCCATTCTCCTTCCCTTAATCCAATTGTGTCAGAATTCAGTGCATCACCAAGTTCGGCTCATTCAACAGCACCCGAAATGGCCTCTTTTGCATTTTCAGATAATCAAGCAATGGCAGACAGAGGCGAGCACCCAGATGACCACGATCACCCTCCATTCATAATTGATCAGGCGGCCATCAACAATTCCTTGCTAGCGTCCCTGGAAAATATGCAGAGACAGATCCGTGATCAGGGAACATTCTTGGGTGATCTGATGAGAGAAATAGCACAGCTGAGAGAAAACCGACCTGGGGGCGGTGGCGGTGGAGGAGGAGGAGGACCCGATGCAGGAGGAGGCGACCCAGACGGTGAGCGACCGCCACAGACTATCATGAGGGAACTGCACAACCCAGCTTCGTCCCTCACTCACCGGTGGATCAGACTCCCGCCAATCCACGGAGACTTCGAGCTTCGGCACCACACGATTCAGTTGCTACCCAAGTTTCACGGGTTGCCGATCGAAGAGCCGCACCTCCACCTCCAAGAATTCGAAATGATTTGCAGCACTATCCATGATCGGTTGATGACCGAGGACACCATCAAGATGATCGCCTTCCCGTTCTCATTGGTTGACAAAGCCGCCTACTGGCTCAAACATCTAGGGTGATTCGTCGATACTTGGGCAGAACTCCGGACCGCATATTTGAAGAAATACTATCCTCTCGGCCGGACCAATGCAGCTAGAGCTATGATTAGCAACTTTGTCATGATCCCAAATGAACAGTTCCATGAAGCCTGGGATCGATTCAGAGAGCTCATTGACCGGTGTCCACATCACGACATCTCCAAGCCCAACCTGGTGCAGAGTTTCTTCTGTGGGCTGACACCGGAGCTGCAGGGGCTTGTGAACGCCTCTTGCGGTGGGTCCTATTTCTCCAAGGGAGAAGACGACGTCCGGGCCATCTACGAAGGCATGGCAGAGAACTCTACAGTGATGACCCAGGCCAGAGTCTACACTCAGCAGAAGCCCCCGCAAGGAGAGGGATCATTTCAGAGGATCGCCCGCATTGATGCCGGTCCCAGCACAACGTCGGTAGCCGCAGCCCAAGCCGAATCAGCAGCAGCCGACATGGGCATCATCAGTGAAAAGTTGGACCGCATGGAGATCCTCGAGAAAAAGCAGAACCAAGGTCTAGCCTAGATGGACCTTCTCACCAAAACAATGAGTGACCTGAAGACTCAAATTCTCTGTATTCAGGAGGCACAGGCCCATTCCCAACAGCCTCCCAGGTCACAGGTTGCATCCAGCAGCAGCAATCCCAACCAGGCCTCTACCTCATACCACCAGGTGAACCATGTCCAGGCGGAGCCGGTTCCGTTGCTGTAGTACCATCCAGAGCAACCGCCATCTCAGGACACGCAGATGGTGGTTTATCAGCCGGAGCAGCCACTGGCAGTTCTTCCTCCACCCTCCTTCGAGCAGGAACCGTTGATGGAAGTCAACGGGATTTGGTATGACCGATACCCTCAGCCCGCAATTCGCAGGGATCACCCTGGATTCCGTTGGGGTAATGGTGGATCCTCATCCCAACAGCATCCTCCTGCCCAAGGACAGCAGAACAGCCAGCCGACTCAGCAACAACAGCCCCAGTATGCCCATCAGCAACAATACCAGAGTGGTCCTCGTCCCTCCTATCAGGGACAGCAGTGGAGGCAGCGACAACCGCCTCAGCAGTCTTATCACCAGCCTTCCCCCCAATATCAGCAACAACACCAGCAGCAGCAGCCCCATTTCCAGCAGGGACAGACATCCGGTTCTCAAGGTCCAGCCTATGAGAACCCAGCCCTCGATGATCTTGCCCGCTTGCTATCTGAACAGCGAGCATCTTTCAGGCAAGAAATGGATGAATTCCGGCAGGAGATGCAGGATATTATCAAAGGCAAAGCCGCCATACCCGCTCAGATCGAACCTAACCCTAATAACCTAAAAAGAAAATCTGAGCAGGTAGAGTTCACAGAGGATACCTCTCCTAGTGATTACTTGAGTGACATGTCTTATTCCTATTATGATGCTGATTTTGTTACTACTAGGAGCGGTAGGATGCCAGTCGGCGGCGCCTCTTCTGAGCGACGACCAGATGCTGAACCAAGAGCGCCAGAGGAGCAGAGGAGCGGTGCTGATACCGCACATGATGACGTTGAAGACGGTGGTGCTGATGCCACCAATGATGGAGTCCAGGACAACGGTGCTGATGCCGTTGTGATACCAGATGCAGACGGTGGTGCTGATGCCACCATTTTGGATGCTGAACCAGAGCGCGATGCTGATGCCGCGAAGACCGGTGCTAGTGGTGGTGCTGAGGCCACCACATCTACTTTTGTTGAGCCATCTTCTGTGATGTTACCACATTTTGTACCTAGAGACTGTGGGAACAAAAACAAAAATATAAATAAAGGAAAGGTTTCTGTTCAAATTGCGGATCCATATGTGGTGAATGATGATTTTTGTATGGATTCTCCGTCTTCACAGGCACAGGGACCGATTCCTAGTCCTCCATCTGAGGAGGCCCCTACAATCCCCTTCCCTGAGGCACTCCGCCGAACGAAGGGGAGTAAAAAAGAAAATCCAAAAAAGAGCCAACAGGTAGAGTTCGGCAACGAGATGATTGACAGATTTCATATTCAGCTGACTCTACGAGAAGCGTTTGAGCATATCCCCTTCTTCAAGAAGAACTTGAAAGAGACAACTACTGTCCGAAGGAAGAAGAGGCACAGAGATCAAATCCATATGCTCACTCATAACACTTGCTGCGCCATTCAGAACACATTGCCAGCCAAGCGACCAGACGCAGGAGCTCCCTATGTCAGATGCGAGATTCAGGAGCAGCAGTTTGATCGTACTCTATTAGACATCGGCTCTTCAATTAACCTCCTTCCGGCAGCCTTACTCAAGCAGTTCGAGTTTGGCCCTCTTCTTCGAAGCAGAACCGTCCTTCAGTTTGCTGATAGGTCGATTAAGAGGCCGAAGGGGTTATTGAAAGACGTGGTCGTTACCATTCAGGGCCTGCAATTCCCCGTGGACTTCGTCGTGTTGGACATGGAGATCCCTGAGTCGGTAACTGATGCCCCCATCATTCTCGGACGTCCATTCTTGGCCACAGCCAAGGCGGTGACCGACCATGACAGTGGGAAGGTATGCTTTCGCGTAGAGAGCGAAACCATACAAATAGAGACGATCGAAGAGATCAGAGCCAGAGAGGCAGAATGCTCAGAACAGTCCAGCGAAGCCGAGCAGATGACAGAAGAGGAGTTAGACATCCACCAGGTTTGTGATTTTGAGATGACTGATGATGAATCCAACTGGAAAGATCCCGTAGCACTGACCCTCGCCTTGCCTACTGATTCACTGTATCTCAAGCTCATGGCCGTCGAGAGCCGGGAGAGCACATCCCTGGATGAGGATATCTCTGAGGCTGACAGTGTCGTGATGAGTGGTGCTGAGGAATTTCAATCTTGCTCATCTTCTTCTGATCCCTCGGATTCAGACATAGACTGGGACGACTTTGATGATTATTTGCCTTGTCTGATTCCTACTGAGCTAACAACCATGACAGAGTGCGATCCAGTGCAGTTTATTGATGATTCAGCAGGCCGCCCTTCGTCAGAAATTCATGCAGAGCGAGAGTTCTCCCATGCAGACCTGGTCGCCTTCACACAGACATATCAGAAGCCAGATCTGCCACCTCCCAGTTGTCCAGAACGGAAACCTCTGCCGCAGTCGATGAAGTACAGATTCCTTGCTGGAGAGCCAGAAATGCACCCAGTCATTATCTCAGCAGATTTTACTGGAGAGCAAGAATCTCGTCTGATGGAGGTTCTTGAAAGAAACCGCAAGGCAATCGGTTGGAGTATAGCTGATCTCCAGGGGCTGAGCCCAAATCTTTGCTCTCACCACATTTATCTTGAGGATAACGCTAAGCCGTCGCGTGAGTTCCAACGACGGCTGAACCCGAATCTTCGAGACGTAGTCATGAAAGAAATTTCCAAGTGGTGGAGCGCCGATTTCATCTATCCCATCTCCGACTCCAAATGGGTTAGTCCACTCCATGTGGTACCCAAGAAGACGGGTATCACTACAGTTGTCAATGAGTCTGGGGAGGAGATCGCTACCAGAGTACCAACTTCTTGGAGGGTCTGTGTGGACTACAGACGATTGAATGAGGCCACCAAGAAGGATCAATTCCCGCTACCATTCATTGATCAGATTATCGAGCGGTTAGCCGGGAAGAGTCACTATTGTTTTCTTGATGGGTACTCTGGATATAATCAAGTGGCCATTGCGCCCGAAGACCAGGAGAAAACGACATTCACCTGTCCGTTTGGGACTTATGCTTTCAGACGGATGCCCTTTGGTCTATGTAACGCTCCGGCGACATTCCAAAGGTGCATGTTGTCCATCTTCTCGGACATGGTGGGTGACTGTTTAGAGGTCTTCATGGATGACTTCTCGGTCTATGGCGACGGGTTCGACGCTTGTCTTGACTGCCTAGACCGTGTGCTCAAGCGCTGCATTGAGGTCAATCTTGTCTTATCCTGGGAGAAGAGTCATTTCATGATGACTCAGGGGACGGTCCTTGGTCATATCGTCTCCAACAGGGGCATGGAGGTCGATCCGGCTAAGGTGGACATCATCAGAAAACTCAATCCGCTGTCCAATCTGCGTCAGTTACGGTCTTTTCTGAGGCATGTCGGTTTCTACCGACGGTTCATTCAGGACTTCAGTCGAATTGCCCGACCGCTCACTGACTTGCTCACCAAAGACACCGAGTTTATTGTTAATGATAAGTGTCTTGAAGCATTTGAGACTCTCAAGAATATGGTTGTCTCGGCTCCTGTCCTTCAGCCACCCTATTGGTCTCTCCCATTCGAGATCATGACGGATGCTTCAGATTTTGCCGTTGGGGCTGTGCTCGGACAGAGGAGGGATGGTTTACCGTTTGCCATTCACTACGCCAGCCGGACTTTGGATGCCGCTCAACGGAATTACACTGTGACTGAGAAAGAGATGCTGGCTGTAGTCTTCGCTCTTGATAAGTATCGATCATATATTCTCGGATCTAGAGTAACAATCTACACTGATCATACCGCCATCCGGTATTTAATGGCTAAGAAGGATGCCAAAGCACGTCTCACCAGATGGATCCTTCTACTCCAGGAATTTGATATTGAGATTAAGGATAAGCCTGGAGTCAAGAATGTGGTGGCGGATCATCTCTCCAGATTGGAGAATCTTGAGGAATCTGAGCCCAGCGCACCTATCACAAAGACATTTCCAGATGAGGCGATCTTGGCTGTCACCTCACTCCCGTGGTATGCTGACTTTGTAAACTATCTTGTTGCCAAGACAGTCCCTCAGGGTTGGCCCAGGCAGAAACTTGAGACCTTCCTAGCTAAGGCCAAGTTTTACCATTGGGAGGATCCCGTCCTTTATCATGAAGGAGGGGATAGTATCTGGAGGAGGTGCATTCCTCAGGAAGAGCAGCATAGCGTCCTCACATACTGCCACAAGCTTGAGGCAGGAGGACATCATTCTGGAAAAAGAACAGCACAGAAGGTGCTTCAATCCAGCCTATGGTGGCCTACTCTCTTCAAGGATTCTGATGAGTTCGTGAAGAGATGTACTGACTGTCAGAAAATGGGAACCTGCGGACAGAGAGACATGATGCCCATGCAACCCATTCACTTCTGTGAGGTTTTTGATGCATGGGGAATTGATTTCATGGGCCCATTTCCTAAAAGTCAGGGATTCGAGCATATTTTGCTCGCTGTGGATTATGTCAGCCGATGGGTTGAGGCCATCCCCGCCTGAGCCGCAGATGCTAAAACCGTATGCAAATTTTTGAGGAGAAATATCATTTCACGGTTCGGGGTACCTAGAGTCTTGATTTCAGACGGGGGGTCTCACTTCATCAATGACAAAGTCAGGGCCCTTGCAGACGAGTTCGGCATTGTCCATCGGGTTGCCACTCCTTATCACCCTCAGACTAATGGTCTTGCCGAAGTATCGAATAGGGAGATAAAGACTATCTTGCAGAAAGTTGTCCGCCCAGACCGAAAGGATTGGTCACAGCTTTTGGACTCGGTCTTGTGGGCTTATCGGACATCTTTCAAAAATCCATTGGGGACATCTCCCTTTCGTCTCGTCTATGGCAAGCCGTGCCATTTGCCAGTGGAGATCAAACATAAATCTTTTTGGGCAGTTACTGAGTTGCTTCTGGATCCCGAGAGTATAGGAGACCAAAGAAGAGCAGAATTGGCAGCCCTGGAAGAATTGAGAGACACAGCCTTCTCCAACAGCCTACAATACAAAGAGAAAGTAAAGATATGGCACGATTCGTATATCAGCCATAAACAGTTTGAGCCAGATCAGAGGGTATGGTTGTTTGATTCCAGGCTGAAATTGTTCCCAGGGAAATTGCAGAGCAAGTGGAAAGGACCGTATGTGGTCAGGAAGGTACATGACAATGGCAGCATCGACATATCCGAACCGTCATCTTCCTCTACCTTCCGCGTCAATGGTCAACGCTTGAAACTCTATCTTGATCATGATCCGCCGACCATTGACGTTGCCCCCATTCTTCTGGTATGAGATGTGTCCTTTGACTCTCATCATCTGCATCTCATACATGGTGATCAATTCTATCTTTCGCTGTACAGATCCATCCGTTTATATCACTTTCTTGTCTGTTGATTTATTGTCTTATTTTCTTCTTTTCTTCTTTTCCTTTTCTATTTTCTGTATCTATCAAAAAGGTGCCGCCCTTGTAGACAGTTTTCCATACTTAGGACGTACTTTGTCCTAAGTATAGGGGGGTTGGCACCCCGAGTTGTTCTATCTCTTTCGATCCTCTCCATTGTCTCCTCTTCTTGTCTATACTTAGGGATATCTTACCCTAAGTATAGGGGGAGACAATCTGAGTATGATCTGTTCATTCCCACCCTTGACCCTCCCTGCGTTGTGTACAACCTGCTATACTTAGGATTATTTGATCCTAAGTATAGGGGGGACGGTCAACTTCTCATTCGTTGATTCATTCATTCATGTATTCTTTAGGCTTGTCTATACTTAGTACGAGTTATGTCGTCTCTTTTCTCTCCGATCTATGAGGACATAGCTCAAGCTAAGTATAGGGGGGTCGTATATACTACGTATATACTTTAGCCATAACTCGTACTTTCGTATTTTCCTAATAATATGGCTAATCATTCTTTAAAATTCATTAAAAATCCTTAATAAAAAGATGTGGTTATTCCTCAAATTCTTTTTGTATTTACTGATTAATAAATTAGGTGAAAATGTTTTTTGCAAAATGTTTGAAAAATAGTTCGAAAATCTTTGTGAACATCTATTGAAAACTATTTTGAAAATATTTTGTTATATGTTTTCAACCTGTGTAAATTGTGTGGATTGTAAAATTTCTTTTCTTTGTGTGAAATAAAATGTTTGAAAAATGATTTGCAAATGGTTTGAAAAAAATGGTTGCAAAAATGATTTGAAAAACCTATATACTGTTTTGAAAACCTTTGCAAAATGATTTTCAAATGTGTGTAAAATGTTTGTAAAAATTATTTTGGACTATAGTTTTCAAAAATTGTGTGTAAATTGTTTTCAAATAAGTTTGAGGAATATACACATCACACAAAAAATCCATCTTATGTATATATGTATAAAATTGATCACTTACCCCTGTAAATTCTTAAAATCCACTTCTTGTAAATATAAGAAGCACTCCCGTGTACATATTTTAACCTAGTTTTCAGCCAAAATCTTTTTCTTTTCAAAAAATCCCAAAAACATTTGCAAAATTAAAATCCAAAAACATTTGAAAAATCTCTTTGAAAAACACAAAAAAATGCATCTGCATATGCATCATCATCATATTTTCAAAAATCCATAAAAAGTTCAAAATCTTGAAAATTGCATCACAAAAATACTTTCTGCATCGCATTGCATAGCATGAGCATTTTTCGGATTGAGTTTGCTAGTTGAACGAGTCTAAGTAAAATCCGGAGATTGGAGCTTGATTGGACCTTAAAATCTACCTAATAACAGGAACCTTATAGGAACTGGGTTTGAGGTACTTCAGGTCTAGTTGACTTAATTCTTTGAGAATCACGAGACTTAGTTCAATGGATTCTTGACTGCCTAAGTAGAGTATTTCGGAGCACACGCATGACTCTTGTTGATAATGACCTAACTTGGACACTTGCACCTTTCACATGGCTCAACTCAGTTGGAGTGGTGAGGGGATTGGATTTGCCGGTATGAGACGCACACAAGTGGAAACATTTGTCCTCCTCTAGGGAGGGAAGTGCACCCCAACCCGTCCAGTGATTAGGAAGTCTAAAGACAGGAGACTGTGGGTTGCGATAAAGCTTCAAAAGAGGGATAGTCTTCTGGCTCAAGAGGAAAAACTCCTTATGTAAATGCTGCTGTATATAGTATTAAAAAAAAAAAAGTTCAGGCATGTACAAAAATAAAAAGCCTGCAAGTATGTACAAAGTCAATAAGCAAGCTTGAGTTCCAAAGTCAAATATGTGAGCCTGCAGCAGGATGACTTGACTACACTGGTCTTGCATCCAAGGATAGGTAGCTACACTGGCTACCGTCCATTCTTCTCTTCACCCCCTCCTCTTGAGCTGGTTGCCACTTGAATTTAGAAGGGAATACCCCGCTCCTCGAGGATGGAGTTGCTGGATTGGGGAATCATTGGGTTGTCGTACCGGAGAAGTCAGTTTCGTTGTCATTCTAGTTGGGGAGAGCCACCATCACTTACACTGTACAAGTCAGATTCATAGTCGTAAGAGTTTGCGTATGAGTTGAGATATTTCTGACCTGGCTATTGAGGAGACTTGAGCAGAGTTTTGGGATTCTCAAGGACTGTTGGATTTCAAACACGGTTCTCAATAAGGTTCCGCCCGCACTAAAAGTCCAAAGGTCCGACTTAAGCTCCAAACTTTGATTTTGCGAAGACAAGTTTGATAATCGAATAAAATCCAATTTCTTCTTTTTCTTTTCTTTCTTTTTCTTTTTGCACTTATTGCATAAGTGTTTGCTAGGGACTAGCAAAGGTAAAGTATAGGGGGATGATGAATCCACATTTCATCATCTTTATTCTATCATTTTGGCACCAAAAACCCTAGCAAATGCCTGTAAATAGCATTAAAATCATCATCTTAGCATTCATGCATGTGCATCTAAACAGTGTGTAAATTACTGTAATTAAGGCCAAAATTATAGAATAAATAAAGAAAAGAAAAAGAATAAAATATTGTAAATATTTTATGACACAAAACCCCCGAGACCTAGGCATCTTGATGAATAGGTCGACAAGGAATAAAGTAGGGGGAGATAAGGGCCAAAACACAGATAAAAGACCTATACATTCCTTTCATTCTTTGTTCATTTTGGGACCTATTTTTGGTTCCACTTTTTGTACATCAAATGAAGAAACCTTGTATATGAAAGTTGTAGATAATTTCATAGAGAAAAATCCAAAATTGATTTCACAGAAAAAGAATGTACAGATGAAAAGTTATGGTCTGAATAAGAATCCAAAATCCCAACTTCCCAGACCCGTATCTCACAACTGACAACTCCAAATGCAGCGTACTCACCTTTAATTGTATATAGAATAAAATAATCTATCCAATGGTGGTGGTTTCGCATTTGGCGGAGCTACGGTTTGAAAGTTGAGTTTTGGACCCCTATTGTACACTTGTACTGAATAAAATATTCAATTTATTATTTATTCATTATCTTTATATTTTTATATTTTTATAAATTTGTAAATATTACTTATAATATATATGTGCATTAAAATTGAAATAAAATGCAAAGAAAAATAAAAATAAAAATACTTGTATAAAGACTACATAGGTATTATACATACACTTATACCTATATAAAATACACTTGTATTTTATTAAATATACGAAACATATCAGAAAAATAAAATAAAAATACATTTATGTATATAAAAGTATGTTATAATTTTGTAAAATACCAAACAAAAATAATAAAAATAAAATACCCCAAATAAAAAAAGAATACTAAAATACATAGGTATTATACCTATATAGGGTTAAAAAGGTAACTTGTAAAAATATAACTCCTAAAAATAATTAAAAATCAAAATAAAATACTACATAAAATTCTAAACATTTTTTATTTTATAACTTTTAACTAATTCGGCCATTTAGTATTTTAAATAGAATTATTAAAATATTTTTCCAGGGTTTTTCTTGGTTGGTCCACGTGGACCAACCAGGAGGCCAGGACTGTTGACCTCGGTCAACAGTCTGACCTACACCCTGTAGCCCTTGTCAGAACCGCTGTTGACCCCATGTTCACCATTTTTTCGAGGAGCGAGCTTGCATCCTTTCGACTCGATTCCTTCTGCAAAATCCTTCCTCGTTCATCCCTCTTGCCCGCCAAGTGATTACATTGGGCTATGGATCAAGGAGCTGCTCCAGACCTCTTGGTCTTTGGACCCCTGTCACCTCGGGTCAAACCACATATAACCGACCCCCTTCTTTCCTTTTGAATTCGAGTCCCCTTGGTCCACCCTTCAGCGCCATCTTCGTGCTCCTGAGCTCCCTGGAGGTGACAGCTCCATCGCCAGCTCCTCAGCCAAGGCGTGCGAAGTCGAGGGAAGCTCCACCACCTCCGCCAACAGCCGGCGTTGAGGTACTCTTTTTCCTCTGGCTCCGGCCATCGAGGACATCCCCCCGCGTATTTCTTTCTTGCATTTAGTTCCTGTTAGCTTAAGCTTCAAAAACCCCAAAAAAATTATACGTTCCATCGCTTATTTCGCCCATCCAAGCATCCTCGCCGGAGCGCACCTCCGGCCACCGTCGACCATTCCTCCTCGCGTATCGATTAGGTCCACCCAAGGTCCAGGCACTTCGCCCTGGACCTTCTAACGCCTTTTGCAGGGTTCAAGCACGTTGACTCGCGCCTGGGCGCGTTTTTGAGGTTCGCCGGAGATCAGTCGAGCTCTCCAGCTCCGCCGACCACCTGCGAGCGGCACGGCCACCGTCGTGCATTTTTGGTGCCCCCAGGAGATAGACGAAGACCCGAGGAAGCTCCAGCCCGCTTTTGAAGCCAAAAAGCTCGCCGGAGACGGAGCTTGACCTCGGCGAACCTCGGCTCGCCGGAGTTCGTCGCCGTTCTTGCTCCGGGCTTCAGCACCGTCGGATCGAGGTGGAGCGCCCAGATCAAGCAGTAGCCGTTGGATTGCACCACGCCTCAACCGTCAGATCGTCTTCAAGCGTTCTAATCTCCGCCGTGCATCCACGAAGCGTCATCGCCGTCCGATCGACGACACGTGTTTAAGTGAAGACCCACAGCCGTTCGATCGGCGCGTCGAGGGTATTTTGCACCTTCACCCTCGCCCCTTTTGTATTTATAGTTTAATCTTTAAACTTTTGTCTGTAGTGTAATTTTATTGTAATATTTGCCAAAAGACCCTCCAGCTTTTAGCATTTGCGTATAGGTCCCTCGCCACGTCACCTCACGTGACCAGTTCACGTGAGGGGGTGGGCATTTTGCAAGGACCCCCTAGGGCTTTTGTGTATTTCGTTTCAGTACAAAAACTTTCATATCCAGTCCAAACTTTTTGGTTCTTTTGCAATTAGGCCCTCAGGTTTTGAAATATTGCGTTTTAGTCCTCGCCAGGCGGCTTTTGTAATTGCTAAGAGGCCCAGGCGGCTTTTGTAATTGCATTTTGGTGCTAAAAATTGAATATACAGTGTATAATTTTTGTGGAAAATTGCATGTTTGCCCCTGGATGTTTTAGATATTGCACATATGTCCCTGCCAGGACAGTTTAATGTTTGGATGTTTGCTCTAATTAATTGACCTATCATTTTAAGTCCAAAAATTTCACAAAAATAGACTTAAGTATCTGGACACGTGTACTTTGACGCCATCTATTTAGTTTTTGATTTTATTTTATTTTCATATTTATTAAAAATCAAAAACAGCCTATTTGTGCACTGTCTAGTTTAGAAAATACCAAAAAAATATCAAAACACCTCCAAAAATTCCAAAAAAATCACCTAGTGTCTATTTTATCCTATTTTAGTGTCAGTCCAAAAATCATTAAAAATCTCAAAAGAAAAACACTAAAAATTCAAAAACATTCAAAAACTTCAAAAAAATATGTAAAATAGTAGAAAAATCCAAAAATCACAAACTCAGCTTCTGTTTGTTCTTTATTTTGTTCTTTTTATTTGAAAAATAGTGTGAGAATTTTTAGCTACGGTTGGTATTTTTAATTCCCATTTTTATCACAGCCAGCATTATTCCCACTGTTTTCTTTTATTTCAATATTTAAAAATATCAAAAACACCTTGAAAAACTCCCAAAAATCACAAAAACAGTAAAAATTTATAAAGATACCAAAAACATTTTATTTCTGAATTTTTGAGTATTTTTGCACATTTTTATAAATATTTTAGCTTGCCTTCTATTATATTGTTTTTACTTTCCAATATTGAAATAGAAATAAAAAAAAGAAAATAAAAAAATATATATAATCTAAAAAGAAAATATAAAATTAGAAATTATAAAATCAAAATACAAAAATACAAAATCAAAATTAAAAAAAATATAAAATTAAAAACCCACAAAAAATTGCTTTGTTTGCTTGCTTAGTGTAGACACATCACACACTTTCACTTGAGCACAATTTTTGTGAATTACCCTGCTTGCTCCCTGTGTTCGAACTCTCTACATACTTGCACCTATACATCTTTTATGTAGAGTTAAAAATAAATTTTAACTCCGCATTGGTTCTAATTTATTGATCTTAGTGTGGGTTAATTGTTGATTAAACTCGGATTTTGATTGGTCGACACTTCGACTGAGTTCACGCTTTGTGTTGAACTTAAGACCATCGATTTCCGCGTTTATCAATCATGTATGCAGCATCAACAATATGGATATACTTTTGAGTATATGGAGGACCTTACATCTCGGATTGTGGCGGATACCACTTCAGCTTCTATTCCACAACCTATAGTAGATAGTCTAGATTTTGATTCCATGTTGTATCAAAAAGATTCTTGTATGAAGAACTTTGTTTCTGTTAATTCCAATAATGATCTTTCATATCATGATTCAGATTATTCATCTTCTGTTTTCCTATCTTCAATCCCTTTCCCCCGTGCTCTTACGGTAGGAAAGCGCATCAAAAAGATTCAGGAAGATGACCCCGATATGGCATGATTTTGTGAAGAAAATATCATTGTAAAGGTGCCATTTGATGAGTATGTGGCTAACCATCCTGCATTCCAGAAATACCTTAAGGTGAGATGCACACCTACTAGGGTTAGTAGGAAGAAAGAGGATCAAAATGTAAAGACACACGTCTTGTCAGTAGCCACAACATATTGTCTCAAGAATCAGACATTGTCAACAAAAAAGTGAGAGACGGGTGCTCATTGTGTGGAGAGTCGTATTGACGACATCGCGTTTGCACGCACACTCTTGGATAATGGTTCTTCCATCCACTTACTTTCCTTAGCCTTATATCAGAAATTGAGTTAAGATCGCTTCGCAAATCCAGAGCTTTACTCCAATTCGTAGATCATTCAGTGAAGAGACCTAAGGGAGAAGTGAAGAACGTCGTTATTTCGATTGAGGGGCAAAACTATCAGGTTGACTTCACAGTCTTGGACATGGGGACCCCCAATCATTTGAGAGAATCTCAGATCATTCTTGGTCGCCCTTCCTTAGGACCGCAGGTGTAGCTTTTGATTATGGTACTGGAATGATGAAGTTCCGTTCTCCAAGCAGAGAAGTGAACCTCGAGATAAAGCAAACCAAGTGTCACCGACCCGATTCTGAAAGTAGCATAGAGTACTCATCTTTGGAGGCAGATTGTAGAATGATTAACACGTTGGGATTTGGAGACAGGTTCCTTTAGGACAGAGCGAGACCCTTTCATCTGGAAATGATATAGTGGTTGATGTAGTTTACCAGGTGTTGCATGATATTGTTAGAGATGCATCTACCTATTCTCGTGATGACATTGAGATCCATCTGGATCTGTCAGTTCCATCCCCTTCGAAATGGTCATAGGACATAGACAATGAGTCGGACGCGGCTTTGGCCGACTTACCACATTTCTTTGGCGATTCGACTCCCGATACTTATAAGTTGGTGGCAAGTACTACGCAGCTTAGCATACCTTCATGCATCACAGAACCAGATTCAGATTCAGTTTAGCCAGATTTGCTCGATGACACCACATTACCAGAACTGAAATCACTACCTACTACACTCAAATACGCCTTTCTTGCGGGATTCAAAGAAAGATATCATGTTATCATTAGCTAGGACTTGACTTTAGAACAAGAGTCTAGGTTGTTAGAGGTCTTAGAGAAGAACCACAAAGTAATACACTAGACGGTGTCAGATCTCGTGGGGATTAACCCTGCTCTCTGCTCGCATAACATTTTTACTGAGGACAATGTAAGACCTTCCCGTGAGTTTCAAAGGAGACTTAACCCCAATCTACGAGAAGTAGTGAAGAACGAGATTGAGAAATGGTGCAAAGAAGGGTTTCTATACCCTATTTCTGACTCCAAGTGGGTGGCCCTGCTTCATGTTATCTCGAAGAAGTTGGAAATTCAGATGGTTACCAACGAGGAGGGGATAGAGATCAAGACACAAGTACCTACGTCGTGGTGCGTCTGTGTTAACTATAGACGCCTGAATGCTGCGACCAAGAAAGACCACTTTTCCTTGCCTTTTATCGATCAGATTTTAGAGAGACTCGCAGGGAAAGAGTTGTTATGATTTCTTGACGGGTACTCATGCTACAACTAGGTAGCCATAGCCCCCGAGGACCAGGAAAAGACCACATTCACATATCCATTCGGTACTTATGCTTTCAGACGCATGCCATTCGGGCTTTGCAATGCTCCGAGCACTTTTCAGCGGTGCATGATTGCCATATTTGCCGAGATAGTGGGAGATTTCCTGGAAGTGTTCGTGGATGACTTCTCGGTCCTTGATGATTCCTTTGATACACGTTTAACGCACTTGGGTCGAGTCCTCAAGAGGTGTATAGAGGTGAATTTGGTACTATCCTAAGAGAAGAGTCACTTTATGGTGACATAGGGTATCATATTGGGGCATGACATCTCCAGAAGAGGAATGGAGGTTGGCCTTGCCAAGGTGGAGGTGATCAAGAAATTCGATTATCTATCAATATAAACTCAATGCGATCATTCCTAGGGCATGTTGGATTCTGTAGGAGATTCATTCAAGATTTTTCAAAGATCGGTCACCCACTGACTAAGCTCTTAGGGGAAGACACATAGTTCATTGTAGATCACAGGTGTCTGGAGGCCTTTGAGCTCTTGAAGAGGAAGATTTGTACCTTACCTATCCTACAAGCTCTTGACTGGTCTCTCCCCTTTGAGATCATGACCGACGCTTTAGATTTTGATATAGGAGCTGTGTTAGGACAACGACGAGATGGGATACCATTTGCAATCTACTACGCGAGCAAAGTATTAGACCCTACACAGAAAAATTACACCGTGAGTAAAAAGGAAATGCTCATTGTAGTTTGGGCCCTCGAGAAGTTCATGTCATAATGGAAAAAGAAGGACGTGAAGGCACATCTTATTAGGTGGATTTTTCTCCTCCGAAAGTTTGATTTGGAGATAAAAGATAAACATGGAGTGAAGAATGTTGTGGCTTATCATATTTCTCGGATTGAAATTAAGGATTCTCCTGATTATGAGCGGATTAGAGAGACCTTCCCAGGCGAGTCAATTTGTGTTATTGACTCACTCCCGTGATATGCCAACATGGTGAACTATCTTGTCGCCAAGCAGGTTCCCCGTGATTGGACTAAGAGCAACATTGATCGGATGAAGTCAGATTCAAGGAGATACCACTGGGACGATCCTTTCCTTTTCTTCGAAGGGCCAGATTGTGTTTGGAGAAGGTGTATTCCTTGAGAGGAGTACCAGAGTGTCCTCACATATTGTCATTCACTTGAGGGTGGAGGATACCATTCAGGGAAGAGAACCGCTCACAAGGTACTTCAATGTAGATTGTATTGGTCGACCCTATTTCGAGATGCCATTAATTTTGTACGGTCGGCCCAATTTGTCAAAGGACGGGAGGGACAGTTGGACAGAGAGATGAGATGTCCATGCAACCGGTGATTATTTGTGATGTTTTTGATGCATGGGTCATAGATTTTATGGGTCCCTTTCCCAATAGCCAAGGACATGAGTACATTTTGTTGGCGGTTGACTATTTATCTAGGTGGGTGGAGGCTATCCCAACCCAAACCGCAGACAGCAAGACCGTCTGTAAGTTTGTGAGAGATTATATTATTGCTAGGTTCGGGGTGCCAAAAGTTTTGAAATCTAATGGGGGTCCCCACTCTGTGAATCGAGATGTGATATCTTTAGCTAAGGACTACAAATTTGAGCACTGAGTTACTAGTCCTTATCGCCCACAGTCCAATGGCATGGTAGAGGTTTCGAACAGAGAGGTGAAGAGTATGCAGAAGTTGGTTTGTCCCGATAGGAAGAAGTGATCCTAGCTGTTGGACCAATTTCTGCGGGCCTGTAAGACATCCTACAAGACACCATTGGGTACTTCACCATTTAGAATAACCTATGGCAAGCCATGTCATTTGGCCGCAGAGCTGATTCACAAATTCGAATGGGCAATTCAACATATTAATTGGAGTTGTCACCTAGGGAAGCTTTGTCGAGACGTGAACTTGAACGAGCTCATGGAAATCTGAATCAGAGCATATGATAACAGTTTGATTATAAGGACAAAATGAAGAGATGGCATGATCAACACATTAGGTGCAAAGATTTTATCCATGTTCAAAAGGTATGCTTGTTTAATGCCAGGTTAAAGATGTTCCATGGGAAGCTCAAATCTAAGTGGGCGGGTCCCTTTGTTGTTAAGAAAGTGCACGGGAATGGAAGTGTAGAGATAGCTAATCTCATAGATGATGCACAATCTCATGTGGTGAATGGACAACTGTTGAAATATTTTGTATATTCTAAAGAGTAGTTAGTCCAAGTCGAGATCATCAACTTCATGCAGAGTGAGCATAGAGCAGATACATCATATTATTCTTCATGAAGATGCATAATCAAGATTCAGCAACTTAGAAGATTCATTCCTCTTGTACATTTCCCCTTCTCTGTATATTCTCTGGATCACATCGGTTCTCACACTTACTCATGTCCTATACTTAGGCTGACCATAGCCTATGTGTGGGGGGGACCGATGCCCGTCATATGTATATACTCATCCATTTCTCCTCTTGATCTCGTCCGCCCCATTTTTGCTCTTAATCTACACTTTGGCTGACCAGAGCCTAAGTATGGGGGGGATCGACTTCTATACTTTTTGTTATGCTTGTGCTCTGAGGATATAACACATGCTAAGTATAGGGGGCGCATATACATTACATATATACTTTGCCCATAGCTCGTACTTTCATGTATTTTAGTATATATTGTAAAATAATTACAGGGTAGGTAAAATTGGTTTAAAAAATAAAAAACCAATAAAACTCTTATTTTTTTTCAAAAAAATATTTTCAAAAAAAAAATCTTTTTCAAAAAAAATTTAAAAAAACTTTTTTTTTCAAAAAAATCTCTTTTATTTCTTTATCTCCTTTAAAAAATAAAAAGTATGTCTTTTTCAAAAAAAACTTTTGAAAAAAATGCAAAAGACCTTTTTAAAAAACTCTTTTTTTTTCCTTTCCTTTCTTTTTCAAAAAAAACATTCAAATCAAAATCACAGAAAAACTAACTAATAAGTTGGTTTAGTCCCTGACACTTTCACAATCACACAAGACTAGTGATGTTCAAGAACACTTGGTTTATGAGGTCTTGAGATTTTGATTTAACCCGCCTTACTCATTAGGATCTTTGACTTAATTATCCACATTTCCATTGTTTGAAAGATTTGCGTGCTATATTGCACGCTTAGTCTCTACCTTGAGAATATGATCAACACCTCACATACACGGCTGCAATAGAGATGAGATGAATTGAAATTTCACTTGAGGAACTGGGATGAGGGATTTGAGTTTGGACCTGAATTAATGATGCTCGAGGATGGGATAAAATCAATGAAGGCTTCATGAAAACCTGAGTGTCAGCACCTTTAGCCAGTATGAGAACATGGTTCTTGTACTATCTCTTGACATTTACCTATGTGCCAAGGTATGATGAAATTTGAAAAAATATTGATCAGTGTGCTCCAACTCTTGGTAAAAGCAGTGGAGATAGCTAAAAGTAAAGAAAAGAAAGAAAAGAAATGTTGAAAGAAAAGCTCTCGTCATACAAGTCAAATACCAAAGATCTTCCACCAAAGGCGAGCACATCCAACCATTTCAAAGTGTCCACTTAGACCACCGCTATTAGGACCAAAAGTCAGACTTGCACCAAAAAATGGCTCTGCATCATAAATGCTACAAGTCTGGGTGTAGAAGGTATACTTAAAAAAGGCACATCCAGTGTACTCCCAGGAAAACAAGTGCACACAACTCCAACTTCTCTTGACGGACATACTGATCAGCAACAAAAAAATTTGTCGAGTTAATAAGGTACTAGACAGGATCCTTGTTCCAATGAGAGGGAGAGAAGAAATGATACAATCCGATACCCTCCATCAACTGGCCTTCCATCAACATTTTTTAAGTCTGACAACTAAAGAGGTGGTGGATTGAGTGCAATATTTGCTTTATTCCCTAGTGTTGAGGATTGGGTCCTTAGGAGAATTTCTTGGATTGGGACCTTGGGTGAAGTTGCGACTCTACTCTTTTGACTGCAGTCAACACTAAATTTCATATCCCTAATTTATACTTACACATAGAGAGTATGCTAAATTGGAGAAATTGGACACCTCTTGATTAGAGCATGGTCCAGCTCTGAAATTTTGGGTCTATTAAACTGGGAGTTCTTGAGTGGATCAGGTCTTGTACTCACATGCACAATCGAGGGTTAATCCAACTCATTCATGCTTGATATGCTCAATGACGAGCATAGTTTAAGTATAGGGGGATGATGAATCATGTTTATTTTCCCATATTAACCTCCTAGCTTAAATTGGTGTCAATAAAAATCAGATTAATCATTATATATATCTGGGTCTTGAAATAAATTAAAAATACAAAAAATAACAAAGTTAAAAATCGTAGTGTTTTTATACCTTTAAAAATACTCATAAAATTATTTCTCCCTTTTTTTAATCTCTTTTGCATTTTTGGTCAACATGAAACTTGTAGATCTCATTGAGATCTACAACTTTCATGTTTTGAGTTTTTTTCCAAATTTAGCCTCCTTCTATTTCCTTTTTAACTTTTTCGTCTGAATAACCTGATTGGGCCACGTGGCTCTTTCTGGTTGAGCCACGTGGCCCACTGCCCTTGAATCTCCCACCTCCCTTTTCCACCGTCCGATCTCCCCACGTGCCTCAATCTCAGCCATTCACCCCACTGCCATTCTCATTCCTCTGATCGAGCCCAGATCACATCTGGATCGCCCATTGCCACCCTTGCTCTGATCGTTGGATCATCAGATCCAATGGTGACACACGTCTCGCTCACAACCATCAATGATTCCTTGATCAATTTGATCAGGGCCTTTCCCTCGTCCCCTCCTCTCATCCGTTAAATCGAGAGATGCAACGGTTGCGACTTCGTCTCCCACCTCCAGACACACACGTTCTCCACTACGCCAACCTCACCCCCTTCCCATTTCCACCATCTCCTCAACATTCCTCTCATCCACATGACCAGGCCCGGTCAAAACCCATTCCTCCCTCTTCCTCGCTGACCCCTTAGCTGACCAGGACCCCTCCCTCTCTCTCCACATCTCCCTCACAACCACGACGTCCACCACCGGATCTTCCAACCTCTCCTCCTCAAATAAGCCCTTGCCGCCACAATTTCTTCTTGTCCACTTGTACGAGGGACTGGGCCCAGCTTCTCTCCGCCTCCCCGTGACATGGGGAGGCCAGATCGATAGTGCAAAGATGACCCAATCTCTGGTGAGACCCTTGGTCATGGTAGGCCTTGCTCACGACCGTCGAATGCCGACAAGCAACTCCGAGGGGCCGTCGGAGTCCAACGATGATCCGAGCTCCCCTTGGAGCTCACCCTAGGATGCCGTATCCACCCATTTCTCTAGGTAAGTCTCTCAATCCTTCTTTGCTTTTTCTCTTAATTTCTATGAATTAATTAGGTGAATCCATGCACATTCACCTTCAATTGGTCATCTTATTTGCTCCACCTCGCTTCCACCATCCTCGTGTACACCTCCACCCGATCTCTCGATCTTCCATAACCCCAAGCCGCTCCGCCTCCCGCTTCTCTGCCTCGTAGAAGAAGACGACCAGGCTGCCTCCTTCTTCGCCCTGCACGACCTTCCATTCCATCCACCTCGCACCAAAAACGCGAGCTTCGTCTTTAGTCTAACATATGCATGTACTTCTTTCACTGGTCGGAGGCCTTGCCGGAGCTAAGTTCAAGACCTTCATCTCCGGCTATCTCGCATCGCCACTCCGACCCAGACTGCCCCAGTGATTCACCTGCATTGGAGCTTCATCGCCCACGTCTCCAGGAGCTTCTTCGATCATCCGACGACCGAAGGAAGTCAGGAGGAGGAAAGAGCCTCTCGCCAGAGCCCCACCAAGTCTGCCTCAGGAGGCGGTAGAGAGGAGGAACTCGCTGAGCAGTTACCGTCCGATCTTCAAGATCGGACGGAGCACAGAAGGCCACATCACCGATTCCAGCCTCCATTCTGATTCTTCGGGCTAGGGGCACCGGAGCCAAGCTAGAGCATCATCTATCGGCATGTGGCCCGAGCCACCGCCGGGCTTGCGCCAAAGTCCGAGCTTCTCCCCACGTGCCCAGGTTACGTGAGGGTTGGGCAATTTGCAGGGAGGTTCCGCCGACTTCTTCAAATTGCAAACATGTCCATCGAGCACGTGCCCATCACGCGTGCCTGGGTTAATTGCAACTGACCCCTCCGGGTGTTAATAATTGCAAACTTGTCCCCGCGCATGTGGGAAAATTACAGGGAAGGTCCACGATTTATTTTATTTACATTTCAGTCCTTTCAGGGACTTGTTTGTAGTACTTTATCTATTTGTTTTCATGTTTTCCTTGCGTTTATGCACCTGGACTCTTCTGCTAATATCTTGAGCATACGACCTTGATGAGCGTGAAATTCACCTCTTTAATAATGTGAAATTGTAGTCTAGGAGGCGAAAATCGGTCGATCAAAACACCGCAATCTTTGAATGTTGTGGAGTATTTTTACTTGGCAAGTGTACTAAGGTCGAACTCAGGGAACGATGATTTTTAGTTGCGTGGTCTTAAATCAAATTAAATCATAAAATTTATGCTCGATTAATTTGTGTGTTGCAAAAATATACAATGCAATGATGCGAATGTGATGCAAAGAAATTAAACAGAGAGAATTATGCCCAGGATCTGCAATTTTTAGCGATGTTTAATTCAAATAAAAATAATCAATATCCTCGAAATGATATCACAGATCAAATAATATCGAATTCAGCAAGATGTATCAAATTAATTCCTAATGCAAATAAGAGTGAATAGATCTCAGATTAATCCTGCAATGAATTTATCTTTAAATATTTCTAATTTTAATCTCAAAAAGTTGCAGTCCACAAGTCAATATATCTACTCAATCTCCTTCATTTAACCCTTGCATAAAATAAATCCTCAAATAATATCTCAACTCCAAGAAATCCCTGCAAAATAAATCGTCAATTCTCTCAAGGGAAATGTGGCACAAATATGTAAAAATAAGCCTGCAAAAGCCAACAGATATCCTCAATAATAATTCTCAATAAATGACCTCAGATCTGTTCATAAGCTATGCTAAATGGTAGAGCAAATAATTAGCTTCGAAACGACATATTATATGCTAAAATCGGAGTCCGTATGACAAAGATATGCTAAAATGAAATTCCAGGGATTAAAATGTAAATAAATAAAGTTTTCTTTGCAAAAAGGTCCCTAGGAGGACTTATCTGTGATTAATAAAAACTTGAGGGGCCCGGATGTAATTTACCTTAGCGGGGGTATTTTTGTAATTTCTGAAAGAGCTAGGGGTATTGTTGCAATTTTCACATGCGCACGTGCCTTGCATGTGCGCCCAGGAGGCTCGGTGGTGGGGCTACAACTCGGGGGTCCCGAGCCTGTGGGTCGGGGGTCCGAGCCTATGGTTCGGCCAGGATCTGAGGCTTGGGAGTCTCGAGCCTAAGTGGAGGCTTGTTGGAGGCTCGGGGATCCTGAGGCTAAGGCTCGACCAGCCCGAGCCTCAAGCCTGAGGGGGGGGGGGGGGCTCGTGGCTTGATCAGGGCCGTTGGATCAAGGACCTCCTGCCCGATCCAACAGCGCCTGTACGTCGTGTTGGGCGGGCGGAGGCGGTGGGCAGAGGCGACGGAGGCGGCGACCTTGCTCCACACGAGGCGTGGCGGAGGCCGATCGGAGGGCGAGGGCGCGACGGAGAGGCGACTGATGCGCGGCGGAGGCGGTGGCCGAGACCGGCCAAGGCGATGGCGGAGGTGCCACGCTCCTGCGGAGGAGGAGGTCGATGCGGAGGTGGCGATGCTGCCTCTCGGCCGACACACGACGCGAGGGCGGAGGTGGAAGCGCCGCGCGGGCAGTTGTGAGGCGGTCAGAGGGCGAGGGCGAGGGCGCGACGGAGAGGCGGCCGTGCGGCGAGGCGCGACGGAGGTGACGCGCGGGTATACTTGCAATGTTAGACAAAACACAAAAAAAGGGGAACGGAGGGTATGTGGCTGAGCGGTGGTGGAGAGACCCATGCTACGGCCTGTGCAAGGCCGGAGACGAGGGTCTTGGGGAGGGGACGATGCTCGACGATCGCCAGACCGGAGCTGGGCGTACCTTGGTGGGAGCTGCAACAGTGCTTCCTTGAAGCCCTGGATCACGCCAAAGCTTTGGCCGCTATCACCGGCGAGAGGACGGATGGGTTGTGCGGCCGGAAGAGGAGGCTTTTATAGGAGGAGGGTGGCGACGTAACGGCCGGAGGAGTGATGGTGCGACGGCGGTTACGAGGGAGGAGGTAGTGGACGACCGTTATGGAAGGGGGAGGAAGGGAAAAGGCGGGGGAGGGGGGTGGAACGGTCGAAGGTGGAAGAAGGTGAGGGTCACGTGCTGGGCACGTGACCCGGGCGGCTGGAGAGAGAGAGAGGTGAGGGGTGCCACGTGGCACACCCAGGGGCTGCCACGTTGCACCCCAAAAAAATTTTCAAAATTTAAAGTTAAATAAAAATATAAAATAAATAGAAGGAGACCTCGGATCAAAAAAATTTCTTCACAAAAGTTGTTTTTCTCGTCGAGATCTACAACTTTCATGAAGGGTCCGGGAGCAAAAGAGATCATCTGTGAGAAGTGGTATTTTTGGTGGCTCTCCATGTGTATAGAAAACTGACTTTTTGGGATTTTGTATTTTTTGATAGTTTTAGAGGGGATAAAAATTATAGAAAAAATATGATAAAATACAAGAAAATTAATTACACACTAATCTATTTTTTTGGATTTTTAATAGATAAGAAAATAGGAAAATAAAATAAAAGTAAGAAACACACAATTTTTGTATAGACTTACAACGGACGCTTGGACTCGGTCAATTTCTTTGATTTCAGTTTTGATCTGGATTTGGATTTTTATGTCGCTTAATAAAACTTTCATCAAAGAACACAAATGAAAAGAAATAAAATTAAAAGGGTTAATTAAGTACATAAAAACTCAGGTCAAAAATAGCAGAAAGTCAAAATGCGCAAAAGAGGCCCAAAACCCAACTTTCACAAATGAGCTCCAAATTTTATGAAATTGGTCTTATTTTGAAGGTATTTGAAAATGGAGTAATTTAAAGTGAGTAGACCAAAATCGGACACTGTATGTGGGAGATATGCTCATTTTAGTCTGTCAGATGTGAAATTTGACTTTGGGATTATTTGACACTTATTGGGGTTAGTAATTTTTTTATATTTTTTATTTAATAAGGTTAGTAATATCTACACAATGAAGTAGTTTTGGGTCAATCGGAATTAGGATGGATTAATTATAAATAAGAGAAGTTAGCAGCTTTTTGGGCTAATTTACACTTGGGATTTTAAATGCAATTATGCATGATGAAATCCAAATATTATTTACACATGTATGAATGCTAATAATGCTCTATTAATGATTAATTACAAGTGGATGATGGGGAATGAGAGCTTAAATGACCAATTTTAGAATGATGAATATGAGATTCATCAAACCTCCATTTTAATTGGTTTCAATTGTGTTGCGAAGCTTGTTTCATTATCTTTCCGATGGCATGACTTGATTTCTGATTTGATACATTAAGTTTTGATGATTAATTTTATTAATGTAGTATCTTTTATGTAATGATTTCTCATGTTTTGTATCAATTCATCAATGGAACCTGAAGTTGACTAAATTTTCTTGGCTCGATTATTTTATCTAGACAGGGTATACTTGCATTTATCTTCACTTGCATCTCATTGCATTATGAAAATCAAACAAAAAGTGTCCTCATGTGTCTACCTTGTCTGCTTCACACGTCCTTGGATTTTGACCTACGAGTTCTTAATTTATCGCTTGATCTGAGTTATAAGAGTCTAAAGAGTTACATAAGAGGCTCATGTCCCTGAGTTCGACCTTAGGGTTTCCCGAGTAAAATAAAATATGACCATTTGCATGTGATTGATAAATCAATCAAAGTGGTTTTTGATAGACCCGATTTAGCCTGACTGAAATGAATATATGAGTGTTAATTCCACATTATTAAAGGGATGGATTCGCGGTTCGTCATTATGCTTCCGCATTATTTGTGGAATTGATTTTTCCCAACATAAATAACACTTCCTCTCTTCTTATTTTGGAAAGAAAACGAGTCAAAGTAAATAAAAACCAGAAAAAGAGAACATGAGCATCAACAAACCTTCTTATCCTTAAAACCACACTCATACTAGTCATATGAGAACTCTTCCGATGCACAACTGCTGGATGCCCGCGGATGACCTCCCTTTGACTATCCAAAGGCACCAACGTGAAGAGGATGTCAACGTCATCGCAAATCTCACGTGCGTTGCACGCGTGGCACTTTGAAAATGCTATTTTCTGAGTGGAAGAGAATTTTGGGAGAGCGCTCATGAAGGCATGGATTTTTTCTTCATCGCTTTGTTGTTGATCCACACGACCCTTCCACGCAATCACTACCAGAGAAGTGATCAAACACAACGAATAATTTAATATTCGTTGTCATATCTTTCGTAATTAACTATATAACAATGAATATTATTCGTTGCTTACTTGTTTAAATTCGTATCGAATGATGGTATTTGTTGCTATATTCCTTGAAAAAAATCATATAACAACGATTATTCGTTGAATTTTTTTCTAATCGTTGCTAAATTTGGCAATGATAGGTATTAATTTTAATGAATAATTCAATGGAAAAATGATCGTTATATGGACTTAAACAATGAATATGATATTCCTTGCTATTACAAGTACAAAAGGTGATTTAACAACGAATAATATTCATTGTTATATCTTTAATATCAAAAGATATGGCAACGGATATTCAAATCATTCGTTGCCTTTGGTACAATCTCTTGTATTGAATTTTCACATCGATTTGATGCATGGATCGTTCGTACCGTTGCATGCAAAATCTCGGATACTAAAATTTATCACCGTGTTCTTCACTTTTCTGAGTGATCCATGTATCTTATGTAGATAAAAGTTATATCATTGTGATGTGGATGGAGTGAGGATCACATGCTCGTTCTAGGATTGAAGATTTAAGCACTTTCACGCAAGTTATCTTTTGGGGGAACCTAATTATCACGACTTGTTTGGGACGATTAGGGGAGATACATGTATCACATATCGATAAAAATTATACAATTGTGATGTGGACAGAGTATGCACACATACTTGGATTAGAAATCTGAGTTGTAACATAACTGATCACGCTGACCGGAGGAAGCGTGCAAATTAAATTTGCACAACCGAACTGTTACCGAACCATGCTTGGTAATCAATAAGCATACTAAAATCATTCTCAAAAGGATCCATAAATCCAATTCAAACTAAGAGTTCCATCAATGCATCACCAATAATGGTATGGATGTAAAGGATTTATAATTAATACAATAAAATTTTCTGGGTTCTAGTGGACATACAAATATCCTTCATGTTCATATAATAAATTATAGCATACCGACATCTTGATATAATTGATGCATAATCATATATGCATGATGAACTTTGTCTTGTACCTAAAATAGATAAAAATAATTTTGTATGAGCCTAGTGTTCAGTATATATCAGGGTCCACGCATTAGAATTCTAACGACCTTTTAACCCATTACATTTCATGTACTTGAGTACTCATGGAAAATCATCGTTGCGTACCTAGATGTCACATGCATGTTTAAGCCATTTCCTAACAAGTTGCATATTGGTTTCTTTCAATAAGAATATGCATGTGCAATATACGTAAAAATACATAAGCTATCATTTTTCATCATAAGGGGTAAGTTTCATGAAATTAATAACATGTACATGTCATCTTTATTAGATAATTCTTTCATATTAACCCCTTAAATGGCTTTTGCAAGACTTGTAATGGTTTATTATTATTAAAACATTTCTCTCATAACATATAATGATTTATCTTTAACTAAACTATTTTCTTGAATAATATGTACCAGTTTACCTTCAATTAAATCATTTTCTTGCATAACATGTAATGGTTTACCTTTTTAAACTATTTCTTTCATAACTTCTAATGGTTTATATTTATAAATCTTTTCATTGCATACTTATAATGGTTTATCTTTATAAACCATTTATTTACATAACTTTTATTTGTGCATCTTATTATACATTTTCAACCGCATGCACTTGTGGTCCATGACATGACATGACAGTGTAGCTACAAATGCAGATAATTTAGTTTTTGTCTCTGTGGTTCCTTGCAACCATACGTCCCTTGCGGCATTGTCCCCTGGGCTAACACGACACGACTCCTTACAGTCGTCCTTGTGACTCTTATGAGTTTGTGCCTTACATTTCTTTAGCTTATAATTCTGAAGATATCATTTCAAGCATATGTCTATATTTTTGACCATTATATAAGTCACACCAATCGAAAGTTATACACATTAGATCATTGGATCTAATCCATAATCATTAATTCAATGTTTCGTTTGTTCAATGAGTTGACTATATGTGTGTATGAGTGTGTTTTTTTCATCTTCCTAATTTGAATCGATCCCCAGTTTTTCTCACATCTACAGTCCATAAAGTAATTGTTAAGTGGGCAGATAACTTTCAAACGATAAGAAACATAGTACACGAATTAAGGGTCTTGATTTAATACAAGTATATTTGAAACGTGAAATTCTATCATTACAGGTCGTACGGAGTTAACTATGCAAAGCAACGAAAGAACGGATCTTAACTTGTTATTAATTTAGAACATATATTAAATCCAATAAATCTTGATGTCAGAAACTAATTTCGTAAAATTTAGTCCCAAGATAGACAATCAAGCATCGATCTTTACCATGAATCGAGAAAAGAACATCACGTTATAGCTTATAGCTTTATAACTACATCATCCTCAAGTTTTCTACCTAAAGCCCTATCAAAAGTTGGATTGGGAGTAATTTTACATTGAGTCCGTTTCTCATGTACAAGCATATTGCGTAAGTCATTTTTAAATATTTTCTTGAAAGCATTTTCACAACATTTAAGATATATGGATTTGCGTATGTTAATTTCTTGATTCGAACAAGATTTAGATCTTTCCACTGTATTTATATATTAATGATCTAAATTACCTGTCTATTCGGGTGATGGTCAAACAAATGATTATATATATAATAAGGACTATATAATGACATGCAGTCGTAGCTGATAATGCCATTTTGTTCAGAATTTAAGGTTATCCTTCAACTTGATTTAGAGATCTGATGTACTCTATTTATTATTTTTTCATTGAGAAACTCCTGCAAGGGTGAACATATATTACATCATATATAAAGATTTTGTTAAAATTTCAAGACAAAGATAACACTTCGGAGTTGAAGAAGAAGTCTTATAACTTAAATAAAGTACTCATAGTGATCCAAGTAATTATATTCAAATAATTACTTTCAACGTGATGCCTTATCGCTTAAGATTACCCTATAGTTTCGGCACATAAACTGAAAGATCTCTTCTAAATCAAAACAATGTATATACGTATCAACTTAAAAGATTTGACACATACAATAAAGGTCTTATTCCGAACATGATTATTAATCATATGAAAATCCTGCGCTGACATATACATTTAAAGATCATACTTCGAATGCGATCATTATTTATATGTAACCTTAAACCGATTCATACCTTCGGTCAAAGCTTGACTCTCTTTAACGTGGTCGTTGTGGTTCCTTCCGGGCACGTATCCACACTCTCCTTCTTCTTTGATTCGACACTGTCATATCTCATGATGAAGAAAATCTTCGATGATCCCTCTCTCTCTAACTCTCTCCCTCTATTCCTCCCTCTCCTTGCACACGAATGTGGGAAGGGTAACATGCGGCTTTTAAGGCCTTATGATCTTTTTAATGGTTGACAATGAGACAAATTAAATGTTAATAAAACTCATTCAATGGCTATTCATAATGCAATACTAGTAATATTAATGGAATAGATGGAAATGTGGTTAGAGGAAATTAAGAGATTTGAATTTTTATTTTTATTTTGAAAAATCACGGCAGTTACATGAGCACTGTTACGTGAGGCGTGTTTTGGGGTACCTTGTTATGGTGACATGTTTGGGCAATTAAGAGAGATCTGTGTATCGCATATTAATAAAAATTATACCACTATGATGTGTGCCGAGTGATGATTACATGCATCGGCTCGAATAAAAAATCTGGGCATGTTCGTACGAGGCATATTTTTATGTTTTTTTCATATTATATCGCCAAGTTTGAGATCAAATTCCGCGCAAAGTCCGGGACGTTACAAATGGTATCAAAGATAATTTTCCTCTGATAGTGGAAAGGGTTACCCGAAGGGAACTAAATCGGGAGCGTGCAATCACCACTATCACTGGGAATAAGTGATGGGCCATGTCGTGACGAGGACGTTGCGAATATAAATTGGGGGAAGTTGCAACACCCATTCCTCCAAAGATAGTCCCACATCTAAACTTACAAAGTGTGAGAATGGGTTTATATATACCTCATCATGTATATTGTTACTTGTGGAGGGTGTAGAGAAATGTAATTCAACTGGGTTCAACAGTTGTTACTGTATTCTAAATAGTTGGTCTAGTTGCAGTTCACGACATCTTTTTAGCTGAACAAAACTTATCGAAATATGTCTGGATTCCGATCAAATCGAACCCAATTCCCAAATTTCCTATCCCTGATAAGGAAAACCTGTGAAAGGTTCTATATACCAATCTTAAATGAGTTGGATTCAGCATGATCACCTGTGTGGAACACATTCAGATTGCCTCCAAAATTGATGCCATCTTTTGATTTGATTCAAATCTAACTAGCTCAGTTTGGTAAGAGGATAGTTATCATTTTCTGCCAATCAGCAATTGTAAGTCATATTTTCATTCTTTGATGTTAATAATTTCAAGTCATCCAAATGATTGAATACCAGATTCCAAAACATGAAAATCGAACTTTACGATGCCAGTTCGAAAACCAACGACAGAATTCACACTTCTTTCAAAACCCTCACTTTCCATTTTCAGATTTACATCCATTTTTATGCATCATTTACAGTTACAGGTAAATCACCTGCTGTTTTCTGAGACATCTCAAAAGTTTGCAAGAACAGTTATTAGGATATGTCACTGCTCTCATCTGCTTCATTTGGATATGGTCACTATTCCTTCCTCCTCTACACATCAACTACTCTTCTTTATTATCCAGAATCGATATGTAACGTCCCGGGCTTAGGTCCCCGGTCCGTTAACGGAGCATTACTGGCCCTAACAACCTCTTGGGATCGTGCCCATGCGGACCCGATTAACCATCCCCAAAATGCTTAAGCCGGGTTATTAGGTAGTAACCTCCTTCACTATTTATCCCACCCGGGAATTTTGTATTCCACGGTGTGGGACAATTATTTTGGGGTTTTACAACCTCCCCCACTTATATTCGCAACGTCCTCGTTGCGACATGGCACATCACTTCTTCCCAGTGACAGTGACGGCTGCACGCTCCGGGTAGCCATTTCCTCCAACCTCTTGTAGGGGCGGCTCCACCTCTCGGGTAGCCCTTTCCACTGTCAGAGGGCGTTCGGCTCTGATACCATTTGTAACGTCCCGGGCTTAGGTCCCCGGTCCGTTAACGGAGCATTACTGGCCCTAACAACCTCTTGGGATCGTGCCCATGCGGACCCGATTAACCACACCCAAAATGCTTAAGCCGGGTATTAGGTAGTAACCTCCTTCACTATTTATCCCACCCGGGAATTTTGTATTCCACGGTGTGGGACAATTATTTTGGGGTTTTACAACATTTTATTTGTAACGTCCCGGGCTTAGGTCCCCGGTCCGTTAACGGAGCATTACTGGCCCTAACAACCTCTTGGGATCGTGCCCATGCGGACCCGATTAACCACCCCCAAAATGCTTAAGCCGGGTTATTAGGTAGTAACCTCCTTCACTATTTATCCCACCCTGGAATTTTGTATTCCACGGTGTGGGACAATTATTTTGGGGGTTTTACAACCTCCACCACTTATATTCGCAACGTCCTCGTTGCGACATGGGCACATCACTTCTTCCCAGTGACAGTGACGGCTGCACGCTCCGGGTAGCCATTTCCTCCAACCTCTTGTAGGGGCGGCTCCACCTCTCGGGTAGCCCTTTCCACTGTCAGATGGCGTTCGGCTCTGATACCATTTGTAACGTCCCGGGCTTAGGTCCCCGATCCGTTAACGGAGCATTACTGGCCCTAACAACCTCTTGGGATCGTGCCCATGCGGACCCGATTAACCACCCCCAAAATGCTTAAGCCGGGTTATTAGGTAGTAACCTCCTTCACTATTTATCCCACCCGGGAATTTTGTATTCCACGGTGTGGGACAATTATTTTGGGGTTTTACAACCTCCCCCACTTATATTCGCAACGTCCTCGTTGCGACATGGCACATCACTTCTTCCCAGTGACAGTGACGGCTGCACGCTCCGGGTAGCCATTTCCTCCAACCTCTTGTAGGGGCGGCTCCACCTCTCGGGTAGCCCTTTCCACTGTCAGAGGGCGTTCGGCTCTGATACCATTTGTAACGTCCCGGGCTTAGTCCCCGATCCGTTAACGAAGCATTACTGGCCCTAACAACCTCTTGGGATCGTGCCCATGCGGACCCGATTAACCACCCCCAAAATGCTTAAGCCGGGTTATTTTGGGGTTTTACAACATTTTATTTGTAACGTCCCGGGCTTAGGTCCCCGGTCCGTTAACGGAGCATTATACTGGCCCTAACAACCTCTTGGGATCGTGCCCATGCGGACCCGATTAACCACCCCCAAAATGCTTAAGCCGGGTTATTAGGTAGTAACCTCCTTCACTATTTATCCCACCCGGGAATTTTGTATTCCACGGTGTGGGACAATTATTTTGGGGTTTTACAACCTCCCCCACTTATATTCGCAACGTCCTCGTTGCGACATGGTACATCACTTCTTCCCAGTGACAGTGACGGCTGCACGCTCCGGGTAGCCATTTCCTCCAACCTCTTGTAGGGGCGGCTCCACCTCTCGGGTAGCCCTTTCCACTGTCAGAGGGCGTTCGGCTCTGATACCATTTGTAACGTCCCGGGCTTAGGTCCCCGATCCGTTAACGGAGCATTACTGGCCCTAACAACCTCTTGGGATCGTGCCCATGCGGACCCGATTAACCACCCCCAAAATGCTTAAGCCGGGTTATTAGGTAGTAACCTCCTTCACTATTTATCCCACCCGGGAATTTTGTATTCCACGGTGTGGGACAATTATTTTGGGGTTTTACAACCTCCCCCACTTATATTCGCAACGTCCTCGTTGCGACATGGCACATCACTTCTTCCCAGTGACAGTGACGGCTGCACGCTCCGGGTAGCCATTTCCTCCAACCTCTTGTAGGGGCGGCTCCACCTCTCGGGTAGCCCTTTCCACTGTCAGAGGGCGTTCGGCTCTGATACCATTTGTAACGTCCCGGGCTTAGTCCCCGATCCGTTAACGAAGCATTACTGGCCCTAACAACCTCTTGGGATCGTGCCCATGCGGACCCGATTAACCACCCCCAAAATGCTTAAGCCGGGTTATTTTGGGGTTTTACAACATTTTATTTGTAACGTCCCGGGCTTAGGTCCCCGGTCCGTTAACGGAGCATTACTGGCCCTAACAACCTCTTGGGATCGTGCCCATGCGGACCCGATTAACCACCCCCAAAATGCTTAAGCCGGGTTATTAGGTAGTAACCTCCTTCACTATTTATCCCACCCGGGAATTTTGTATTCCACGGTGTGGGACAATTATTTTGGGGTTTTACAACCTCCCCCACTTATATTCGCAACGTCCTCGTTGCGACATGGTACATCACTTCTTCCCAGTGACAGTGACGGCTGCACGCTCCGGGTAGCCATTTCCTCCAACCTCTTGTAGGGGCGGCTCCACCTCTCGGGTAGCCCTTTCA